>OU026153.1:87550205-87765205 GCA_907269105.1 Volucella inanis | reverse complement strand
GATTACCCTTATGATAATAAATACAGCATCGTTGGTTGACAGTCAATGAAGTCTGAGACCGTTGATTGAAAGAAGGTAACTTCGGTCTGTTGAACGATTTCTGGTTGCATTCTAATCGAAGCTGCATGCTATCCCTGGCTTCCAGATATTGACACTGCTTATTGAGAACTTTTGTGCACTCGTTCCATTTAGTCAACTTCTGATAATCCAGCTGCTCGTCTCATTTTGATTGTAATGTGTATCACTATTGCATTACATATATTCTCGAATGAAATATTCTCAATATAATGAGGAAGAAGAAGCCTTCTGAACCTTTAGTAATTCGATTGGCTCTGTGATATATTGTTAAAAGATAAGGCAGTCATTATCATACCGTTCTTTTGGTCTTAGGAGTGCTTTTGAGTAGTTTTCCTCCATGACTTGAAAATCCTTAACTGTGCCGAGAGCTTGATCACTAAGACACGACAACAAGTAATTGATTTTTTCGATTTTGTTCAGACTCGAATCATTGTTCACAAGATTATTGAAAGAATATATGAAATTCTTGCGGTCTGAGTACGTTTAACTAAGCCTGAGCAAACATTGTTTAGGGAGATGACTAATTGAATGCGGAAGAGCTAATGTCATATCTGCAGCACTACTTCTACTACTTTTGTTTTTGCTGTAAAGTACTGTAGAACTGTAGAAATAAATTGCAATAAACGACTTTATTTACTTAAATAATTTTTTTTTTAAGTTAACATGTTTAGCATGGATAGCAACAATGCTTTCAGACCTTTTTTTCCATGATAACAATAACTTGTATGGAAACGCCTAAACATTTGTAATTTTTTGAACAAATAAAATGCCAGTGCTACCGTATCTTCCAAATATTAATAGTTGACGCCGGTAGCCGTGTTTCAAGGCTTCGAAAATTAAGCGCTGTTACAGATGCCAAAAGATTACACCTAATAAAATCAAAAAGTTATTCAGAATTTTATTCAGAAAATGAAAAATACAAGTTTATTCATTTAAATCTATATTCCCTTCAAAATAATCCCCATTGACTGCAGCTCACTTATGCCAGCGCTTGATCCAATCCTCGAGGTATTTTTTTATATTCGGTTTTCGGTATGTCCATCAGTGCTTCCTGCGATTTATCCATTACCTCTCGGCTGCTGAAATGCGTTCGTACTGGTTTTTTAACTCGATTGAACAGAAAGAAGTTACAGGGAGCCAAATCAGGTGAATTGTTCGATGGTATTTGTCGCATTTTTCGTCAAAAAATTACGAATAATGATGGCACTGTACGACGGTGCGTTATCATGATGCAAATTCCACAAGTTTTCTGCCCACAATTCTGATATCTTTCGGCGAATTGCTTCACGCAAACGTCTTATAACGCCCATATAATAATCTTTGTTTAATGTCTGGCCTTCTGGCAAACATTCATAATGTACTACACCGTTGTAATCCATGAAAACCGCGAGCATTGCCTTCTTTTTTGACTGAAAACGACGTGGTTTTTTGGTCTCGGCTCATTTGGTCAACGCCATTAACTTGTCTGATGTCTGCATTGCATGTCGTACTCATAAAACACGTCTCGTCTCCAGTTATGATCCTTTTGATGAATGTGGGATGTGCCTCGTAAATCATCTCTTTTGCGACGTCAAAACGAACTCTTTTTACATGAAATTGAAGTCTTTTGGCATTTACTTTGCTGCTACACGACGGAAACCTAAATCATTAACTAATATGTCTTGGACGGATCCATAGGCAATGTTCAAGTCCTCCGCTATCTCTCTGATGGTTAATTTGCGGTTATTGATCAACATTTCTTTTACTTAATCAATGTTTTCGTTGGTTTTCCATGTTGATGGTCTGCCACTGCGATCATCATCTTCAATTGACTCACGATCACTTTTGAACTTAAAGCTTGGTGTTCTGGTCCTCTTAATGCGCAGTATTCTCAGGGCTATTATAATTAGTGGCACGGCTAAAGGAGAAAGTGTTTTGATCCCACGAATTCAATTATATCGCCTGATTTGCCTTTTCAATTTAAATATTTTAATTCCAAAAAATTAGCTTTTGGAATGACTAAAAATAAAGCCTAAGGGCAAGTGGCCGTTGCTCAAGTGGTAACGTGTGGCTTCCCAATCGGACGGTTCGGTATTCAATACCAGCCTTGCCCGAAAGACATTTTTTTTTTTAATCAACCATTTGATGCTATTTATGTTTTCTTCCTCAAATTCTATGGGTAATTGGACGCCATCATTTATGCAAATATTGTGCAAGGCTGTGCATATATTTACAATTTGTTTCGTCTCTTCCTTACTATAATGGAATTGGCGGGCTCCCAATAGTCAACGAAAACGATTCTTTAATACACCTTATGTTCTCTCCACGATGTTTATCACCCGTGCATGTTTGCCGTTAAACAAACTTTTAGAGCTTACACTTTCAGCCGATCTGAAGGGTGTTATAATATATGGTTCAAGGGGTAGCCTGCATCGCCTAGAACAAAATGTAATTAGCATTTCATAATATAAAACATAGGATGTATTATACCGAGCAGACATGTACGTCTTTCCCCATTTTCATATCTATCGCGCATCATTCGCCGTATAGCACTAAGGTTCTAAATGTATGCGTCATGGCAACTTCCGGGAAACATAGCATCTACGCCTCGAATTCTCATCTTGTGGTCACACAGCTTACATTTTTTTTACACCACTTTCATAAAAAAATACGATCATAAAAGCCCTTAATATTTAAGAACAGGTGTTGTTGTTCTTTACATGAAGTTTTTATCGAAACGTGGGTACCATCAACGCAACCAATCCTGGGAAGCCATAATGTTCAAAAAGAATAGTTTTGCCTCTTCTTTTTCCTGCTCCGATGTAATCCAAGAAATCCACTTGGGGCATAGCTTGATATCCAAAACATTGCATACTTCATTAAAAATTTTACAGACGATGTGCTAATCCCAGGTTAAAATTATTTCCCCCACCGTGCTGATATGCATCCTCAGTAAATATTCTCAAAGCAGTAGCCAACTTTATTGACTGAGGTATCGATGAAGTTCATTTCGAACTCAGTTTGGCTTAAGACGGCGAAAGTATAATACCAAATGTTTCTTTTCTTACCCGGAAGTATTGCACGAACATAATTTTAAAAATTTAAGAATTACATTTGTTTTAACTATGTCTGGCAATTCAAGGGGATTTGTCTTAGTTATCAGCATTTTTCTAATTAAAAGTAACAGTTTCTTTTTTATTTCATTTTCTTCGTCTTCGCTGCTAATTATGAAGTGCTCAATACTTAACATCTTTCATTTTATTATTATTATTTTTTTTTTTTTTATTATTATTTATTTATTTTTAACTTCTCCAAAACACAAAGCCTTTTCAAGAAAATAAATGTTTTGTGAACTGTCAAAAAAAAAAAATAAATAAAAAAAATAAAAAATAAAAAAAAATGTGTGCCGGCTGTAGAAAAAGAGTCATCATAATGATTCACTTGTTCACGTCAAATCATTGGAATAGCAAATGGCATCGACTTCTTTTTTGTATAACTATTCGATAAATGTAACATAACATGAGATACAAAACAATTTCGAAATCCATTGCTTTTCTTGTTCTATAGAATAGTTAAAATAAAATTGATAACCCCGCTTTACTTTTTCAGTTACGAACAATCACTCTTTCACTTAACCCAAACAAGTTTAATAAAGCATTCAAAATAATATGAGGAATAAATCGTCAGCCATAAAGGACCAAATGGACAGCCTTATAAAAGAGTTCCGGAAAAAATTTTTGATGCACCTAAAGAAACGATAAAAACAGAGGAAATTTAAATTTTAAAGATAACGATGGGAACATGAACAATGGAAGTCGAAATAGACCACTACCAAGCAATATAAGTAATAGAGGATCCAATGGAAGAGGTAGATTTAACAATGACAACAATTTAACAAACAAACAGAAATGTGCAAATTACATCTCAAAATCAAAATCAGAATACACAAAGTGATCATACCAGACAATTAAGAAATATACCATAAGAATAACGATTCCAGTGGCCAATCGCGATGAAGTAGTCAAAACTTTACAAATAGTAATAAAAATAGGCAGGAAAGGAATAGCGAAGAACTAGAGGATATACCTATATACGAAGCCAATTTTCACACACACGCCTCAGCAACATGCCCTATATAATAATAAAAAATACAATTAAGACCATATGATTTCTTATAGAGAGTATAGTAGAGTAGAGACTTATAAATCATATATCTACTATGTACGTGGAAAAAAAAAGGAAATGTTACTCTACGTGCTTTTAATAAAACTTCTTAAATAGATACAATCTGTCGCTCTCTAATATTTTAAGAATTTAATTTGGTTGATGGGCTTATTGCAAATAATATTCAATGTGGTCTTTATGCTAAAATATATTATTAATACACGGTTTTTATACGTACGGATAGTTCGGATATAAAACTTTTTTCTAACCCCGATGAAGAAAAGTATTACCATAATGCATATAAGGAAAACGAAAACCAAAAGTTCAATAATGAAATCAAGAAATAGAATATTTTGGAATTCATAAGAGATGATCACATAAATTCCTAAGAATTTACTACATAGACTCATTAATTAAAACAAAAGTGTCTTTTATAAAGACAATGATGATCTCACGTTCACAAGTGAAGTAAAATACAGAATATTAGTGAAAGAAGATAATAGTAATATACAGTAAACTTTATAAGTACCCCGAAATCCACAGAAAAGAGGTAGCTTTTCAAATTCACGAAATGCTATGCCAAAGATGAAGGAATCAAATAACGCGTACAACAGTTCTATATGGATAATGCCGAAAAAGGTCAATGGATCAGGAAAACGTAAATGCCGTACCGTTATTCACTAGAGAAAATTTAACTGAAACATAATAGAAGACAAGTTTCCTATACCCAACGTGGAAGACATTTTTGATAAACTGGGAAAAGACGTTTATTTTTCAAAGCTACATATGTTAGATCTGGCCAAAGGCTTTCACCAGATTGAAATAGATGAAAGGGATCAGCACAAAAATGTTTTTTCAACGGCAACAGGTTATTATGAATTTACCCGTATGCCGTTCGGCTTGAAAAACGCGCCGGCAACATTTCAGCGAATGATAAATAGGGTATTACAGCAGTTCATAAGCAATTCGTGAAAATTAATACTACTAAAACTGTATGATGCTAACTTAAAAATTAAAAAAAATTAAAAAAACACCGACTTTATGGGCCATATCATTTCTGAAGAAGGTATAAAGCCCAATCCTAGCAAGGTGTTGGAAATCCAAGCAATGAAATTACCAA
Organism: Volucella inanis; assembly: GCA_907269105.1. Taxonomy (NCBI): domain Eukaryota; kingdom Metazoa; phylum Arthropoda; class Insecta; order Diptera; family Syrphidae; genus Volucella; species Volucella inanis. The sequence goes on along the minus strand of OU026153.1, from coordinate 87,759,864 downwards.
AAACGTAGAAGTAAATTAAAACCTTTCTCGGTATAACCAGTTAATATACGCGTTTTATTAAGGACTACTCAAATTAACAAATTAACCAGTCCTAAAATACTCAGACTTAAGTAAAAAAAATTGTAATAGTGACTGATGCCTCTAATTACGCCATTGGTGGAATTCTAATGCAGAGCGATCATATTATATCGTACTACAGCAGAACTTTAAATGACTTTAAAGAGCAGTACACAAGAATAGAAAAATAGTAACTAGCTATAGTGGCATCCAAAAAATATTTTAGACTTTATTTGTTTGTTCAAAAATTTTGTGATGAAAACAGATCATACGCCGTTATAAAGGAACCAATTTTAAAACTACAAAGATGGAAAATAAGGCTAAATAAATGTGTCCAAACATTAAGTATGGAATTTATTGGTATCAAATTTTAAACTGAAGTTAATGTCTTTAAAGCAACTGAAAAACGTTCTACCAGTTTCGGGTCTAAGCCTATTATTTCAGCAGTTTTTCCTGTATCCTTAAAAAATTTTCGGGCCATGTCGCCGTAATTCGATTACATTATAGAACATGTGAAAAAAAAAACACAATAGACCAGCGCACGCATTAAGCAGATTGTTAGTAGAAAACGAAATAAAAGTAAACAATAATGAAGAACTAATTGACATGAAGGAAATGATAAAAACAATGATACAAATCGAGAGTTTGACAAATTCATCAACAAACACTATAGAAACCAAATGGAAGGCCGTACAGAACATTGTCTACGTTACTAAAAACAGTAATCTGTTAGACATAACCAAAAGAGTGTTATTCGATAAAGGTACTATAGTAACCTACTGTAAAGATAACAGCCTCTATGTGAAATTCCAAAACTTATATGTAAATAATTTTTCGAGCAACAAAGAGTTAAAAATTTTTAAAACATCAGTAAAACTAATTAACATAAAGGACTTGAATGGAGCTCTAGAAATCATAAGTAGCAATCATTTAGAAAATAATCATAGAAGTATAAGCGAGATGTATAAGCGAGATGTACAATATAACGAACTAAAAGCAACTTCCTTTTACCCAAATTTGCAAATAAATGCGATGTTAACAAGTTAGCTAAACACGATCGCAAACCAATAACAATTACATTTCAACAGAAAGTGCGAAGCATTTCAACGATATAATGCACTTGCATATTTTATATAGTTTCCACAATGTAACGCAGTGCATTCAACTACGATGGACAAATTTTCAAAATATGCATCAGTGCACTTACTTGAAGACAGAAATGGTTTATCAGTCCTAAATCCAATTTTTAGAAAAACCCAAAAAAAAATAATTTCAAATGAAGAAACATGAATATTTCATTCTATAGTCAGTGAATATCTTAAAGAATACAATATTGCATTTCATAAGACTACAACATCCTAAACCCAGCAACGGAGATATAGAAAGACTACATGGGACATTGAACGAACAAGTTAGCATAATCAATACGAAAAGAAATACCTCGGATTTAGGAGAAAAAAATTTTAAAGCTCTATCTAATCGTATCTATAACAGGACCATCCATTCAGCAACGAAAATGAAACTCATCGATTTTATAAGCAAAAATTTGACTGTAGAAGATATAAGAGCAATATCAGATAAATTTCATGAGGAAAAGGTCAAAAGAATTTATCATTTAAATAGAAATAGAGACTCTTCATTTGACCAATGCCAAAACATATTTATGAGTATAGTCAAAACTAACCCGAAATAGAGAAAACTTAATAATTTTTACACAAACGGAAACTATACCGTAGATAACATAAGTCAACTAAAAGAAATACAAGCTATAATCAAAAAAAAAAAAAACTAAAACGAAACAAATATCAATCAACATAGTTTTTTCTTTCTCTCTCATTCCAGGAAATGAAAAGCATAATAATGGTCCTAATTATCCAGTCCAAAGATTGGAAATATACACAAACAATGATTACATAATAGAGAAATTAGAAAAGAAATTTATCGTGGATAATTACGTCAGTTTTATTCACGTTATTGACTTACAGGAATATACCAAGATAAGTAACGTAATCGAAGCTAATATAAAAACGTAACAACTAAATATAATAGAGAATATATGTATAGGATGATTCATGTTAAGGTTTGATTTTCAATAGGCTTTTTTGACAGAACACGCGTGGCTCCTATCAAACTGCTTTGTTATTTTCGGTATCGTTTTCTAAGTCATCATGAAAAGCTTCACACTATAACAGCGTCTCCAAATTGTTCAAATCAGTGTTCTGTGAGAAATGTTTTTCGTGCGATTCAAGGAACTTATGGTGCGCATAATCGACCTACAGAAACCACTACTACCAATACCATTCTCGAATTGGGGTCCTAGTTAACATTAGTGGATGATACTCGACCGGTAAGACCACATCCAGCACGTAGTGAAGAGGGTGTACGCGAAGACCGTGACGAATCTATTCGTCGTCGTTCTCAGCAGCTTGCCTTGGCGTATTTGACAATTTGGCGTATTTTATGTGAGGATCTAGGCGTAAAAGCGTACAAAATTCAACTTGTGCAAGAATTGAAGCCAGGCGACTTGAATTTGCGTCATATTTTCGGTAAATGGGCTCTGGAAAAACTCAATGAAAATCCGGTGTGCCGGACACCCGAAAAGTGCCAAGAGCTACAACAGTATGGTGTGGTTTATGGGCTGGTGCAATCATTGGTCCATATTTCTTAAAAATGAGAAAAATCAGAATGTTACCGTCAATGGTACCCGTTATCGCGTCATGTTAACAGACTATGTGCTTCCTGAAATTCAAGCACATTGTCTCTGTGAGTTTTTATTTCAACAATACAGCGCTACTAGACATACAGCGGGTGAAACAATGTATTTGTTGAGAAATCATTATGGTGAGCACTTAATTTCACGTTCTGGTACGGTAAATTTGCCCCTAAATCGTGTGATATCACACCTTTGGACTAATTTTTCTGGGGATATGAAAAGTCGAAGGTCTTTAGGAATAAGTCAGCTACGATTGACGCTTTGGAAGCCAACATTACTCTTGTTATCCGCGACTTACCAGTCGCTATGCTCAAACGAGTCGCCCAAAATTGGACCTTCCGGCTGCCTCAGACGTAGTCATAGCCAACATTTCCATGATATCTTTTGAAAAAGTAAATGCCATGAATTATTCTATTAACCGATAAAAAAAATTTTAAGTTCACTTTCAAATTTATGTGTTTTATTTTACATTATAAATCAACCTTACAAAGAATCAGCCTATATAAACACAATTATACTAAGCCGACAAAAGCGAGGAATCATTAACATATGGGGAAATTCATTAAAATTTTTGGCTGGTGTTATGGACAATGAAGATGCGGAAGAGATATATCACCGGAAGAGATAAGTTTCCGGAATATATTCACCCTCAAAGTAATCCCCATCGTCTGCAACACACATATGCCAGAGCTTGATCCAATCCTCAAAACATTTTTTATATTCGGTTTTCGGTTTGCCCATCAGTACTTCCTGTGATTTTTCCATTACTTCCTCTCGGCTGTTGAAACGCGTTCCTCGTAGTGGTTTTTTAACTCAATTGAACAGAAAGAAGTCACAGGGAGCCAAATTAGGTGAATTCGGTGGCTGTTGGATGATTACGAATAATGATGGTACTGTGCGACGGTGTGTTATCATGGTGCAAAATCCACGAGTTTTCTGCCCACAATTCTGGTCTCTTTGGGCTAACATAACGCCCAAACAATACTCCTTGTTTACTGTCTGGCCTTGTGGCAAAAATTCATGATACACTTCACCGTTGTAATCCATGAAAACCGTGAGCATTTTCTTCTTTTCTGACTGAAAACGACGTGGTTTTTTGGTCTAGGCTTATTTGATGAACGCCATTCACTTGCCTGAAGTCTGGATTGAGTGTCTCTTTTACGACGTCAACACGGTCTCTTTTTTTGCATGAAGTCGAGGGCTTTTGACACGACGTAAACCCGAATCATTAACCAAAATGTCTTCGACGGATCCATAGGCATCTCTCTGATGGTTAATTTACGGTTATTGACCAACGTTTCTTTAACTTCATCACTGTTTTCTTCGGTTTTCGATGTCGATGGTCTGCCACTGCGTTCATCATCTTCGATTGACTCACGACCACTTTTGAACCGCTCGTGTTACTGGTAAACGACCGTTTTCTTAAGAGAATCGTTGCCGAAACACTTTTCCAACGCACCAACGCGCACCATTAAATCCGTTTTTTTTTACGCACAATTTAATACAAATTCCTTGTTGCAAATTTAAATGCATTTCTAAAATTGAAAAAAATTGCCAACACACATGGAGATAGATGTACTCTTGGCTACGTAACTTTTGCAAGTGTCAAGCTATGATGCTAAGATATTATATATGTTAAGACAACAAAAAAATAAAAAGTTGTACTACATATTGGGTATATATTATAATTCTAATTTTTTTTTTCAAAATTTGAACGTTTATTTAAGAAAAACATGTACAATAGTATTATTCAAAGTATTGCCCATCTGAAGTTATGACATTTTCCCATCTTTCTGGCAATTTGTGGATCCTATCCCAAAAGAACTGCGCCGGCTTGGCAGCCAAGAATGAATCAAGCCAATTTTTGATATTCTGCTCTGATGTGAACCGTATTTCAGTGAGGGCATTCTGCATCGACCGGAACAAATCGTAGTCAGAAGGGGCAAGGTCTGGGCTATAAGGCGAGTTGGTTAGACTTCCCATCCACTGTTTTCTAAATAGTTCTCAACCGAAATAGCAACGTGGGGCCGAGCGTTGTCATGATGGAAAATTATTTCCCCATTGTCTGGTCGCATATTCCGGGCGTTTGTCGTCTACTGCTCTATTTAAATGGATTAATTGTGTTCGGTAGCTTTGTCCATTGATGGTTTAACCCGGTTTTAGCAGCTCATAATACAGCACATCCATCTGATATCCCACCAAATACAGAGCATTACCTTCGTGCCATGGATATTCGGCTTTGCCGTTGATTTGGCTGGTTGGCCAGGTTTTACATATGATTTTTTGTACTTGGGGTTGTCGTAATGGATCCATTTTTCACCACCAGTAACAATCCGATGCAAAAATGACTTCCTTTTATTACGTTCCAGCAGCATTTCGAACCTGCAAAACCGCCTTTTGACGTCTCTCAGCTTGAGTTCATGTGGAACCCAATTTCTTTGCTTTCCAGCTGCTTTTAAACGTTTTGAAATGGCTGCTTGAGTGACACCCAAAGATTCTGCGAGCTCTTCTTGTGTTTGGCAACAATCTTCATAGAGTAATGCTTCCAGTTCTTCATCTTCAAACTTTTTTGGCTGCCCAGGACGTTCATCGTCTTCCAAGCTAAAATCACCACTTTTAAATCGTGTAAACCACTTTTGGCACGTTCGCTCAGCTAGCGCATGTTCACCATAAACTTCTACCAAAATACAATGACTTTCGGTAGCAGTTTTCTTCATATTAAAGTAATGAAGAAGAACTCCCCGAAAAAACACTTTTTCAGGCACAAAGTTCGATATATTTGAGTGAAAAAAAAGTATTGTTGTTTACGCTTCAAATGAATGACATATACTGTAATGACGTACAATGACAGTAGCTTTCCAACGCATGTTCCAATGGAATAATAACAATGGAATAGTACAAGTTACGCACGAATTACGTTATATATATATATATATATATATTAGAGATTTGAGTCAACAAGAACTTTGACTTCTGAACTATCCATACTAAAGAAGAATTTTTTAATTCTTTGAGAAACTTACTGCGTTGAACTATCTGTCTGATTTCGGTTGGTAACTTATTAAAAAGCCTTGGTGCTGCTGTTGTGTAAAATTTCGAATGAGTTTTTTTTAGATCTTGGAATGTTAGACGTTGACAAGTTATTTATTCTTAAACTGTGTATGTTAGAATTTCTATAAAGATGTTTTATTGGAAGTAACCTTAGGTTTAGGAATAGTGGCCAACTGTGAGCTAATCGTTTTTACTTACAAATTATCCTAACTATATGTTTTTGAGAAAAATAAAAAGCTTTAGATGTGCTGTTATATGTACCGCCCCAACTTTCAATGCCGTACTGGAGCTTGGAGTGCACTAACCCGTAATAAAACATGAGCAAAACTTTTTTTTGACCTCTTAAAAGATACATTTTACAGATTTTACAGCTTTCCAAGTCATGTTTTTATCTATGTAGATACTTGTAGCCATTAACACCCTCTATTTTAAAGCAGCTTGTACTACACACTAAATCTTTATTAAAGTTGCTTTTACATCTGTTCGTACATGTCGAACAGATAACGATAACAGATCGAACGAAAGACGGCATCACAGTCAAGTGGATATGCTTCTCTTAGGCTACATATCATAAGTCTGGTTTTATTGCTTATAAGTAACTCATGCTTAGCGAACCAATGTCGTAGTATCTTTAGTCCTTATGTACAATAGCTTTGTTTCAGAGCTAAAAATACTTTTACTGTCGTATGTTAAGGCCATATCATCAGAAAACGCTGTTATATGACTACCCCAAAACGGATCCTTGAGGGACACGAATTTATTTTTCCAACTCATTGCTAAAAATCCCATAAAGCTTTACTCGTTATGTTCTGTTGAACACTTATGCATTATATCTCTAAATCCAGCTCTATATAACTTATTGAAAAGAGTATCGTGATTAGCCATATCAAATACTTTAGTCATCTATGAAAAGTACTAGATTGGAATTATTTTTATTAAAACTATCAACAATTTCACTACACAGCTTAAGAATAGCATTTTCAGTAGATCGTCCTTCACGAAAGTCAAATTGTTCATTTCTGAAAAAAAATTTGTTTTATTTGAAAACGGTATAATACGTTTTTTCATCAGCTTGTCAAATAGTTTACAAAATGTAGGAAGTAAAGAAATTGGTCGATATTGGGTTAGTAAATTTCTGTTACCTTTCTTTAATAGAGGAATGCGGAATCGGGCGGACTTTTGGCGTCGATTGGTAACTGTTGATAAAACTAAGCTCCACTGTTACACACCAGATAACAGTATGAGTGCCCGGCAATGGACTGAAGCCGGAACGAGTGCTCCGAAGCGGCCGAGGGAGGCTCGATGGGTCGGAAAGGTTATGGTGTCGGTTTTCTGGGATTGTCATGGCATACTCTTCGTAGACTACATCGAAAAAGGAAAAACCATCAACAGCGAGTATTACTGTGCATTATTGGAGCGATTGAAGGCCGAAATCGCTGTAAAACGATTTTTTTTTGCAAGACAATGCACTGGCGCACAAGAGCATCCCAACCACGGCTAAAATCAATGACTTACGGCTCCAATTGCTGTCGCATCTACCGTATTTTTCCGATTAGGCTCACGCGAGGAAATCATCAACGCTACGGAGAAGTATTTTGATCAAGAAGTTGGAAAATCGCTGGTACAAGTACATCAAACTAAAAGGGGACTTTATTGAATAAAATAAAAAAAAATATTTGAAATTTTTTTAAATTTTTTTTTTTTTGTTTCATTCCCAAAAGGTTGCTTTTCACCGCACCTAGTAGTAGTGCATAGACAGAGTTCCAAAATTCATACTTTAAGTGCTCTAGCACGTAATTAGTTTTATTTTGGGTCTTAAAAGGGATATACTTGTCTGAATTTCCTGTTTTAATTGTTTTAATATTAAGATTAGTCTTGCAATGATCCGAGATTTTGTTATTTAGTACTTCAGCAGATAGATTATGTCCAAATAGGAAGATAACCTTGCAAAAATATGATCAATACATGTTTGTGAATTGTCCATGTTTCTAGTTAGTTCCATAATTAGAGATTTTAAACCAAAAGAGGACATTGAGGATAAGTAGTTATACGTGTCATTGTTTTTTTTTTTCAAAATATATATATTTATGTGGCAAAGTTTTTGTCTTTATATCTTTGAATATGTCATTAAGTTGTTTCAGGAAAACATCTATACATAAAGTATTTTTATACACACTGTATACACACGAACAATAGTAAAATGTTCATTGCGTATACAACAATTGATTTTTAAAATATCGGAACCCAACAAACTAATTTTTACAACATTACAATCACTTTTGTGTTCTTTTTTAATATACACCACAACACCACCTGCACAACACCAACAGCCAATACTGGCTGCTCAATCAATGTATGCATTAAGTTTTTTATTATATGGATTAAAAGTTAATTTTGGATTTCTTTTTTAAAATATGTTTTTTACTTACAAGTAAAATAAAGAATTTAACAAAAAAACTTCATTGCGATAACTGTATTTTTAGAGATTTTACAGGCACCTAAAATCTAATTTGAGTGGGATGTATCCACATGCGTTCGCCACTGTATGTAATTTAAAGTTTTCTAAAAAAAATAAAAAGAAATGAAGTTTAAGCAATAAAAGGTCACACCACTACCCAGAGAAAGTGGCCATGCCATCATCGAGCAAGGAGAAAACCAACAATAGCGACAATGGAAAATACCATCGTCCGAATACCGGTGGATGCGACCGAGAAAAAGAGCAGTGCACATACCATTCCTTAGTCAGCAGCAACAGTAACAGTGGAATATGTTATGTATATCATCATCCGAGTAGCGGTGGTTACGAACGAGAAGTAGAGCAGAGCATCAGCGATGCTTTCGTCGAGGGTAACAAGGACCGTCACATATATTGTATAATCAAGGTATCGTCGAAGAAGAACCACCCGTAATTAAGCAATTTCTAAAGCGAAACTTTACCTTGTGAATTTATACATTCCACTTCAAAATAAAATAATGAAATCGTGCATTTTTGTGTTTTATTCAGTATATTTAAGCTCTACCAATTGTGTTCTCGAACATTTAGCAAAATTTTCATATCTACTAATTTTAATAATAAGCTATTACCAATTCCTAACCCAAACAAATTTACACTTGTTTGTAATTATTTGTCATATTTAGTAATGATCTTGTGAAACCAGCGAAAAAATTGTTGATTTAAGAGTAGTTTTAGTTGTTGTTGCTGTATCCGACGTCATCATATTAGCAGAGATTTTTTTCCTGTAATTCCTTCCTAAAGTAATTATTACAATTATGGTTATTACAGAGTATGTTGTTCCTTGGTGAACTTTATATTGAAAATGTAATCTTTTGAGTTTTCCTAAATTTCGTACCATATGTTATTGATTTCTAGAGTTATTTCTTTGTCATTTTTTTCTTGGATTTCTGTTATAATGTTGGGGATAATGTACAATTTTTTTGATATAAGTTTCTATCAAAAGTATTGCTATTTATAATTTTTTTACAATTTTGAATATTAAAAATATAATTTCTTCTTAGTGTTAAAGGATAATCGCTACAATAATTTGTTGCTTTTGCATACTATATATGGTACATAAGAATGCTTAAGAATACAAGCCTGTAAGTTCCTATAAAATTTCTATAAGGGTATTGGTTTCATAGTTACATATTATTAGCCGATTGTTTAGGATGTTTTTGATACATTGTCTTTAGTTGGTCTTAAGTCCGATATTTTTTTTTTACAGGTATATATAGGGTTTGGTTTCTTGTAATGAACTTGTTTTCTTTTATATTGATTTGCCTGTTATTCTTCTTCGGACATGAAGCTAATATGTAAATGTTTTTAGTTTCTAATCTGAAAAGATAAAATTTCTCTTACTAACGTAAACTGTCTTGCAATGAGTGATTTGTTGATCGAATTGGTAGTTGATTGAAATTTGTCTATTAGTTTGTTATATTAAATTATGGCTATTTTGATTTACTACTTTAAAATTTTTTCTATTTCTGTTTATCATCGTTGTCTATAGTTCCAGAAATGTATTTGATTCCTTTTCCTAAAATATTGATAAGCAATCTTTTGTTCTTATGGAACATGTGTGCCTTTAAGTTATTTAATTGTAAATAGATGTTTTCATTTTGGTGAATTTATAATGATTAAAGAATTTCATCTACGTCTTTTCTCATTGTATCTAAGAGGTTTTGCTATCTGCTTGTATTGAAAACATAAAATATATTACTGCAGTTGTTTATCATACTTAAGTTCTACCTCAAAGGATTCGGTCCTGAAAAAAGTCTATTTTTGATAAATTGATCTTTGTGGAAGGTTTTTATTTATGTTTGATTTTTTATTTCCTATGGTTTCTGGTTTATTAATGAATTGTTTATTAACTTCTAATTTATGTTTTGTTAGTTTCTCCCTTTCTTTTGAAGAAATATGGACCAATGATTCCACCAGGCCAAAAAGCACACCATTCCGATGTTATTAATGAATAATGGTAGCTCTTGGTACTCTTCGGATTACCCATCAGCCCAAATACGGCAATTTTGTTTTTTAACGTATCCATTGAACCAGAAATGGGCTTCATCACTAATAAAATTTCACGATAAAACACCGAATTTTCATCAAGTTTTCCTAGAACCCTGGGACAAAAAAACTGCGTCACTTTATCCAGAAAAACTCAGGAACATGATTGAAGATAGTGATAGACGAAACTGGTCTTTTTTGGAACAAAATACCTAAAAGAACTTTTATTTCGCGTGAAGAGAAAACCTTTCCAGATTTCAAAGCCGCCAAAGATCAATTGACAGTGATGGTCGGTGCGAATGCAGCTGGTGATTGTAAATTGAAAGCTCTCTTAGTTCATCATTCAGAAAATCCAATAGCCTTAAAAAAAAATCTAAAGCTGGTTTGCCCGTCATTTGGAAACCTAATGCGAAAGCTTGGGTGACAGTCTTTTGGAAGACTGGTTTGGTTATCATTTTGTTCCTGAAGTTGAACGTTATTGCCAATTGAAAGAAATTCCATTTAAGGTGATGCTACTAATTGACAATGCACCAGGTCATCTTCCTACAACTCTAATTAATTTTGATCCACGGGTGGAAGTTGTATTTTTGCCACATAACACTACCAGTTTGCTTCAACCAATAGACCAGGGAGTAATAAAACATTTAAAGCTTATTACACAAGGCGATCATTTGCACATCTTAATGAAGCTATGAGACAAAATAGTGAGCTTTCTGTTTTTTATGTTTTAGATGCTGTAAGAATTATTGGACAACCTTGGAATGAGATTTCACAAAAAACTTTGCATCGCGTCTGAAAAAAGCTATGTCCATTTTTTTCATGACAGAAATCGAGGGAAAATCGGCCTCAGATCCTGAAAAAATTAAAGGTATAATAGAAGAAGTAATCGATATTGCCAAACAATTAAATTTAGAGTTGGATGCTGATGACGTCCAAGAACTGCTGGATTTACACAATCAAGAGCTAACAATTGACGAGCTTATAGAAATGCGTGAGCATGATCAAGACATTGAACAAACTGATCCGTTACGCCCAGTTGAATCGGATAATCAAATGACGATTTCAAAATTAACACAAGGCCTCAGAACAATTGAAAAGGGGTTAAGCATTTTAGAAAAAAATAGTTGCAAATGAATTCCCGATTACACAAACTTTATACGTATATATATGCAAGGTTGAACCCCGACTTACGCGAATTCGACTTACACGGTTATCTCTTGGTCCCACTTATCATAAAAGTCCGGGATATTACTGTACTCACTTTTATATATTTTTTATACTCACTTTTACATATACCTTCAAAGTTGGCAGACCCGATTTCAGTTTGACATTAAATGTCAAAATTGTTTACAAAGTAATCGCAAGCAGCCACCGTAAACAACAAATTGACAAAATAAAATGGACAACGAAACAAAAGATAAGAATAACAATTTATTTCTTAGCTTTTTTTAGCACTAATGCTTTTAATTGTTACAGATATTATTAGAGTTATTAGACATTTTGTTGAAAATTTGTTTTCAATTTTCTTTTGTTTGCAGTCGCAAGTAAATTTTTATAATTGCGGTTTGCCGTTTCAGATAATCTCGCGGTTACGTTCGCAGTGTTCAATTCAATCATACTTAAATTAAGTGCGTTTGCTTCAGTTTTAATACGAGGGCTGAAAAGTCCGTGTCGTTTCTAAGAGAGGGCAAAACTGGAATCCGTGCTATTTTCAGTTAGTACCAACCTTCAAAAGATACGTTTATAAATTTAACAGCTGCCGGACGATTGGTTCTCGAGATATAGCGTTGTGCTTGAAGCAACTTTTGTTATTGTGAAAAAAATGGATTCAAAGCAATTTCGTGTGTTGATTTATCATTGATTTTTGATGGGAAAAAAATGCAGCCGATGCAAAGAAAGAAATGGCCTGATAAGTATTACCCGGACTCTGGATTAGCCGAACGAACCATTCGCAAGTGGATTGAAAAATTTAAAAGTGGGCATACAAGCACCGAAGATGATGCACGCAGTGCGCGTCCAAAAGAGTCTGTTTCAGATGAAAACATCAAAAAAGTCCACAAAATGATTACGAATGACCGTAAAGTGAAGTTGATCGAGATAGCTGGGCTCTGAAGATATCAAAAGAGCGCGTTGGATATATATAATACACGAATATTTGGACATGCGAAAGCTCTGTTCAAAGTGGGTGCCGCGTTTGCTCACAGTCGACCAAAAACAACAACGTGTTGATGATTCAGGGGAGTGTTTAAAGTTGTTCAACCGCAATAGAGCCAAATTTTTGCGTCGGTATGTGACAATGGATGAAACTTGGCTCCATTACTTCACACCGGAGTCAAGTCAGCAGTCAGCTGAGTGGCGAGCAGGCGACGAACCTCGTCCAAAACGACCAAAAGCTCAACAGTCGGCTGGCAAGGTTATGGCATCCATATTTTGGGATATACATGGAATAATTTTCATCGACTATCTCCAAAAGGGACAGAGCGACTATTACATTGCGTTTTTGGAGCGTTTGAAGGACGAAATCGCATAAAACCGGCCGCATTTGAAGAAAAAGAAAGTGCTGTTTCACCAGGACAATGCACCGTGTCACAAGTCGATGAAAACGATGGCAAAATTGAATGAATTCGGCTTAGAATTGCTTTCCCACCGACCGTATTCTCCATATTTAGCCCCTAGCGACTATTTCCTGTTCGCAGACCTCAAACGAATGCTCGCCGGAAAGAGATTTAAGAACGATGAAGAAGTAATCGCCGAAACAAAGGCATATTTTGAGGCTATACCGAAATCGTACTACAAAACTGGTATCGAAAGATTGAAAAATCATTTCAATTATTGTATCGCCCTCGAAGGCAACTATATTGATAAATAAATTTGAATTTTGCAAAAAGCTTGTGTTTTACTATAAAACGGCACTTAGTTTTCAGCCCATGTGTTATATGAAGATTTTAGTTTTAAAAATTAAATTTAATCCATAAGGAAATTAATTAAATTAAATTAACTCAATAGAAATCAAAAGCAAAACTATTTAGTTCCTTTTTCACAAACATTTGTTGAATTTTCCTTAAAATTTTCTGATAAACTGGTGCTTTGGTGGCATTTTGAAAGGAAATAAGAACCTTCGCACACACTTATTTTAAAAAAGTGCCAACTTCTTTTTGGGTAGAAAAATATAAAAAGAACGTTCATTAGTGACTTGCTCTTTCAAAACATGAGTTGATCCACGATCACATCCCAGAATAGGGACAAAGGAGATGCTGCCAACCATCAAGAAACGAATAAATGCCCTCTAGTTGTACGATTTCGTAAATCTTTCCTCACTTCTGAAAGTGAACCAAATTATTCCTAATTTTTATTTCGTTTCTGTTTCGTGTGGAAAAAAGGCTAAACACTTTTGAATAAATTGATTGCTGTTCGTCGCAAGTTGACTGCTTTGGAGATTCTCATTGATTTTGATTGCTATTGATATTAAATATCGAGCAAGTATGTGTTCAAGTGACTGCTACTAATGTTGGAGATCCCGATCTACTACTATTTCTTAGCTATTTTCTTACGAATAGTTTCGCATCTGTTTATGATAAGCACTTACAAAATGTATATATAGTCAATTCAACTTTTGTAGATCAACGTTCCATTAATATTTGTGTTCTTGGTGATTTTAATTGTAGTAAACTCGATTGGTTTTCTGATGGAAACAAAATCAAAGTAAAACATTTTACGTGATTATTTCTCATATTGTGACGTTTTTCGTATAATAACGCCATATCTCAGTTGGAAAAAATGACTTCATCAAAACGAATCAACGTTTTATAATAAAAAGAGATAGAAGTATGACGCCAAGCCACGCTTGTATTCCGTTATGTTTTTAGTTGTTCTAACCTCTTAGTGATTTACGATTGTTAATAAGATTTATCGTTTTTATTAATTTATTATGGCTCCCTACGGTGATCCATGCTTCAATCCATTTAATTTACCAGGTCACTGAAAGTTTGAAAATATAAGAAAAATTCCCAAAAGTTTAGCTAGAAAATGGAATTGTTCCTTAAATGTGTATGTGTGTGCATCCTCCAGGAAACGAATATTGGCTGAAACACCTCCGATAGTGGTGATCTGTTAAACCTCTACTGAACTCCCAAGATGTACCGTACGTTCCCGAAGATAAGTGAAAACATATTTCGCTCCAAACTAACCAAGACCAAGGCCAAGAAATTTTGAATCAGTTAAAGGAGAAATTTAATGATCCGTCTACATTATTATTACTGACTGCAGCACTTATAGTAAATCTTGGAGTGAAAATAAACTTGCAGAAGAATTTAAAACTTCCACTCGACGAGCAAGAAAAGCGAAGCAATTAAGAGATCAGTTCGGCCTCTTAATATCTCTTAATCCGCACGGTAGCCGTTAATTATCCGTCGAAACAGAGAGCTTGGTGAAAACCTTCTATCTACGGGAAGTCGTAAAATGCCTGGTTAAAAAGATTTTATATCCCTGAAATTACATGGTGGAAGAAGGACACAGATCCAAAAACAATGTGCAACATTGACGAACTTTATCAGAAGTTTAAAGTACTTTATCAGACGATAAAGTAACAAGAAATAAGTAAGAGCGAATAGACGTGTTGATAGTCTCGTCCGGCTAATTTTCAAAATTCAATCTCAACTCTGCTTCAAATATTTAGTTAAAATACAAAACTTTCGTTGCGCAATTTCTTTGCGTTTTTTCTAACGAATTTCGTCAACCTGTTTTCTTTTTAAGTTTAATCCAATAATTAAAATAATTCGATTAATATATGTTAAGATCGATAGCGAGTAAAACGAGATCTGCGGATAAGGAGAAGCAGTTAATGGCTATACCAGGGGCAGAAGAGGTTCGATCTACTCAGAGTCCGGTTAACATCAAAGAGAGTGGGCACACACCAAAGCAATACACTATACATGTCGGGAAACAAGGTAGCAGGAGTAGTTCAACTTTGGTTTCCTCTATATCCGTCCCAGCTCTGTCTCTTTTTGATTTAGAGGAAAGATTTTCCTTGCTAATCAAATATCGCTTATTGAAGACCGTTTAGCTACGCACACAAAAGATTTTGATGATGCTCTTAAAAAGTTGGAATGCCATCAGGATAAAATTGACTTGAAAATTGAAGAGACAGAGTAATCTTTTGAAACACTACATAGTTTGAGACAAGCATTGTTAACACACAGACACTTGAGGGAGAAGTGGCTAACTTGGAAAAGCGCTGTGATGCATTTGAGCGGCGTGAAATTGGAGGCGATGCGATCATTTTTGGTTTTGCGCAGTTGGAAGGCAAAGTTTTGAAGACAATTTTAAATCACCTTTGTCATACCATTGAATGTTAACGGCCTATGTCCTTCCCGAAATTCAATCACATGGACTCGGTGAGCTCTGGTTTCAAAAATTCGGCGCTACGAGCCATACAGCGCGTGAAACAATGGACTTGTTAAGAAATCACTTTGGTGAGCACTTAACTTTCACTTCAGGCCTTCAGGACTCTTGTCCTCTTGTTATCCGCAAGATACCAGTGCCGCCCAAAATTGGACCTTCCAAATGGACCACCTCAGTCGTTGCTAACATTTACATGATATCATTTTTAAAAGTTAAATGCCATGAATAGTTCCTTTAACCGATAGTAGAATTTTAAGATCACTTTCAAATTTGTGTTTTATTTTACATTATAAATCACTCTTTATATCCCAGAAAGCATTGAGTTAAATGAAAGCGGAGTGATATCTACGGGTTGTAGTATTGATATGGTATTGCGATCAATGATTAGGGATTTTTGTTGTCGTAAGCAAGAGCTTAAAATTTTTCATATTAATGTACAAAGCGTATTCCCAAAAATAGATGAGTTTAGAGAAGTATTTTTAGATTATAAAGTTGATGCTATCTGTGTGTCGGAAACTTGGTTTTCTCCAGATATAAAAAATGCCATCTATGCTTTAAATGTTTGCAAAATATTTCGCTCAGATAGGACCGATTGCCATGCTGGAGGTGTAGCTATTTATGTAAGAACAGGTCTGAATTGTAGGTTTAAATGTGGTACCGTCCAACGAAGGTCGGACTGTCAGTTTAGGTAGCGTTTACAGACCAAATAGGAATATTGACTTGACACCCTTGTATTCGTTAATGGAAGAGTTCTCAACTACAGCCAGCAATGTTATTGTAAGCGGTGACTTCAACAGCAATATTTTGGTTGAAAATCATCTTAGCGAGAATATGATGGCGTTTGATCTTCATTCAATAAATATTCACACACCTAGTCATTTTACAAATACCTTAAGTACCCTTCTAGATCTATTTTTTGTAAATAATTCTAAAAGTGTACTTTTTTATGACCAAACATCTGTTCCCGTTTTTATAAACGCACTTATATCTCCCCTGATAATAGAACTTCCTGTATTCCTACAGTTTCTACTGATACACCATTTTTCTTCACAAGAATATAGAGCACGCATATAGTGGAAAGCTTTTTAACCATCAAGCCTAATGCTGTAGGAATAGATGGAGTTCATCCGGTTTTTATAAAGTCTATACTTCCGTTATTGCTTCCGTATATAACGCACGATATTAACACCATTCTAATAACCGGTGTTTTCCCTCCTCAGTGGATAAAAACAAAAATAATAATAATTCATAAGAATTCTACGGGTGAGGAATTCAGACCCATCTCAATTCTACCTTATCTCTCCAAAATTTGCGAATGAATTATGCACAAGCAACTTAGCGAGTACATTGTATGTAATAACTTATTGGCTATCATTCAATCTGAGTTTCGTGTCTAACATAGTTACATCACCGCACTTTTGAACGTAGTAGAAGATATACGAAAGAAACTAGATGAAGATCATGTCACTTTTCTTATCCTTTTGGATTTTCCAAAGGCGTTTGATAAGGTTGATCACATTATCCTTAATAACAAGTTACGTCAAGGCTTCAACATGTCTTTTCCGGCTTAGAGAAAGAAAACAGGCTGTGTGCCTGGGTGACACCTTATCAGAATTTCTTTCCATAGTGCAGGGCGTCCCACAAGGATCGATTTTGGGCCCCTTATTATTCGTTCTTTATATAAATAATATACAAAACATTACTTTAAACGCATCGAAGCATTTTTATGCGGATAATATTCAGATTTATAAAAGCTGCCTTCTTTGTCTTATTGAAAACTGTGCCAATGATTTGAACGAAGACCTCAAAAGAATCTTGAAGTGGTCATTGAACAATGGTCTCCGCTTAATTCAAATAAATGCAAATGTTAAGTCATTTCAAGAAACAAGCTAGACTTTTCTTATTTTCCAGCAATTAAGCTTGATTGTTCACAAATCGAATTCGTAGATACTGCGAAAATTTTGGGGTTGGTATTCAACAGAACACTAACATGGAATAATCACATAAATCAGATTGTGGGCAAAGCATATAGAGTTCTCCGAACTTCATGGGTTGCTTAAAAGTTCACACCACCTAAAGAAGATTTTCTTGCTAAGACTCTCGTTATTCCAGTACTTATATTTGGTTGTGAAATATATAACAATCGTAATACTAAATGTAAAAGGAAGCTTCAAGTAGCATTCAATAGTACTTTTCGCTATATTTAATATATAATCTAAGAAGATTTGACCACATCTCATACTTAGAAAAAAAGTTATTAAATATATCTTTTTTTAATTATATGGTATAAAGTTTCGTACCCTCTTTTTATTATTTAAAATATTGAAAACAAGACAGCCGATATATCTTGATAATAAAATTCACCATGTCTACTCAGCTACTTCTATCTGAGGATTTCGTATATAGCTTGTGTGATGCTTTGGATAAATTAAAACCCCATGTTCACATTGCAGAAGAACAAGTGCTCTATTTTAAAAGACTTAAGTCTTAACAGAAGGAGAAATCATAGTACAATGCGAGTTCGCAGAAAATTATAATTTTATTGTTTGAGACGCAGCTTAAGCTTTTCATTGAAATAATGAGCAGGCAACACTACTAACATCGGTTTTTTATTATAGAAATGAAAGTGAAATAAAACACGGTAACATTGTAATGATTTCAGACGATTCGAAGCATGATACAGCTAAATTCTATGCTTTCTAAAAAATACAACACGTATTTATTTATTATATTTTAAAAAAAGCAATAGTTGTATCGAAAGTTATCTACATCACAGAATGTACCTCACAATATTTTAAAAATAGACTCAATTTTACAAACCTAATTTATTATAAACAAGATTTTAAGACAGATGCAGAATTTCATATTCACGTTACTCTCACGGTAAGGACCCATGTGATGGTCTTGGAGGTAACTTAAAACATTTAGCGACTCGTGCAAGCTTTCCGTTAATCCATACATTTATCATTAAATGGTATCAAATGTAAAACTTGTTCAGAGGATGAATGTTTTTATGCATAAATAGATGACCTCACATCAATTTTGCTATGTACGTATGACTTTTTTTTTCATAAACCAGCCAACTTTACTAAGTTCTCAGATGACGTGTACGTATTCTAATTGATTTCTCTTAAACTAATTTAGATCCGATTCTGAAATTTTTATGGATAAAACTTTATTTTGCCGTTGAAAAAATTAAAATAAAAATGGTCGAAGATGTTAAAATTTTTTTTGAAGTACTTACTTCCGGTTTAGCACTGGAAAAGAATTCAAATATGATATCTGATTGGAAAATCAAAAATAGCATACAATTTAGTATAAAAAACATTATATTCATTATTTTATTATAATTTTCTTCAATATGAAAATAGAATTTCAAAGAAACCCTTCCATCAATCAGGTGAATTTTATGGAGTCCCATATCCTTACAGCTAAACGTCAATTAAAAGTAAAAAGTGAACAAATTGCAGAAGCTCACTTTTTTTCGTTGTCCGCTTCACGTGAAATGCCCCCTAAATAACATGACAAGTTGGAGCTATTCTTAAAAATTTGATCCATAATTGATTAAAACATAGAAGGTGCACAAGACACACCAAATGACAATCGAGTGTATTGAAAAAGACCTTTATGGGTATTTATACTGACGTACTCTCCTAAAGCATCTGAGAGTTTAAGCTACTGATATACGCTTAAAAGATCGATTATACAAAAAACTTGATAGTTTGATGGATTTGCGAGCTTAGTTCGTACCAGCTGATTTTGCCATTCTACTGTGCAGGTCTCTTCATTTTTCTTTTAACCTCTCTTAAATTGGCAACTATGAGCTAAGAGACATAAAAATGGGTGGAGTCATAAACAAAAAGGATCTACACCCCAACGTTGCTTTCAAGATCGCAGTTGCGATCTGACAGGTTTTTTTTATTTTCCTTCTATTAAACTGAAGTTGACAGCACACTGATGCGACGGCCATTTTCTACCTGAGGTATAATCATTGTGTATATCCAGTTTTTCAAAAAATTTATTACATCCCTTGTGGGAGAGGAAATGTAGATCTTTATATGCCAATTTACTTCGAGAAAATTATATTCTGACAAAATATAAAAAAAAGCTCTGTGTATCTGTTGGTACTATACGGGATTTGCGTATGATGACGATTGGATAAATAAAAAAAAAGATCTCGCTTGAATTAATTGTTTGATAGTGTTTCTATGTAGCTATACGGTTTTTAACTATTTGCTCATTATGCTTTCGTAGATCATTATTGCTGGCAAAGTTAGATAACTACAGTGTCACAGAAAACGTTTTTAGTTTTTGTCAACCGCCTCGCCACACTGAAAGCATCGGTTCCTACTAGATCACCGAAATCAAGCAGTGTTGGGCGCGGTAAGTACGTAGGTGGGGGACCACGTGGGAACTCAGTACTCCGCGTGCTGTTCACAAAATACGCCACATGGGCATAGTACCATGGCGTTAAATCCCAGACCCTGCAAATTAATTTGTATCGTTCCCTTGATAATAATAATAATAAACGTTTTTAGTTTATTAGATTTCATTTCCTTGGCACGTAAATGAATTTTTTTTAAATATTTTTTTTGTGAACGAAAACGGTTTTTATACCCTACTTAGTAACTGAAGGCATGATTTCTTGTCACAGACGAACTATGCTATGAATTATAATGAGGTAAAACTGATGATGAAATGCAAATATCAAACATATTTAGAGTAAGCAGTAAAAGCAAAAGCGGAACAGCAGCATACCGAATGTATGGTTAGTTTTGGTTTGAAGTAAAGAAATAAAAACATACATATTTAGATACCAGTTGTAGGTAAAAATTGATATATATTTATTGAACTGTATATGTTGTTATATATTGAATTCAATTTGAAGAACTGTCAGTTTCATAATCGGTTGAAGAATCATATCCTGGATTGATAACTATTGCGTCCGTTATTGTGTCCCACATCAGCTCATGAGAAAAGTATTCCCCCTCTTTCCTTAAACTTTTGCACAAACTTTGCGCCAATCTTCAACTGTAATTTTTGAAAATTCTCAAATTTTCCGGAACCAGAACTGATTTTCTGGTCTTCTAATTTGTTGTGATATGATGCATTGTCCATTACAATAACTGAAGGTTCTTCTATGTTATTCAAAAGCTGATCTGTCATCCATTCGGAGAAATTTTCAAAATACATCTCACCGTGATAATCTCCTGTTTTAGTTCCAGATTAAAATAAAAGCAAGGCATTTTTTACGAAGCCTTTCTCGTGACCTGCATGCACCATTATCAACATCTGACCCTTTAAAATTGGTGCATATAATCCACGTCTGGTTTCATCAGTCCATGCCGTTGGTCTTGTGTGTGAGCTGTGAATAAAGCTCTCGTCCAAATAAATGATATCATATCCTTTCGATCGGTATTCCCGCACCTTCCTCAGATATTTCACTCGTAAAAATTTACCTTTTTTTAACTTTTTTTCGCACAGAAGTTTGCGGTTGTTCTTCGTTTTTTTAATGGGAAAATTCATTTCATAGAATCCTCTGTAGCAACATAATGCTCAAGTTAAGCTCTAAATCTTCCTGGATCCGTTGTCTCAACATTTTTAATTTAATCATAATTTTTTCCTCAAGGTGAAAGTTGTATATATAGTAATTCGCCGAATAGCTTTGATGTCAAAGTCGTCTAATGCAGTTTTCCATTTTGTGTCTTTTACTCTTTTATTTGGTGATTTAATAACACCTTTCTCTTCGTATTCTTTATAATCGTTCATACTAATCGGGCCGAATTTCCAGTGAACTCCTTAGTCTGCAAGTTTGCGTACGTTATGGGATTATCCAAACATAAACTCATAGCTTCTTCCAATTTTTTGTTATACATGTTAACAACGATGTTACGGACCTGACTTCGTTTTCGCGATGAATCCATGACAATTTCCTGTATTTGTATAATTTGTTTTACTAGAAAATTAATTGCGATGAAATGCAGCCAACGAAAAAGAAAACACTAGCTATGCAATATAAAGAACGTTTATTTAATAATTTTTATTTTTTAACTAATTTTGAAGAATTAAAATGTATGCGCCAGTAGAGAACATGCAAATGACAAAAATTAACTAAGCAGACCCTTTTATAGCCGTCTAAGAAAAACCGGCAACAAGTGGTACAATACAATCGCGAGTAATTAGGTACATGTAACTTAAAAAAATAATGGGCTTTTAGTAGAAATTGGATAATTGAATATGGTGTTAATAATTTTTTTAAGTGATTACCAAAAAAAGGAAATAAAACACTTTAACAATTTTATTCCTAAGAAATAAGAAATCCTATCCTAAAATCTATGAACTAAAGTCCCGCAGGTAGAAGCAAACACCACAAAATAAATGGAAACACGCCACATACACAGGCACCTAAACCTAAACCACATATTGTAAAACCATAAAAAACGTTGAGAACCTAATCAATTACGATCGGATACAAATATAAATTCAACAAATATACATGTCCTGAATTTTTTGCTAATCTCACCCTAGATAACAGGTATCATTACTATGCATATGAAATGCGTTAAAATTTATAGACCCCATACTAAAAAAATTAAAGTAATTTATGCAACAGCATTTTAGTTCCAAGCTATGTAAAGTTGGGTTAAGCATTGTAAATTTTAGGCAAAAACATTTAATCATTTGTACAATTTTTGTTCTCTTAAATCCTCTCTCTGCATAATCGACCGTTGGAAACTCAGTTGGTACGTTAATCTGTGAAAGTAAATTTTTACTGTAACTTTACAAACAATGCAAATTCGTATGTTTTTTCCGGGCTTAGACACAGTTACAATAGCAACAAGTATACTTTCAGAGTACAAACGGTTTAATTCTTCTTCCACCTACTCGTGTAACTTATAAGCAACGTCATATGCTTTACAAAAAATTAGCCTAACATCGGGCTTAAGAACAATTTCTGCGGTGACGTTTTCTATAACCTGGTTTACATTGGATATTTATTTTCAATTTCTTGTAAAATATTATAATTATTACTGCTATTAGTATTAATGAAATTTATCAAATCTGTTTCAAATACCTGTCTCCACGTTATGTACAGCATGAATTAATAAAGAGCTCTAAATTTACAATATAATTGTATAATATACGCACCGCCATCATTATTTTCACAGTACATTTTAATTTAGTACAATACATGTCATAAAAATAAAGCTTTTTTCAGTGTTGGTAAGTTTGTAGTACGAAAGTTTTCTTTATACTTAACTAATTATATGATAGATGCGCATGCACCCGTATCAACTTCAGTAGCCCTCTTGACACTAGTGCTCTTGATTCAACCCTAGTAATACCCATCTCAACAATTACCCGGGTATCTAGTTAATACGGGTAATACCCCATGTGAACCTAAAAAAAAACGAAAAACACTGTCCTTGAAGTGTAAACTAAGTATTATCAAAGACTTTGAATCGAAAATAAAAATTTGTGAATTGGCAAAGAAATTTGACCTCCGGAATCAACAGTCCGAACGGTTATCAAAAATAAAGAAAAAATTACTGAAGCTATGAAAGGCTCTCAATGTTTGAATTCAAGCATTATTCGTAAACGTCACGGTATTATCGCTCTGATGGAATCAAAGTTACAGTTTTGGTGTGATAATTAAATGAGACTTAAAAATTGTCCTGACTAAAAGAGGAAGCTGGGGAGGCGACCAAAAATGAAGACTTTAAAGCTAGTAACGGCTGGTTCAGCAGATTTAAAAGTCGTCTGCGTCTCTTTATCCAGAAAAACTCAAGAAAATAATTGAAGATGGTGGCTATTCTAGCCAACCCCATTTTCAATAAAGACGAAACCGGTCTTTTTTGGAAGAAAATGCCTAAAAGAACTTTTATTTCACGTGAAGCGAAAACTTTTCCAGGTTTCAAAGCCGCCAAAGATCGATTGACAGTGATGAATGGTGCGAATGCAGCTGGTGATTTTAAATTGAAACCTCTCTAAGTTTATCGCTCAGAAAATTCAAGAGCCTTAAAAAACAAATCTAAAGCTGGTTTGCTCGCCATTTGAAAATCTAATGCGAAAGCTTGGGTGACAGCTTCTCTTTTTGAAGACTAGTTTGGTCATCATTTTATTCTGGAAGTTGAACATTATTGCCAATAAAAAGAAATTCCATTTAAGGTGATGCTGCTAATTAACAATGCAACAGTTCATCCTCCTACAACTCTGATTAATTTCGATCCACGGGTGGGAATTGTATTTTTGCCACCAAACACTACCAGCTTGCTTCAACCAATGGACCAGGGAGTCATGAAAATATTTAAAGCTTACTACACAAGGCGATCATTTGCGCATCTAAATGAAGCTATGAGACAAAATAGCGAGCTTTCTGTTTTTTATGTTTAAGATGCTATAAGAATTATTGGACAATCTTGGAATGAGATTTCACAAAAAACTTTGAATGGCGTCTGGAAAAGCTTTGTCCATTTTTTTTCATGACAGGAACCGAAGGAAAATCATCCTCAGATGCTGAATAAATCGAAGGTATAATGCAAGATATGATCGATATTGCCAAACAATTAAATTTAGAGTTGGATGCTGATGACGTCCAAGAATTGCTGGATTCACACAATCAAGAGCTAACAATTGACGAGCTTATAGAAATGGGTGAGCATGATCAAAACTGTGAAGAAACTGATTCTTTAGGCCCAGTTGAAACAGGAAAATCAAATGACGATTTCAATCTTAACAGAAGACCTCAGTACAATTAAGAAGAGGTTAAAAATTTTAGAAAAAATAGATTCCAATGAAGAAATAAAAAAGTTACTGGCATGCTACGAGGAAATTTTAAGTGAGAAGAAGAAAAACTCGTCAAGAGACATTTCCAGAATATACGAAGCATTCGACATCACAATAACTTTGATTTACGTTACTTTATTCCTACTAATGTATATTGTTTTAATTATCTGACATTTTATTAAACATGGTCCCGATTACACAAACTTTATACGTATTTATATGCAAGGTTGAACTCCGACTTACGCGATTTCGACTTACACGGCTATCTGTTGATCCCACCTATCGCGTAAGTCCGCGGTATTACTGTATATATAGGGTTTTCTTATAACGACTTGACAAATTGTTTTTTAAATAAAAGACAAACCATTTGAGATATTTCAAAAACTTTATTATTGACTTGAAGTACAATCAAAACATTTATGAATGGAACTCGACTTCGTTCATATGGCCACCGCGGGCACGTTTGCAGCGGTCGATTCGTTGGACCCAATTTTCAGCGACTCGGCCACACATTTCGGCCGAAACGGCCGCTATATCGCGTTCAATGTTGGCTCTGAGCTCTTCCAACGTCGTCGGCGTGTTGGCATAAACCAATGACATAACGTAGCCCACAGTCAAGTGGCGTTAAATAGCACGAACGAGGCGGCCAATCGACTGGTCCATGTCTTGAGATAACACGCTCGCCATACTTTCTTTTCAATAAATCGATTGTAGCGTGTGCTGTGTGGCTTGTGGCACCATCCTGTTGAAACCACATGTAGTCCAAGTCCATATCTTCCAATTTGGGCCAAAAATAATCGGTGATCATGGCGCTATAATGCTGACTATTAACAGTAACGTGACGATCGTTATCGTCGACGAAAAAATATGGCCCAACAACGCCCCCGGCATGCAAACTGCACCAAACAGTTATTTATTGTGGATGAAGTGGTTATTCATGAAGCACATGTGGGTTTTCGCCCGACCAATAACGCATATTTTGCTTATTGACGAACTTAGCTTATTCGTCACTGATGCGATGAAATTCATCATCTTGGCGCATCTTCTCCAGAACCCAATCGGAGAACGTACGTCGCTTCAAATGGTCCATCAGCTTCAATTCTTGTGTCAGCTTGATCTTGTATGGGTGTAAACCAAGATCCTTACGCAAAATACGCCATAATGTGGTCTGAGCGATGGAAAATTCTAGAGAACGCCGTGGAATTGACTGATTTGGATCGTTTGCTACGAACGTCTGAACAACCCGTTGTCTCACTGACACGGCAACACTAAACTTGTTATTGCCTGTCTACTAGGACGAGAGTTACGACCGAAAATTGGAGTTAACGCTCTTAAAGTTGCATTCACCGACTCCGAATATCTGTAGAAAATTTTTATAAATCGAAGACGTTGCTCGTTAGTGTACTTTACCATGATGAAAATGTTGAGTTTATTGAATAAACTGACAGTGATAGTTTGATTATAAGTGAAAGAGTGCGTTCACGAATTAAATACGAAGTTGTCAAGTCCCTATTGGAAAACCCTATATATTAGAAAGCATATATATATATATGTATGTACAGGTTGAGTGCAGATTGGAAGTTACTCGTTTGTTAGACTCTCTCGTGATGGGCACGCAACCTAGCTCTTTAATAATAATATAATTATTGTAATTTTAGACCATGAATTGAATTTAAATAAACATAATTTACTAATCTTGCATTTTCTTTGTCAATTTAAAATTTTAACATGGTAGAAGAGCGTAGTTCTAACAAAATTTGAAAAAGTTTCTTTTTTGTGAAATTATAGATACACGTGGCAGTGATTTGAAAAGTGATTTAAAAGGTAAATTAGAACTAACCGAAGTGAGTCAAATGAAAGTAATTAAAGAAAACGAGCTAGTCAATATGACAGACGAATTCAAAGTAACACTACCAGTTTTTGATAGTATCGAATATAGCACATGGAAGAAAAGAATTACAATATTTTTAAAAATGAAAGAAATGTGAAAAGGTTATACTACGACAGCGCGCCGAATCAGAAGATGAAACCACGTATAACGATGCTGATCTAAAAGCAATAATTACATATATGTTGCCTTATCAAATACTATAGACAAATGGAACTTATCGACGATAAAACGACTAGTTATGGAATTATAAAGAAATTAGACCTATTGTATTTGCGTGAGTCAACCGCATTACCAATTTGTGTGAGAAATAAATTAGAGGATAAAACTGAAAGACTATGATCAAACAAATGAATTTTACAGTGACTTTGAATTGAATTGAACTATTTGTTAAGAACGCTACCAAATTCGTTAAGTCATATCGGAGATTTAATTGATGTGTTACCCGAAGGAGATCAAACGGTTGATTATGTAATTAATAAAATCAAGATGTACGAAGACAAAGAAAAGGACGAAAGTATAAGTACAAAAAATAAGACTGGAAATTCAAATGTATTTAAAAGTGAAGTAAAAAGGACCAGAAGTGTTATAAATGCCAAAAAACCGGATATATTCAGTATGAGTGCCCAAACCAGAATAACGTTGGAAATGTATGCAAAAGCTGCAGGAGGAGGCGCACGATACCAGCTCCAGCAGCAACAGCAGCGAGATGATAGCTTCTATAGAAGAGGCAATAGCAGCTACAGAGGACGAGGTGCAGGTCAACGAGGACATGGCTATCAACAACGGCAAGATCATCAGAGTTTGGACCAAGGCAGAATGACCTTCGCAACAGAGATAGTAACTACAGTATGTAAATGATTGTAAAAATAAAGTTAAACGGGTTTTAGACACTGATCTTATAATAAATGATAACTAATATTTTATAGAATCAAAACGGCTTGAAAAATCGATCAATATAAAAATAGGTGATGGTCGTGAATTAAAAGCAACTAGCGTAGGTAATGTAGTAACGAAATTTGTAGCAAATATGTTAATATTGAAACAGAAGTGGAACTTGAAGATGTATTTTTTTGTTAGGAAATGGATAAAAATCTTATGAGTTTTTAAAAAATTACTGATAAAGCTAAAATATAGTAGTATGAATGGGCAATACCTCAAAAATGTATACGCTAGAAAATAAGTTGATAGTCTTAGCTAACAAAGTAAATAATTTGTATAATATAAATAGTTTTTTGAGAATAATCGAAATTATTTAACAGACGTTTATAGTAAAAATATTACACAGAAAGAAAAATATCATAGATTATAAGGTCATGTAAATTTTGGATATTTTAATATTTAGTTGAAGGTTTGCCGAATAATTTAGAGAGTGAGCATTTGAAGTATGAAACATGCATACAAAATAAAATCATTAACACTGGTTTTAAAAACAGTAGTCATAAAGCAAAACAAATAGCTGAAGTTATTCATGCAGACGTAAATGGAACACTGACTACAGTAGGTTATATGGGTAAAAAATATTTTTTGATTTTGATTGACTATTTTAGTAAAGCCGAAAAAGTTTACCCTATTAAAAAAAAAAAAAGGGAAGTTTATGACTGTATTGTAGCGTACGTTAATCAATTAGAAAATTTAACAGGAAATAATGTAAAACAATTGAGATGCGATAACAGACGGGAATTTCTAAATAAAGATATATATAATTTTGCCAAACAAAAAGGAATCCATATTGAACCGTGTCCTCCTTACGTTCACGAATTAAATGGAACGGCGGAAAGGTACAATAGATCAGTAATGAATAAAGCGAGATGTTTATTATTCGATGCGAAGATATATTATGTTACACAAAAGATTTTGGCCAGAAGTAGTTAAAACAGCAGTTTATTTGAAAAATAGAACACTAGCGAAAGCAGTTGAAAAAAAATTCCGTATGAAATAATGATGGGAAAAAAACCAGATATTAGAAATTTGAAATTATATGGAAGCAAAGTTCTTGTAAGAGTTCCTAAGGTCAGAAGAAGAAGTAACTGGGATAGAAAAGCTGATCTTAGTCTTTTAGTTGGATATGAAAACGTAGGTTATAGAGTTTTAATTAACAATAAAGTACTTATAGCTAGACATGTAGATATAATTGAAGAAAGTATGGAATTAATTGGATTTAAAGATAACTACGAAATTAATGACAATGATACAATTGAAAGTAGCGTTATTCCGGAACTTCATACGGAAAATGAAAAAAAGGAAAATAATGAGCATGCAATAAACTTACCTAGTATTAGTGACGAAAATTTACCAAGAATGTGAAAGTCAGAAAGAAACAAAAATCCTGTAAGCAGATATGAAAGCCGAATATCAAACTGTACCTATTTATGTAAATTACGTTTGTGTGGAGAGTCCAGGAACATATAATGAAGCAATAGATAAAAAAGATAGTGAAGACTGGCGAAAAGCTATGAACAACGAAATTGAATGCTTAAATAAGAATGACACATGGATATAAGTTGAAAAGCCGAAAGATAAGAAGATATAAGATTTAAAGTGGGTCTATACAAAAAGGGCTGATAATAGATTTAAAGCTAGAATTGTAGTAAGAAGGTTTCAGCAAAAAGAAGTACTGGACGACATTTATTCTCCAGTAGCTAGAACACAGACGTTGAAAATATTGTTAAATATCTCCATACAAAACGAACTTGCAATAGATCAAGTGGATGTTGAGTCATCGTTCCTAAATGGAAAAGTAAAGTCTGACGTGTATGTAAGGCAACCTCAAGGTTAAGATGATCAAACAGACAGAGTGTTTAAACTAAAGAAGGCTTTATATAGTTTTTAAAGGAAATAGGATCTAAGCGAAGTAAAACTGATTATTGTCTATACTATAGGGAAAGCAGTAATATTAAAGTTTATTTAATAACTTTTGTTGATGACTTATTAATTTGTAGCAAAAACAAAGAAATGATAGAAATAATAGAAAAAAAATTAGCATTAAATTTTAGAATGAAAGATATTGGTCCATTAAAAACTTATCTAGGTATAAATATTGAGTATTATTATGAAAAAGAAATTATGAAAATAGATCAAAAGGATTATATTGAATCGTTAGCGAATAAGTACGAAATTTTATGGAGCAGAACCCGAAATATGAAACTGCCTTAGTAGTATCAAATGACGTCAAATATAGAAATTTAATTGGAGCACTTTCAAACATAATCTGAAGTACAAGATCAGATATACGTTGCTGGAATTATTTAAGCAGGTTTCAAAATTGTTACGATCAAGGTCATAATAAATACGCTCTAAGGATATTAAAATATTTATATTATACTAAAGATTTAAAATTGAAATACGAAAGAAATGAAAAGTCGGATATAATAGATTGTTATGCTGATGCTGATTGGGCAGGGGATATAGTAGATAGAAAATCTATATTATAAGAACGACTTGTAATGTTATATTTTGGAAATCAAAAAATCAAGATATTGTAACCAAATCATCCACAGAAGCGGAGTACGTAGCTCTATCTGTAGGTGTGAGTGAGGTTAAATTAATAAAAGACTTGTTAAGAGGATTTGGAATTGAAATAAAAAAAATGCAATAAGAATTTATGAGGATAATGCTAGTGCTTTTAGCATAAGTACTATGAATATGGAAATCTAACTAAAAATTCGAAGTATATTGAAACACATTATCATTTTGTAAATGAAAATTATTTCATAAAAATGATTGATGTAATCAAAGTGGAGTCAAAAAAGAATCCAGCAGACATTTTTACTAAGTCGTAAGGACGAACTAAATTTGAAAAGTTTAGAGAATATTTAAAGTTATGTTCTGATTAGTGAATGAAATTATATGAAAAAGAAAATTATTGGGAAAGCTTTAAGGAGGCGTGTTGACTTCTGAATAAATTTAGCCAAGACAACAATGTACGTATATATATTAGAAAGCATATGTATATATGTATGTACAGGTTGAGTGCAAATTGGGAGTAAGTCGTTTGTTAGACTCTCTCGTGATGGGCACACAAACTAGATCTTTAATAATAATTAATATAATTTTGGACTATGAATTATAGGAATTGAAATAAACTTAATTTACTAATCTTGCATTTTCCTTGTCAATCTAAAATTTTAACAATAACGTAATTGGGGACTATTTGTATGATGTTTACTCATGCAAACGATATCAGTAGACAGAAGTCTATTTGTCATCAATGATGATGCTAATGCATACACTTGCATCATCTCATCAATCAATCAATAGGTTTTAGTACCTTAGAACCTTCTCTCATCTCCTCAGCGTACTTTAATCGTTCTTGTGCAAATTCTTGTGTTGGACTTACGATTTCAGTTTACATTGCGCGACCCTTGTGAACCTTTTTTTCCTTAATTTTAATTTTATTTTAATAAATTTTAATTTTAAGTGTTGCTAATTGTTGTTTACTACAACATCACGCGATGGATTGTGGAAAGCGGTCTACTAGGCCAATAGTGGGATCTGCTGAAAAATCAGGCCTCAAGTGGTTCAAGCCAAGCAGCTGTAGTAGCAGAACCAAAGACGAAGAGATGGGGGAAGTTTAGGCCAATTTCTAAGTTGGTACAAGATCCCCCCCCCCTTCCAAATTCCACTGAAAAGCTGCCTGGTGGATTGAGGGATGTCCTGGGCAGGTTACTGACGACTACCTTTATGTCTCATATGGTGGTTAAAATCACTATCTGAGAGAGAACAGGTTCGTTTCTTCGGCGTCATCCGAATCGATGATGAAGACGAAGAAACGGAGTCTATAAATAGTAGCATCAAAGCGCTGCAACAAAGAGTGCTAGCCATAAAAAAAATCAAATGGTGAGAAGGAAGAGGGAAGTGCAAAAGCAATTCCAACAGCAGGAGCGAACTCAGCTAGCTGAAAAGTAGACCCAACAACAACACCAAACAAATACAATAACACAAGTTCTACACCAACAAAAACTTAAGAAACTCCAGCAACTATAACAAGAGCAGCCACAACAACGGCAACAGCTACAGCAAAAACAGCAGCAGTATCAATAAAACAGCAACATCAACAGCAGCAAAAACAACAGCAGAAATAAGTCACAGAGTTCTACCTATAAACACAAGCAGAATAGAACTCAAGGAGACAATCGAATTATGTAAATCAGCCGTAGGCAAAAATTTTTTTGTTAAAAGATTAACGTTAGATAGATACATCAAAAGAGTTAACCTGGCTCCGCAGCAGAAAATAGAAGTTAAACGTCTTCTCGTGCAGGTAC
Organism: Volucella inanis; assembly: GCA_907269105.1. NCBI lineage: Eukaryota > Metazoa > Arthropoda > Insecta > Diptera > Syrphidae > Volucella > Volucella inanis. The sequence goes on along the minus strand of OU026153.1, from coordinate 87,728,203 downwards.
GAACACTAGCCTTTACTACTCACGATACCTACGCCCAAATACGGTACAACAAGCGAAGGTAGCTTCTCAGGCCCCAGCGACTAGAGCACCGGAACCTGTAGCTGACATGCTAGCTATCTTACTCTCAATTCAGGGGCGCATGGTTCAGCTTCAATATCAGATAACAGAACAGGCTACGCGGGTAGATCAAATATGCACGCTGCTGCCGGACCTAACACACCTCCAGACGTGAGGGAGGTGGAACAAACCCTAAAGGTCTTTGCAGTGAATGTTAATTCACTGATTAGGCTCGAACGAAAAGCCGAACTGTTTAAGTTATTTAAAGACCAAGACCCTAATGTAATTTTGGTTAGCGAAACTAAGCTCACCAAAAAACACAAAATGAGGTACAGCAGATATAAAAAATTACGAAGAAACCGACGCAACTCTGTTCAAGAAGGATGTGTTGCGATCTTTGTAAGAAAAGGACTACGATTTAAAAGAGTATAAAGTCGTGTAGTACATAGGTTGGAGGTGCTGAAAGCGTGCAACAATTATTAAAAAACAACATAGAAATTAAAAATATTCCGCCAACGCAGAACGAAAATCTAATCGAAGTTGTCCAATCACTCGTCAAAACATTAGACCAAAACATAAGCAACTCGGATATCACTGACATTTACCGAACCAACAAAAAAATCCAAACAAATCAACGATCATCGTCACCTTCGCAAGCCACACATGCAAAACAAATTTAATTAAAAAAGCAAAAACAATTATTCTTCTGAGGAAGATCGGAGAAAATACTTGCAATGCCCCTGCTCAAAGTACAAAACCCGAAATCAAAGCATTAATTTATGTAAACAATCATCTCACACCTACTAATAAGCACCTTCCTTGGCTAGCAAAAAGCAAAGCCAGAGAGTACAACTGAAGGTTTGTGTAGGAAACAGCCGGCAAAATATTAGCAAAAAAAAAAAAAAAACGAAAACGGTGAATCCATACAAATCGGGTCTAGCTCGAGACAATTCCACTGAAGCTGGACTTGAAAGACAATTATTTTATTATCGGCGGAGATTTCAACGGAAATAATACACCGAATACTAGAGGGAACCTACCATTCAATTGGTGGGGTCAGCACATTATAATGTATCGACTCGGCCTCAAAGCGACGGATATTCCGTCGTTTCCCAGACACGGTACTATTTGGATATTTTGCTGTTCGAGTCGCGAATATAATTGACGTACACTAACCGACAAACTACAAACTGCCTACGCACTTTCATGTATGACAGTAACCATTGCGGTCTCAGCACCGAAATAACTGTTCCCAACGAAACTGCGGGATTGAAAGAATTTGACACACTTCTCAAGAAAACTGGCAAGAGTTCTCTCCTCAAATTCGCTCTACCCACCGTCCAACAGAAATCTGTCAAACGAGGAGATTGACAGGTATCTAAGTTTAATGGATGAGACAGTCAAGCGAACAATGGACAAAACGATACCAACACACTGACAACGAAGACTTATTCCACAACACAAGTATTGACGCATTGCACCGACATAAGAGTAGACTGCTGTCGAGTCTAAAAACCTTGTACAGACAGTTTACTGACAAACTTAGTCCGGAGATATCAACATTAAAATCGTTGATTGAAAACCTCCAAACATTAACATTAAATTACAGAAATTCTGTAAATTTGTATTGGAATAACAGAACTCGAGCTGTAAGCACCAGCAACCCGAATATCTTTCCAAAAATAAATAAAATATTTCGGAGAAAAGATCAAAACGACATTTCGTAACTTAAAATCGCCAGAACGATGGACAGCGAAAACATGCTTTCAGTGGCAGGCATCAATCCAAATGAGGCCGTTGATGACAATTTCTTTGTGATCGAAGATCCGCGAGAGAAGGTAGAGGCTTTAGCAGCGACTTTCCAGAAAGTGTACAGGGCCCGAACAATGACCTGGAAAGTCGAGTCTTTGTGCATAATTTCTACCTTCGAAATGAAATAGTGAACTGGCGATTCGAGAGCTCGAGTTATACCCAGTTTAGTAACGAGAATATGGCAAATAATATCATTGCCGACGAATGATGTCATTCATGCAGCGTCTAGGTTAGTTTCTGATATCCAATGGAACAAAGACAAGAAGCAGTGCACCGTATGGTTAGATGGACTCTTTTTGAAGTTAAACAGGTTGGGCATTAGTAAACCTCTTCTGTATATTCTTAATAATATGTTAACAGATATTCAGTCCATCGTGAAAAATGTGACTTCTGCTGGAACATTTCACATTTAAAACGGTCTGCAACAAGGTGCGGTAAATTCGCCGATCCTATTCAACATTTACATAAGTGATCTGATATGTTCACTTCATCATGCCATAGCTTACGCAGACGACTACATCGCGTACAGAAGAAGTCTTAACATTGAGGTCATAAATATACCTTTGCAATGTGACTTTGATAAAATTAAGCGATATTGCGATGACTGGAAGTTAAAAATTAACTTTCAGAAGTTGGAAAGTTGGGGCTTCTCCGGTTCAGTAGGTCAGAAGTTAGTCGCGACATGAGGGATGTTGCTCAGAAGCACCAGCAATCTTGGTGGCTTGTTTAGGGAGAGGATGCTTCGTCGTCGAATTCCTACAGTAATAGGAAGCTGCTAGTGAAGGAAAGTGAGTCAGCCTCGTATACATATATACGAATATACATACATACATACATATATAGGTTTAATTTATGTTGTAAAATAGAATACATAATTTTGAAAGTAAACTTAAAGTTTTTATTATCAGTTAAAAGGGCAATTCATGGCATTTACTTTCTGAAAATGATATCATGTGAATGTTGACCACGACTACGTCTCAGGTGGTCCATTCGCAAGGTCCAATTTTGAGCGACTCGTTCGAGCATAGCGACTTGTATCTAGCGGATAACAAGAGTAATGTTCACTTCCAAAGCGTCAATCGTGGCTGGCTTATTCTTGAAGACCTGAGACTTTACATATCTCCAGAGAAAATAGTCCAAATATGTGATATCGCACGTTCTAGTCGGCCAATTTTCCGTAGCAAAACGTGAAATTAAGTGCTCACCAAAATGATTTCTCAACAAGTCCATTATTTCACTCGCTGTATGGCTCGTGGCACCGTCCTGTTGGAACCACAGTTCACCAAAACTATGCGCTTGAATTTCAGGAAACACATAGTCCGTTAACATGCCGCGATAACGGTTACCATTGACAGTAACTTTCTGATTTGCCTCCTTTTTGAAGAAATATGGATCAATTATCCCACCAGCCCATAAACCATACCATACCGTTGTTTTTAATGGATGTAATGGTAGCTCTTGGTACTCTTCGGGTTGTTCATCAGCCCAAGTACGGCAATTTTGTTTATTAACGTATTCATTAAGCCAGAAATGGGTTTCATCACTGAAAATAAATACACGATAAAACACCGGAATTTCATTGAGTTTTTCCAGAGCCCATTCACTGAAAATATGACTCAAATTCAAGTCGCCTGTCTTGCACAAGTTGAATTGTGTACACTTTTAGGCCGAGATCCTCAAGTAAAGTATGCCAAGTTGTCCAATACGCCAAGCCAAGCTGCTGAGAACGACAACGAATCGATTCGTCACGGTCTTCGTGTACACTCTCAGTTACAGCTGCTAAAGTCTCTTCACTACGTGCTGGATGTGGTCTAACTGGTCGAGGATCACCCAATTATGTAAACTAGGGATCAAATTTGCAAATGGTACTGCCAATAGTGGTTTCAGTAGGTCGATTATGCGCACCGTAAGTTCCTCGAGTTGCACGAAAAACATTGCTCACAGAACGCTGATTTTCGTAACACAGGTGAACAATTTAGTGGCACTGTTGTGGTGTGGGTCTTTCCATGATGACTTGTCAAATGATACTGAATAAAAATAACAAAGCAGTGGGATAGGAGTTACGCCTGATCTGTCAAAAAAAGCCGATTGAAAATCAAATCTCACGATGAATCACTCTATTAATTTGTAAGTTCTTATTTTATGGTAAGTTTTATAATATATATAGCAAAAAAGTCCATGTACTAAATTTTTTACTTAAAATTTATTTTCCTAGTTTTAGTTTCAGTAAATGTAAATATAGAAATAAAACGTGAAAGACGTAGTTTAAGTATTAGGTTTAACTTAGAGTTCCCGCATGGGGTCAGTAAGTTAGAATAAGTTATTTAAGCTAATTTTTAAACGTTTTTTTTGTCTAGCATGTTAGAGTTAATTAATGATAAAAAATAAGAAATGCATTTTAAACGAAAAAACAAACAGCGAAAGTATCTATGTTTCTTTGGTTTAGAAAACCTCTTACGTTGTCTTTATACTTATGGCGAACCACACACGTGTTTTGTTTTTGGATTTTGACGCAATTTCCTTGATTCGCCTTATGCCATTTCCCAGTACAACGCTATTTCACAGGCCATAGACCAAGGTATATGGTCTATAACTTATTATTCGTGCGGTTTGCTAAGAGATGGCGTAACTTGTATTATTCCATTGTTATTATTCCGTTGGAACATGCGTTGGAAAGCTACTGTCATTGTACGTCATTTCAGTATATGTCATTCATTTGAAGCGTAAACAACAATAATTTTTTTCACTCAAATATGTCGAACTTTGTGCCTAAAAATGTGTTTTTGTGGGGAGTTCTTCTTCATTACTTTAATATGAAGAAAACTGCTGCCGAAAGTCATCGTATTTTGGTGGAAGTTTAGCTGAGCGAACGTGCCAAAAGTGGTTTGCACGATTTAAAAGTGGTGATTTTGGCTTGTAAGATGATGAACGTCCTGGGCAGCCAAAAAAGTTTGAAGATGACGAACTGGAAGCATTACTCTATGAAGATTGTCGCCAAACACAAAAAGAGCTCGCAGAATCTTTGGGTGTCACTCAAGCAGCCATTTCAAAACGTTTAAAAGCAGCTGGATATATTCAAAAGCGAAGAAATTGGGTTCCACATGAACTCAAGCCGAGAGACGTCGAAAAGCGGGTTCGCATGTCCGAAATGTTGCTGTAACGCCACAAAAGGAAGTCATTTTTGCATCGGATTGTTACTGACGATGAAAAATAATTCTATTACGATAACTCCAAGTGCAAAAATCATATGTGAAACCCGGCCAACCGGCCAAATAGACGGCAAAGCCGAATATCCATGGCGCGAAGGTAATGCTCTGTATTTGGTGGGATCAGATGAGTGTTATGAGCTGCTAAAACCGGGTGAAACCATCAATGGACAACGCTAAAGAACACAATTAATCCGTTTGAAGAGAGCAGTAGCCGAAAAACACCCGGAATATGCGACCAGACACGAGGCAATAACTTTCCATCATGACAACGCTCGGCCCCACGTTGCTATTCCAGTTAAGAACTATTTCGAAAACTGTCAATGGGAAGTCTTACCCCACCCGCCTTGTAGCCCAGACCTTGCCCCTTCTGACTACCATTTGTTTCGGTCGATGCAGAACGCTACGGTTCACATCATAGCAGAATATCAAAAATTGGCTTGATTCATTCTTGGCTGCAAAGCCGGCGCAGTTCTTTTGGGATGGGATCCACAAATTGCCAGAAAGATGGGAAAAAGTCATGGGCTCAGATGGGCAATACTTTGAATAATACTATTGTACATGTTTTTCTTAAATAAACGTTCAAATTTTGAAAGAAAACCGTACAAATTAAATTACATACTACTTTGGGTCAACAATATACTCTATTTTCGTTTTAGACCTTTGTTCTGCCTTATAAAACGTAAACAATTCTTCGATTTCAATTCGAAATCAAGTCGAAGTATGTTTCATGTTCCTTCCTTGATCAAAAAGTTCAAATTAATTCAGAAAATTAAAAATACGAGTTTATTCATGTCAACGGCTTCGCCACACTGAAAACATCGGTTCCCACTAGATCACCGAAATCAAGAAGTGTTGGGTGCGGTAAGTACGTAGGTGAGTGACCATATGGGAACTCAGTACTCCGCGTGCTGTTGACAAAACGCGCCACATGGGCATAGTACCCCGGCGTTAAATCCCGGACCCTACAAATTAATTTGTATCATTCCCTTGATAATAATAATAATAATAATAAGTTTATTCATCTAAATATATATTGTACCCTAAAGTAATCCCCACCGACTGCAACACACTTATGCTAGCGCTTGATCCAATCCTCGAAACATTTGTTATATTCAGCTTTCGGTATTTCCATGAGTGCTTCCTGCGATTTTTCTATTACTTCCTCTCGGTTGCTGAAACACGTTCCCCATAGTGGTTTTTTCTACTCGATTAAAGAGAAAGAAGTCACAGGGAGCCAAATCAGGTAAATTCTGTGGTTGTTGGATGGTATTTGTTGCATTTTTCGTCAAAAAATTACGAATAATCATGGCACTGTGCGACGGTGCGCTAACATGGTGCAAAATCCAAAAGTTTTCTGCCCAAAATTCTGGTCTCTTTTGGCTTTACGCAAATGTCTCATAACGCCCAAATAATACTCTTTGTTTACTGTCTGGCCTTCTGGCAAAAATTCATGATGCACTACACCGTTGTAATCCATGAAAACAGTTTTTTTGGTATCGGCTCATTTGGTAAACGCCATTCACTTGCCTGATGTCTGGATTGTATGTTATACACCTAAACCCACGTCTTATCTCCAGTAATGATCCTTTTGTCGTTTGGCACTAACTTTGCTGCTACACGACGGAAACCCAAATCATTAACCAAAATGTCTTGGACGGATCCATAGGCAGTGTTCAAATCCTCCGTTATCTCTCTGATGGTTAATTTGCGGTTAATGACCAAGTTAGATGTACTCTTGGCTACGTAACTTTTGCAAATGTCAAGCTATGACGCTAAGATTTAGAGGGAATGTCAACAACAGATGTATTGACTTAACAAAAAAAAAAAAAAACAGATCAAATCATATCGGAATAATGTGAGCGCCTTACGGTGACGCCACCGGGAACTTTTTGATCAAGGTGGTATATGAGGAAAAGTGGTACTTTTTGATTTTGATTATTTCGTTTCATTTTGAATGAAATCTTTGTATGTTGAGTTACCTGTGTGGCTGTGATTAACATCCCATTTCATTATCTATCTATGGTTATGTATTGGGGTTATTTAATTTTTTGATTTTTTGGTTTGGGGTTGGTTTCTTCCATTTGTGCATACCGGCCATAATAATCTATGGCTGTTAAGTATTTGATTTGTTCAGTCATAAACCTTGATTGGTGTGGAAGTTTTTCGAAGGACAATTTGAATGAGTTTCTTTCTATTTCAAAGTAACAAATGTGAAAATTTATTGTAATTTTAGTTAATACTTTTTTTATATATTGGGTAGTAATATTTTCTTTTTAGTTCCGCACATGTTTTTCCTGGATGATTTTTTTCTATTAATTCTTCGTATGGGATTCTTTTATAATTTTTCTTGTTAAAGTAATATTTAATATTTAAGTTGAATATGTTGTTTGTTTTACTGCAGTATGGCAGTAGCTCTTTTTCGATTGTCAAATAAATTCGTTCGTGACTGTTCAATGTTCGAGATGCAAATGAAATTGATCCTTAATCATGAGAAACTATGGCTCCTTTGTTAGTAGTTTAAATGTTTTGTTGACATCCGGGTATTTTAAGATCATATCAGACATTAACATTTCTTTCAATTTGAGGAAAGCTTGTTTGATGTCTGAGTCTTCTGGATTTACAGTAGTTCCTTTCTTTAATCTCAATGTTAGAGGTTTTTCAATTTAAGCATAATATGTAATAAATTTTGTGTAATATCTTTAAAGACCTAAAAAGATTTGTATGTCTTTAATAGTTTTTGGAATTGGAAAATGTTTAATACTTTCTACTTTCTTTCCGGGTCACATTCACCGGTTACAATATGACCTAAAAAATCTGTTCCTTTTTTGAGAAAATCTGATTTATTGAGAGATAACTTTAGATGTGTTTTTTCTTGTGAGCGAACAATTTTCTGTAAATTGTCTATATGTTCTTGTAGGGATGTCGAATATACTAATATGTCGTCCATGCAAACTACGCAAATTCTGTTAACGTGTTCTCTTGAGGTATTGTTCATCATTCTTTGAAATGTCCATAGTGCGTTTTCTAGACCGAAGGGCATTCTGATGAATTCATAATATCCATTTCTTGTGTAAAAAGCTGTATTTTCTGTATTAGGGTCGACTTCTACTTAAATCTAGTTGAATCTAATGTTAAAAAGTAATTTGCTCTTCCCAAATTGTCTGGTATGCCATCTATTATTGGAATTGGGTATTTGTCTTCTTCTGTTATTGCATTTTCTATAGTCTGTCGCTGTTTTCTATTCTTTGGCTCCTATTTCGTCTTTTTTTTTTGGGGTACTATCCATATAGATAAATTTTGTGGTGATGAACTATCTTGAATTATTCCTTGTTTTACATTTCTTTCATCTATCTTTCTTCCTCTTCTGGGTGGATATATGAGTACTTATAGGTTTTAGTGTAGACTGCTTTTTTTATTGGTTTCTATCTTATGTCTTAAATTAATTCGAGTCTTTTTCTATAGAACATGGCTTTGTTAATTGAAACGGATTTAAATGTTCTCGTCTTAAATTTTCTTCTGGGATAACAATTCTAATTTTTATAATTCTGGTAATAAAAGACGACATAGACTTGGTATGAAATTAGATAAATTTTATCGGAAACAGTGAGGTTGTCTCTGTATAGGGTCTATAATTCGTGCGGTTTGCTAAGAGATGGCGTAACTTGTATTATTCCATTGGAACATGCGTTGGAAAGCTACTGTCATTATATGTCATTTCAGTATATGTCATTCATTTGAAACGTAAACAACAATAATTTTTTTTCACTCAAATATGTCGAACTTTGTGCCTGAAAAAGTGTTTTTGCGGGGAGTTCTTCTTCATTACTTTAATATGAAGAAAACTGCTGCCGAAAGTCATCGTATTTTGGTAGAAGTTTATGGTGAACATGCGCTAGCTGAGCGAACGTGCCAAAAGTGGCTTGCACGATTTAAAAGTGGTGATTTTGGCTTGGAAGGCGATGTGCAGCCAAAAAAGTTTGAAGATGAAGAACTGGAAGCATTACTCTATGAAGATTGTTGCCAAACACAAGAAGAGCTCGCAGAATCTTTGGGTGTCACTCAAGCAGTCATTTCAAAACGTTTAAAAGCAACTGGATACATTCAAAAGCAAAGAAATTTGATTCCACATGAACTCAAGCCGAGAGACTTTAAAAGGCGGTTTTGCATGTCCGAAATGCTGCTGGAACGCCACAAAAGGAAGTCATTTTTGCATCGGATTGTTACTGGTGGTGAAAAATGGATCCAGTACGACAACCCCAAGTGCAAAATCATATCATATGTGTAACCTGGCCAACCAGCCAAATCAACGGCAAAACCGAATATCCATGGCGCGAAGGAAATGCTCTGTATTTGGTGAGATCAGATGGGTGTGCTGTATTATGAGCTGCTAAAACCGGGTGAAACCATCAATGGACAACGCTACCGAACACAATTAATCCGTTTGAAGACAGCAGTAGCCGAAGAACGCCCGGAATATGTGACCAGACACGAGGCAATAATTTTCCATCATGATAACGCTCGTTAAAAACTATTTGGAAAACAGCGGATGGGAAGTCTTAACCCACCCGCCTTATAGCCCAGACCTTGCCCCTTCTGACTACTAATTGTTCCGGTCGATGCAGAACGCCCTCACTGAAATACGGTTCACATCAGAACAGAATATCAAAAATTGGCTTGATTCATTCTTGGCTGCCAAGCCGGCGCAATTCTTTTAGGATGGGATCCACAAATTGCCAGAAAGGTGGGAAAAAGTCATGGGTTCAGATGGGCAATACTTTGAATAATACTGTTGTACATGTTTTTCTTAAATAAACGTTCAAATTTTGGAAAAAAAAACCGCACGAATTAAATTACATACCCAATAATTTATTCTAACATTACTGTTTCTTAAGAAATTTGTTCCTTAGAGTCCCTCAAATAAATCGTGAAATTAATATTTTAAAAATGATACTGGATGTTTTGTTCCATTTTTTGTTCTGTGATGCGATTACAATTTCTTTACCTTAAGGTAACATGGCTGTTTTAATGTGAATAGCATTTTTTTAGGTTTTTTACTAGGTTTGGGGGCCAATTTAATGCAAAGTTATATGTGGATCCTCGGTCTAATAATAATCTTAATTTTCTATTTCGTTCTTACATAGTATAGAGAAGTCCGTTGTCTCCGAAGCTAATTCCTGAAAATTTTCGTGAATACCTGTAGGTGCGGATGATGTTTTTTCATCGTCTTGATATTTGGTTTGCCTTCTTAACTGTCGATTTCCATAGGTTCTGGTCTTGGTTGATAGGGTGGTCTTGGTTGAGGATTTTTGTGTTGTCTTGACTGGAACGTATGCTGATTGTTGAATTATGGATAACGTTGCTCTTGTAGTTAATTATGTTGTGTAATGTTGTGTATTTCTTTTGTAATGATGATTTATTCTTTGATTGGGATATCTTCTTTGTTGTTAGGTCCTTTGTTGTCTTCTTTCTTCGCTTGGAAATCCTTTCTGGCTTAATTCTTATAATGCGGCTTTCATTGAAGTAGGTTTTTGAGTATAAAGCACTGTTCTCATTTGAACTGGTAAGTGTGTGATGCAAAATTTTACGGCTATTTGTATATTTCGGTGGACATCATTGAGTAAATCCTCTTGTCTACTTTTTCGATTTAGGATTGCTAGTTTGTGAAAAAAGTGGGTACAGAATTCAAGTACATTTCCTCTATATTGTGCTGCTCTTAATTCTTCGTAGAGTTGATCAGCTGTTGCGAATCCTGCAAAATTTGTTTCGAGCATAGTTTTCATGTCGTTAAATTTGTTGAAACGTGGATAGATTTTAATGAATCTTTGTGCTTTTCCTTGTTTGTTTTTAGCAGTTTTTAGCGGCTGCTAATGCTGGTTTTGCTGAATTCATTTTAGTTGAATAATTTTTTCACTAATGTTTTCTTTTACATTCTTAACTTACGAAATACGAAGTAGGTCGTTTTTTAACAGGCTTTTTTCTCTTTTTCGTTGAGGGCCTACTGCTATGATCTTTCGTAAGATTCTTTAGTGACGCTGTTTATATCGGAATTTAATGTGCTAAGCATATGCTCCCGTTACACAACCGAAGAGCAGGGACGTGAGTTCCGAAACGAATATAAAAAGCAGAGAGTACTGTCATCAGTAAAGTTATATATTGGACTAAAAGCAGCAGATAAGAGATCATTAATGAAAATTAAAAAGAGTGTCGGAGACAGAACGGAGCACTGGGGCACATCAGCATTTATTTTGTGGATATCAGACTTGAATACATCCAAGACAACTTAAATTGGACTTTCCAAAAGGTAATTTTAAATCCATTAAGAAATAGAGTCGTCAATCCCAAAAACACGCATTTTCGACAAAATAACCTGATGTCAATCTCTGTCAAATGCACTAGCAGCATCGAGTGCAACTATCTTGCTTTTCTTCTAATTTTCAGCGAGACATGCCAACAAATCACTAATGAACCTGTTGCTATGAAAACAATACTACCGATTATTGAGAAGTTTTTGTATTTCGAGATATTTCATGAGCTAACGGTTTACTAGCGATTCCATGACCTTGAAAATAAGGGACATAAGTGCAATGGGTCTGAGGAAAAGATGAAAATGCTATTTTCCATCTGCTCGGAAAGAGTTTTAAAAAGTAGGAATTATGAAAAATTTGCTCAATGGTTTTTCTAGCTAGAAAGAACATCTCTTAAGAAAAAGGGGGAATAAACCTTCTGGAATACCCCCAGACCGATGAGAGATTGTGACGAATTGCAGAAAGCCAACGGAAGTGTTAATACAGTGATGTTACAAGAAAATATGTATTTACAACAACAAAACGTTGTTTTGTAAATGAATACCGATCACGCACCATGTTCAACTGTAAACAAAAAATGTTACTTGTTGAATCTCGTATATAGCTTTCTCCAAAATTTTTTTCTTTTGTCAAAGTGAAATGCAATATCTAAACACGTGGGTAAAAAAGAATCATTTCCAGTTAAAAATGATGTTCAAGTAGAGTTTTGCATCTTTTATCCTTTTTTTGAAGTATGTTTTTTTTCTAGCTATCTTATTTTTATTATCGTTTTACATTTTCTGTGGAATGCTATCAATTTCAATACATGCATATATGCATCATATATGCATGTATCTTTAACCTCGTATTCTTTTTTTGCATTATTATAAGCAAAAAGCCCAAAGAATCTTAATCGCTATCTAATTTGAAGCTTTTATGTAATGGATATAAAAGTATTATTCTAAGGGTGTCAGAATAATTATGGAAGAACGTTATAAAGTTGTATGTCATCATGTCGTATTTCTTCAAAGTTCTGTAAAATTCTTTTTTTCTTTTGTTTATTATTAAAGGGTTATTTAAAATTACTTTTTTAGTTCTGGTATTTTTAGTATTTGTTAAATTAAAACTCTGGGTTTTACAATTAATGCTTTATTTTTAAAAATTTAAATTATATCTTAATGAGGAGGACATAACCTGATAAGCATGAGGGAGCGAGACGAGAGGTCAAATCTCAAAAGCAAAAAAAATCGGATGACACTCAAAAAGGTGCAAGCTTTTTGCCACTTGATAATTTATTCGCCATCCTCCAGGATGGTGCCGCGATTTCAAAGAGTTGCACCAAGGTTGCGTTTATATGTTCACAACAGTATTTATTGGTTGATGAAAAAACGAATATAAATATATAACATATATTTCTGCTTCACTTAAGCAATTAGATAAACTGCAGTTAATGTTGTTATTTAATTAGGTGACAATTCTCGGATGCGTCCGTGGATATCTATTGTCAACTTCAATCTAATTTAAATGTAGATGATCGCTTATTTTTGCACGACAACTTTCTTCAATCGCCTGCAGTCACCCGTTTCTCAAAAATAAACTTTTACTTTTCTCTTATTACGCATCGCCAACATAATGGTGAGCATTTAAACTAGTCAACAGCAGAAGCGGAAATCGGTTCAGTCAGTATATTGTCGCATTTTGAATAACACTGTCAAAAACCTGAAAGAGAAAAATGGAAATTGTATTTTTAGTTATTGTAAAAATAAATTTCTTACTCGCATAAACAAGATATAAAAATTGAGTGTAGTATATCCGAGCTATTCATGTTCTACTGTTTTTCTCATGTACTATCTTAAACGTAAATACCCCATCTGAAAGAAACACGGAGTTATTTAATTTTGCTTTCAAATAGCTTTTTGTTGGTAGTATAATCCTTGTAACTTGTATTTATTTTAAAATTTACAATAATGTATTTCATTATTAATTTAATTTTAATTTCTATTTTTATAGTCCACTATGGAAAGGAGAGCGCTCTGCGGAGGATACTGTGGTCGATGTTCTATTTCTACGCGCACAGGTCTGGCTCTGGACGTGTAAATTTATCAACTATTTTAAGAAAAATCGTATACACACATACGTACTACAAATGAAATTAAACCACCTTATTTTACACTAACGAAACTGATTTTCCATACGTATATACCTTCTTTTATGATAATTTCTGACTTTTTAAATTGTTGTCAAAATTCACAGAAAGGATATGAAAATTATCAAGGCATTCATAAAATTACACCAAATTTTTCCCTAAGAATGTTGTTCAATAAGACATACAAATGTACGTATGTACATACCCGAAATGAAACATTTATTAAAATTGTTGTTTTCGTTCACGTATTCTATGTGTAACCTAGGAATGAAGAAGAAAGGAAAGAGAGAAGAAACATCAAAATACTTATACTAGATCTGTTTTTGATGCAGCTTGATGATTTTGACAAGGCACCAAAAATATTGGTATAATTCTGTTTTAAGAGGAATTATTTTTAATTTGGGAACAAATATTTATGTACACATACATATATTACATTAAACAAAGTTTGCCATATTAGAAACATGATTGTCATTTGAAATATACATATATATATATATATGCATATACCTATGAGTATATATATACAGGTTAAATAATACAATAAAATATATGTATACTTTTGTCGTATTGAAATTATATATAAAATAAAGTCTATTGTTTATAACATAAAACTCTTTCTTATTTTAAGATACATAATTTAACTTCTACTAAAAGGATCTACAACTTCAAAAGTTATTCAAAATTATGCAATAAAAATAAGGAAGAAATTCAAATGTAAATGCATTAGATTTTCTATGAATTTTTATTGTTACAGAGGAAGACATGAGTATTATTCGATTAATTTACTATTTAATTAATTAAATAATTAAGAATTAAAAATGTAAATGCATTAGATTTTCCATGAATTTTTATTGTTACAGAGGCAGAAGTTAGTATTATTCGATTGATTTATTATTTAATTAATTAAATATTAATTATTCGTCAATAAGTTATTAAATAATATATAATAATTATAATATAACAAATAATCTAATTCTGCGTCGTAATAATTTTTATAAACCGTTATAAAAGCAGTAATCGCAGAGACTTTAAATTGGCCCTTTTGCTCCATCTACAAAACACGCCGCGACACCGAATCATTTTCCTCTTACCAACAAACCTTTAAAGTCCTTTCAAGTCAGAGCTTTACTTAACCTTGCCCCAATCAACGAGAAGGTCTTTCTATTCAACCAATGAACTGATGCAAATATTCGTTCGCTATCATGAGAGCTTTGACATCTCTTCCAACGAAGTTCATAATGATCTTACATGGACCTCGTATAAATTTTTAAACCTATTAAATTTCGTAACAAACTGAATTTTGTATCCTCCAGTCCAAATACCTGTCCATTTACTACCAACATTTAAGAGGTTTGCGCTATAAAATCTCTGCCGTATAACTCAATTCTCAAAATCTTCCCTACGACCTAATTGGTCTTACTGAAACAAATCTAATTCTTCACATTAAAAATCTTGAGCTGTTTCCCCGAAACCTGGACGTTTTTCGAAAAGATGGGCTTGCAAGAACTGTTAATCCTAATGTACTCGTAATCCGGAGGTGTTTTCTTGCAACTCCTATTGACATTCATCGCACTGAAAAGTTTGAATTAGTATGTGTCAAAATTAAGCTCCCCAAACGCTGCCTTTACCTACTTTGTTGTTGCATTCACAAATCTCACCCAATTGAGTCCTATCGACCTGTAGTTCACGCAGAAAATAGTTTTATTCTAGTAGGTGATTTCAGCCTCTCTCAGACGATTCGTCTCATTTCGTCCCTCTTAATTCGTCCTCTGAAATAGGAATATTGATGGTGGCCTGCCTATATAACTATATCAGATTAGTGGAATACCTAATACAATGAACAGACAACTCGATCTTGTCTTCACATCTGATTTAGATAACTGAGTCGTTTGTAGAAGTGATTATCTTCTTTTCACCCTAGACCGACTTCATTCCCACTTGGCTATTACATACTCATATGAAAACGGCAACACAGGTGTCGATTCGTTTTCATTTAACGTCCGAAGAACCGACTTTAACAAGCTCATCTGCAGCCTCATCTGTAGCCTCATCTGCAACCTCATGTGCAGCATCAACTTTGAATTTTTGGGTGAGACTAACTAACATTGATCTTCCCTATAAACTTTCCATTTATTAATTTTCTCCTGGTTTACCCAATCAGTTTTATATACCTTCCGAAAGGACTGCATGTTAGCTCTTCCCTGGCAAAACAAGGAGTTGTAGCACAAATTCCAAAGAACTCGATTTTGTTTCGATTAAAGTAAGTATCGATTTTTATACAATCGTTTTTTTGAACTTTATAAATATCTTTACCTTTAGTAACTCCACCGCGTATAATTTATCTTGGTTTCGGACTCTAAACGTTTCTACCAAAAGAAAGTCAGACGGGTACCTATCTACTATTAAATTTCTTAGTGAATTTTCTGTCGACCCAAAAACCATTGCAAATTTTTTTGCCTGTCATTTTAACAAATCCCTTTCTAACCAAACAGCTGAACCCAATCCTAACTACTTTAGCTATATGAGAATCTTTCCTAACCCGTCATTCATCTCGCTACTTTCTACTACTTTCCCTTTCCTATGGCAAGAATCATATATCGTTCTTAATATTAAAAAAAGAAGTAAGCCCGAAGCTGATAATTATAGGCCCATAGCAAAACTGTCTTGTATACTTAAACTATTCCAAAGTTCGTCTCTAGGACGCTTTGTGATTTAGAAGACAGTGATGTAGTCGATTCAATTTCCACACACTTCACCAAGGCATCCGATCAAATTTTTCACCAACTTATCATTTTTAAACTGAAAAAACTTGGTTTTTCCCCTTATTTTGTGACATGGACCAAATCATCTTTAGAATACCGAGAATACAGATTCATCTTCAGAACTTCAATACCCGACCTCATCAAAGTAACATCTGCAGTCCCTCCGGGTAGTCACTTTGCACCAATCATCTTTATCCTTGCGATTAACACATAAATCTCATATTCATTTTCCAAAGTCATTTCATAGCCTTTTGACTCCCACTGCCTGCAAGATGACTTAAATAAGTTAACGGTATGGTGCAAATAAAATTTTTTGGAGCTTAATGTCAACAAATGCCAAGCGATAACCTATTTCCGCAAATGTCTAGTCCGACCACCATTTATTCTTGCCCCATTAGGTTAATAATATCTCTGTTAGTTTTTCAAGTCCAGATTTAAGTTTTTGCTTGTTGATAAGCTTGATAAAGTTGTCCGGGGTGGACTCAGGACAATTATAGGAATAATTAGCGATCCATTGGCCTACTATATTCAACGACCACTAATTGGTTGAACCATGTAGAAGGCAGATCACGTCTGCTGATAATAACACGGCGTTCCATACTTTGTCTTATACCAATTGAAATTATTGTTGGAGGTTAGATAACTGATATGCTGTTTGATTTTAATTCTAGCATGTACGTGTCTGGAAAGTTTCTAGTGGAAACCTACCATCGCCATAAAAAACACTTTTATTTTGTTGTATCAAACCTTATTTCAAACAGGTTTTAAGTCCTAACAATGGCTTAGAACCAATGTCTACTATAATATTGTATAATCAACACCAATGGTTTTATTTTTATTTTTTGCCTTTTATTTTCTTTACGCGGGCGAAAGCCTACCGAGATCTCACAACAAAATTTCACAACACAATACTTAGCTTTTGTTTGGTATCCTTCTCTTCCTGTCTTCCTAGCTCTCTCCTTATTGTTCCCTGATCCTGTCCTGTTTTCCTTTGACCATCAACTTAAAATGTTTTCTTAAGTTTAACTGTTTAATTTATTCTGTTTTAAATCAAATCTATTTTCTTTCTTTTGTTACTTTGACCTAGATCTCGTTTTAGTAAATTCCTTTCTTATATAAACCTTTATAACGCGTTGTGGTCAACCAAGAACTGGCCGTCCTGATTCGACTTAGACACTCAGACACTCCATTTGTTACCCACCCATTAGGGGAGTCAAAACAACATATAAGACAATCGTCGGCTATTTCGTATTGGACCATTGAAAAACCTATAGCGATTTCCTTTTGCTCTTCTAACAGGCCGCCTGCCTGCTCTGCTGGGTTATTCCTAGGTTATAGATACGACCATCCGTCGTATCTATTTATGTTGTCCTTCCAAGATGCTGAGAAAGTACACCGATGGCTGATGTGCCCATGTCTGCCCATTACTCTCTCAGTATTTTGGAAGAACAATTGTTAAAAGGGAAAAGGTTCGAGGAAGTGAAGCGAAAGTTTCAAGGAAAATGAATCCAACTTGTTGTGGTAAATTTTACCGCTACAAACCACACCCTGACCTCCCAGGAAATGTGCTTACTTTTCAGAGCAACGAAAACCATTTCTTTGGACACTTTATTTACTGTGTTGAGGAGACATCATAGGCCAACATGCCAGTCTGTTTCCGAATTTGGCAGCAGAACTATGTAGATGACCCGGATATAAAGCAGATTACAGTGTAAACGAGACATTATTTGAACAATAAGAAAAGAAAACAGAAAAGAAATCAATCTAGTTCATAGAATGACTATAATCAAATAGAAAAAATATTGTAATAGGTAAAACGCTTTACTTTACTCTGATACATTATACGCTTTGAGATTTCAGACTTTCTTAATCAGATAGGTCGTTATACGGTTTAAGGTCCTTACAGTGCCAAATACCTTCAAGTACGTAAGTCCATGGGGACACTCGTTTTCGATTACTGTAAGGACCGACAAATTTAGAAGGCAGGTTAGCAGCATAATATTTCGCGGCGTCCTACAAAACGAAATTTTTTTGCCATACAAGTTCGTTCACGAGATACTGGGTATCTCTTCGTCGGATATTGTAGGCCTTTGCGGACTTCTTGGTTGCCGCTTGAAGCTTTTTCCCTACCTCTATCCTTAACCTCTTAAAAATGTCATCTTACGCGTCTAATTCCCTATTCTTATTATGGACACCCACAATCGGGCTTCCCTAACAATAAGTCACCATATATTTTCCAAAATGGGCATAATACGGCGACATCCCTAAAACTTGATGCTAAGATGTGCGTATGGCACATGCAACCTTTGATAAATGTGTGTCCCACTCCCTATGGTTCTTAGGGATATAAGCCCTAAACATAGTTTTAATTATTTGTTTAATGTGCTCGACCAGGTTGGCCTGTGGGTGATAGTGTGCAGGGTATTGGAGACGCGACACATAAGTCGCCGTCAGTTCCATGCTATGAAACTGTGGACTTCAAGTTCATCTCAAGTTCTTTCCAAACCGCTTTTGCCGTAGCAGAACGCTATGGGAAAAGAAGAGGGGATTTCGTAAAGTAATCGGCGACTGTTAGGATATAAGTGAAACCCCTAAACGACCTTGGAAGCAGACCGACCAAATCTACATAAATCATTTCCCATGATGACGTTATCCCTACTCTCTCCGTCATAACACCAAATGGTTTCTCATTAACCGGCTTCACTTGTTGGCAAACTTTACAACCCCTAACATATTTGGTTATATCCCCCCGCATTTTAGGCCAGTAGTATTTGCCTCCTGCTCTAGCGAAAGCTTTCCTAACTCCCATGTGTCCTGCTATTGGGCTATCATAGCATTGCCTTAATATATCTAACCTATCTGTTTTCCCTACAACAAGTTTTCATTCGTCGTTGTTCTCGTGTACTATAACCCTATTAGCTTTAACGAACTTGAAAAATCCACCGTTCTCTACTCTCCACGCTGGATTCGTTAGGGAATTTTACTTAACTATTGAGATCATCTTCGCCACCCAAGGGTCCAAATCCGAATCTGAGATCTCGGCCACTACCGGAACTCCCGCGAAATCATGTCTGGAATAACATGATCCTTTCGCTTTCGGTGAGCGATCTCAAGGTCAAATTGTTGAAGCGCAACTGCCCAATGTGCAAATCTCCCCTGCGGATCCTTCAGATTGTTTAACCATACTAGCGAATACTATAATGTTCAGTCACGACCGTAAATTGACGATCTTTGTTCTACTTTTGCAGCTTCTCAATCGCCTATAGCACCGCTAAACACCGCTTTCCCGTAGTAGAGTAGTTCCTCTCACATCTATTTAAGGACCTACTAAGGTAACAAACTACTTTTTCCCCTTCCTTAAAACTCTGGGAGAGAACGGCTCCAATCCCAAAATTTCACGCGTCGGTTTGGACTACAAAGGAAGGTTAAAATTCGGGCACGTAGGATTGGGCGTTGTCACTAAACATTCCTTAGCTTTCCTAAAACTATACTCACATTAATTAGTCCATAAGAATTTCCTACTCTTTTTCAATAAATCTGTTAAGTGCCTAACCAAGCCACGGTTATGTATATGTATATAAGTATATATAGGGAGAGTTTTTTAACTTGAGACATCCAAATTACTCGAAAAATACGCGATATTGCGAAAAATGTTTCAGACAAAAGTCACAAGGTTCTGAAGGGGACATAAGATGGTGACCACGAGTTTGACCTTGAGCCCCAGTTTCAAGGCCAAACGAAGGACACTTTTGATTTTTTAGTGGGAACCCTAATTTTTTGACAGATTCGTAGTCTGCCTGAAAAATTACAATTCTTTTACATGAAACACTTTTTTCAAAAATACATTCTTTTACCGTCAGAGGTCGCAATAAAACTTAAGACATCAAAATTACTCGAAAAGTACGAAATATCGCGAAAAATGTTTTAGACAAAAGTCACAAGGTTTTTTTTTTTTTTAATGGGAACCCTATTTTTTTGACAGATTCGTAGTCTGCGTGAAAAATTACAATTCTTTTAGCTGAAACACGTCAGAGGGCGCCACAAAACTTAAGACATCAAAGTTACTCGAAAAGTACGAAATATCGCGAAAAATGTTTCAGATAAAAGTCACAAGTTTCTGAAGGGGACATAAGATCGTGACCAAGAGTTTGACCTTGACATTTGATTTGTCAAATGATAATTCCTGATTGTCATTGCTCGTAGGCTTGTTTTTACATACTGCGTTTAGCATAACCCAGAAACAACGACGTGGACGTAGCAGTATTTTGTTTCCTTCGGGGTGATTAATTAGAGTGGGTCCCCTTGCCACCTACTGTTGAATCATTGAATTCTTCCCATTTCGACGTTTATTTCCCGAGACTTTTTCAACAAATGCTCGAAAATGTGACCATTCACTTCAATATACTTGTCTATCCGCGCTCTAAATGAACCAACAGAACTGAGAAGTATTTCTGGCGTAATTTTTCGGCAAGCTTCAGTTATTTGTCTTTTCATGCCCTCACGTGTTGTTGGTTTTTTTCTGTAAACCTCACTTTTTAAGTAGCCCCACAAGAAGAAATCAAGTGACGTAAGATCAGGTGATCTAGCAGGCCATTGCCTCGAACCCCCTCGTCCGATCCATCGTTGATGGTAAACATTGTTTAATATGCCCCGGGCTACTTGGGAATAATAGGCTGGACAACCATCATGTTGAAACCACATCGTTTGTCGCAACTCCAATGGCAGTTCTTCTAGTAATACTGGAAGGTGGTCCCGCAAGAATTTTGCATACTTTTTGCAATTCAAGTTGCCTTCAATAAAATATGGACCTATTAATTTATCCAAAATGATTCTCGCCCAAACATTTACATTCCAAGGGTGCTGGCGTCGCAACCAAAAAGGGTTTTCGGTAGCCCAGTAATGCATATTATGTCGACTGACCGTACCGTGATTGGTAAAAGTCGACTCATCAGAGAATAACACCTTTGCGAAGAAAAGGGGGTCTTGTTCAATTTGCTGAAGTGCCCACTGACAAAAGGAAACCGGTTGCGAAAATCCTCACTATAAAGTTATTGATGCATTGAAACATGATAAGGATGGTATTTATGCCGATGTAATATCTTACAGACAGTCGTTTGAGAAATTCCTGATTCACGATTGCTAATGTGAGGATCGTGTGCAACGGCAGCTAACACTGCTATTTCATTGTCCTCAACAACCACCCTATCTGACCGATAGGTTGCACACTTCCTTCACCAGTGAATTGTTTTAATTGACCCGATTAAAAACAAGCCCGCGATCGTATCTGGTCTGGGAAACGTTGGGCGTAAAGGGCAATAGCACCATCGATGTTCCTTCCACTTTCTCCATAAATCAATATCATTTCAATTTTTTCTTGAATTGAAATAGCCTGCATTATTAATCTGGAAAACGTTACTAATAATAATCAGTTCCTCAAAACAAATATCGAACTTCTAAATGAAGTACAATTTGTATCTATCTGAAATTTCTTTGAGCTTTAATTTCACTCGAGGCAATAATGACTTCCTCAAAACAAATCTCGACCTTCTAACACCCTGACAACCGATTAATGATTTAGTCGTACCAGTGCAGTGGTATCTAGCACTGAATGAATAAGACCTTTGAGACAAAGTCGTGCGCCCCATTGAGGAAGATGACTGAGCAATGAAAATCAGGAATTATCATTTGACAAATCAAAAGTGACCTTCGTGACCAAACTGGTGGTCACCATATTATGTCCCCTTCAAAACATTGTGACTTTTGTCTAAAACATTTTTCGCGATATTTCGTACTTTTCGAGTAATTTTGATGTCTTAAGTTTTATGGCGCCCTCTGACGGGAAAAGAACGTATTTCTGAAAATGTGTTTCATATAAAAGAATTCTAATTTTTCACGCAGATTACAAATCTGTTAAAAAAAATGGGGGTTCGAAATAAAAAATCAAAAGTGACCTTTGTTTGACCTTGAAAATGGCGCTCAATGTCGAACTCGTGGTCACCATCATATGTCCTTTTTGGAACCTTGTGACCTTTGTCTGTAACATTTTTTGCGATATCGAGTATTTTTCGAGTAATTTGGATGTCTCAAGTTAAAAAACTCACCATGTATATTGTAATTATAATGAATCTTATTTATTTAACATTTTGTAATAAAGAAAAATAATTCTGAATTCTACATTTTAATGTACTTTTTATTTAAATATCTGCTTAAGATGCTTTGTATTGTTGTTGACGATTTTCCACCGTACTACTGGATATTACTTACTTAATAGTGCATATGAATGTTGGTTAAGACTTCATTTCGTCACAATCCATTGTGATGCTTGTCATCCGAGTATTACCAGTCCGTATAGTTGTTGGGGCAATACGTATGTTGATGCGTTGACCCATTACAAAATAGTGTACCACACCATACCACAGCCGGTACGATTTTCTTGGCATTTTTTGGGAGAAAGTGCAGAGTTGTAAGCAATATGCTCTAAGGTGAGAAAGGGATTTGAAAACTGTTTTCAATAGTGCAGCGAGTTCTAGATAGCTGAAATTTTCTTTGTCTTCTGACAAAAATACGCCCTGATACTATAATATTAAATTGAGTTCCAGGAGAAAAGCAGCACCAGCAATGATGCCATATTCTCGTCCGCATACTTGGTATTTTTTCAAAGACTATTTTCCTAATCGATCCCATTTGAACGTCTTCAATACTATTTCCAATATCTTCAATCTAGTTTACTGACCGGACAGTTTCTTACATATCTTGAACGTATCTATATATAGGGTAATGCTAGGGTATGCTTTCAATAGGCTTTTTTGACAGATCACACTTGACTCCTTTTTAACTGCTTTGTCATTTTTGTTCAGTATCGTTTGGCAAGTCGTCATGAAAAGACTCACACCACGACAGCATCTCCTGTATATAATATTCAGCTGTATTACGAAAATCAGCGTTTTGTGAGAAATGCTTTTCGTGCGATTCGAGGAACTTACGGTTCGCATAATCGACGTACTGAAACCACTATTGCAGATAATATTCACAAATTTGAGTCCCAGTTTACATTAGTGGATGATACTCTACCGGTTAGACCACATTCTGCGAGTAGTGAAGAGACTATAGCAGCGGTAACTGAGAGTGTACGCGAAGACCGTGACGAATTGATTCGTCGTCGTTTTTAGTAGCTTGGCTTGGCATATTCCACAACTCGACGTATTTTACTTGAGGATCTCTTGTGCTCTGGAAAAACTCAATGAAAATCCGGTGTTTTGTCGTGAAATTGAGCTCATTTCTGTCTCAATGGATACGTTATTAACAAATTTGCCATATTTGAGCTGATGAGCAATCCAAAGAGTACCAAGAGCTACCATTACATCCATTAGAAACAACGGTATGGTGTGGTTTATGGGCTGGTGAAATCATTGGTCCATATTTCTTCAAAAATGAGGCAAATCAGAATGTTACCATCAATAATAATCATTATTGCGCCATGTTAACGAACTATGTGCTTCCTGGAATTCAAGCACATGGTCTCTGTGAGCTCTAGTTTCAACAAGACGGCACTACGAACTATTCAGCGCGTGGAACAATGGACTTGTTGAGAATTCATATTGGTGAGCACTTAATTTCACGTTTTGCTACGGTAAATTGGCCGAATAGGTATTAGGATATCACACCTTTGGACTAATTTCTCTGGGGATATGTAAAGTCTCAGGTCTTCGGGAATAATCCAGCTACGATTGACGATTTGGAAGCCAACATTACTCGTGTTATCCGCGGTCGCTATGCTCGAACAAAACGCTCAAAATTGGACCTTCCGAATGGACCACCTCAGACGTAGTCGTGGCCAACATCTATATAATATGATTTTCAAAAAAAAAAGTGCCATGAATAGGTTTTCATGTTTTTTTAACCCATAATAAAAATTGCAAGTTTACTTTAAAATTTATGTATTTGATTTTACATTAAAAATTAAAGCTCACTAAATTAATATTTTCGGACTCGTTCGAGTGTAAATGAAAAACTGAGGGTTATTTGTTTTTTATTACGCGTTAAAGAAATCATGCCGATTCTGGTCTTTTCGTTTTCTTTTTTTATCCTTCGTTTCAATGGTATCTTTGAAAGCAATAGATACCTAGGTCGCAAGATGCATCAATTTTTAATCCTGGAGAATATCTTAATTAATTTCTGTCAGTCAGTAAGTCAGTTCTTCAGTCAAATCGATTTGACTGACAGATGCTTTAATTCACATAAGCTTATTATGTACAATTT
This sequence comes from Volucella inanis, assembly GCA_907269105.1. NCBI lineage: Eukaryota > Metazoa > Arthropoda > Insecta > Diptera > Syrphidae > Volucella > Volucella inanis. Next base: position 87,703,671 of record OU026153.1, on the reverse strand, counting down.
AACAATTGATAGATCTTAACAAATTTTGATACAAGTTTGCGATTGCTTTTGACTATTATAGTTGTGGTTTAAGGGGGACCCATAATTGGATCCGTAAATGTACGTATGTAAATGTGCGAATACAAGCGATGTGTATTCAGCACCCGAAATAACGGATTGCTCAGTTTCGTCGGATTTTCGTTCACTTTGTCGCATTTTGTGCGACATCTGGACAGTTAAGCAACTGTTTGCCATTTTAAAATTTCAAAAAGTTAGAGTTTTCGTTGAGAGAAGTAAGTTTATTGACGTATTATTATTATTATTATTATCGTAGAACCGCTAATTTAAAATAATATTTATCGGACTTGCTTAAAATTAGAACTTAGTATTAAAATAAGTCTTTAAATACCGACAAAACAACAACAAGCAACTAAATTTATTAGACATTGGATTGAGCTCGCACACAAATGTTTACCTGTGCGAATATCTATCAAAATCAAATCAAAATCGTCGAAACCGAAAAACTTCCCATTCCCGGTATGTACAATATGTCCATGACAACTTGCGTTGGAATGACCATATATTCGGTGTTATCAAAAATTCTGCGAAATGTCTAGGTTTCCTCAAGCGATGTAAGAAGTATTTCACCCCCTCTGATTTGGCTTCAATATATAAGACATTTATTCGTCTGAAATTGGAGAACAATCCCACATCTGGTCGGGTAACCCCAAAACATATCTGCATATCTGAATTCAATACCCTACGATAAAATTCATAAATGGTACTTATATCTCTCAGACAATAAACGCCCTCCAACACTGATGTAATGTTTCGTGTCTCACTATGTTTAATCGCTATTTGCAACACCGGTGCTCCATACAGCTTACCAACTTGAAATAACTATTGAAAGTCTCTGTATTAGACTATACATTAAATTTAGAACTGGATGCGAAGAGATTAAAAGAGGTGAAATTCACAGATGCTTACTGGATACGATTTAAGGAGGAACTCGGTAAGTCAAACAGTGGTCCCCCAAACTCAGGACAAAACATATGCTAGAGTAAGTTCTTCATAACCTGAACGGTAATCTCATCAACTATTTCGAACTGGTATGTTTCTTTGTGGAGCACAAGAAAGTTCCTAAGCAGGTTACGTAAGACTAATGTGGAAGAAGACTGAAGTCTTTACAGATCAAACCAAAAGAATATATGATTCAGATTTTAAAGATTGCCCCTTATAAAAACTTTTGCGTAAAGATCGAAATGGGTAAGCTTTTTTTTTCAGCTCAAGCCTCAGATTTGTGATTTTGATATAGGAAGATATAAGCATGAGGTGAATAATATCCTCATTAGTTGCCAAACGGAAACACTTCCAAGTATTATGATGTCTATATCTGTAATCTTTATTTCGGTTTTCTTGCTCTTCTTCAAAAAGTGCTTCTACACGGTTCGGATTGTATTTCTTTTTTTTTCATTAAACCTTTATGCACTTTTCCTGGATTATAATATTGAGGATATAATTTAGGGGCCAGTAAAGCTGTCTCCTTTGTATGAGCACTAAATTTAGCGGGATCAATAGAAAAATTGCTGCATATAATTACTAAAATTACAATGAACTTTTTGTTTAAACATATTTTGGTAATATCTGCCGTTACAATAGGTTTCTCAAATAATCTTCGTGTGGTGTTGCCATCAATGGTTTTACCTGCTCCTGGCTTACCACTATCGACTTTTATACCCACTTTTTTATTGAACTCTTTTTAAATGCGTTTTGTTTCTTCCTCTTTAATAGTACGAATATATTTTGTTGTTCTCCAACCTTTAAGCCTCAGATAGTAACTTAAATGTAATATGTATGTAGAATGCTTATTTAAAAATAAAACATCCATTTGTATGTATATTTCCACAAAAACGAATTTAATACGAGTAATGAATGTGGAAATGCGAAAATTATAGCGAACAAATGTTTTTGAAAAAAAGATCGGTGTGTGCATATTGCCGGTTGATTGATTCTTGCTCACTCTCGGCCGCTGCCGTTGTGAAATTCGCCGCATTCTAGTCCGCGTTGCCACCCACACGGCCAACCTGAGATTCGACTGCCGCAGTCAAACGAACGTCTTCTTCAGCATCTCCTTCTTCCTCGGATTCAATATCAATCTGGAACGTGCGCCACCTCTTCATATAGTCAGCGGCCATCGAGCTCTGATTGGGTCCCTCGTGATCTCCATTTTTCCTACCCAAGTACCTGTCGTTGCCACACACCTTAACTATAGGGCTAAGATACTTAGGAAAAAGTCCCGTATTAAACTGCGTCTATTGAATTTCGATTAGCTCATCCAGATCGTAAGTGGGCGCTTTCTTTTCTTTCATATCGTAGGTTTTCTTGTTCTCTTCTTGTACTTCTCGTATCTGCCTCATCTGCTGACGATCTGACAACCGTGATCTGATCTTCAAGAAGCTGTCTCAAATTTATGTCGTCTTCCATAGCCATTTTAACGCCAAACATCAACTCGAAAGGAGTTCTTCCCGTTCTTCGCGACACCGTAGAGTTCATGACACATTGTACCTTGGGAACGAATCTGTACCCTTTCAATGGATCCTCAATGGTAAGACGCGTTAGCGTTTGAATGATGGTCCTGTTGACCTTTTCCGCCTGCCCATTGACTCTAGGGACACCAGTCGTCACGAAATGATGCTCGATGTTTCTCTCCAAGCAGTACGTCTCGAAATCATTGGATGTGAATGCTGATCCTTTGTCGGATATAATACGTCGAGGGTGACCTGCGATTGCATGTCCAAGCGGTTGATTACTTCACTGGACGTTGTGCTTTTCAGATAAATTTGCAAAATACATCTACGACCACAAAAATGTGTCGATAGTTTTTCAATGTGGATGGAAGCGGCCCGAGGTGATTCAGATGGTACGTGTGCAACGGTTGGTCAATCTTGTCAATTTAATGAAGTACCGATTTCCTCTTGCCGGTCTTCTTTGCAGCGAGGATACAGGGGATGCAATATCTGATGACGTCAGTGATCTGTGGGATAAATCGTCTTTAATTAGTTTTGAAACCTTACCAAAACCAAAATGTCCCTTCTCGTGGACCATGCGAATGACTTGCTTCTGAAGAGATTTTGGAACGACCAAAACATGAGTGCACTTAGTGCATTTTTACAGCGCATCACCTCGGGGTGTTCAAACCTTTCTTGGCCATAGTGTCTCTAAATGCTTTGCAGTCGGTGAAAATCTCAAATCTCAACCCAAGCAAGTAGATGCGTAGTCTTTTAAGAGCCCTGACTATGGCGATCACTTCGACATCTAGCTTCGTAGCTTGAGTAATTCTTTTCCAATCTCGTAGTTTTGAAGCTTAGGAAGAATACTGGATGAAATTGACCGTCCTCCTGTTTTTGTAACAGCACGGCCCCGTATCCATCCTTGGAGGCGTCGATGTGCAGCTAAGTGGGCACATGCGGATTGAAAAGCTTCAACACCGGCTCGTAACATAACAGGCTCTTAAACTAACGTAAGCTTCTTCTTGACAGCGTTAAGTTCTATTGGATAATTTTGTATTATTTTGAACTATATACAATTATTTTGAACTATTTTGAATTATTTTGAAGCTTTCTTTTGTTATACTGTAGAAACATGAAAAACAGCTGAAAGAAAAAGCTTTCTTAAGAACTCAGATATTATTATTTGTAAGATAAAGCTTTCTATAAAAGGGTATATAAGCACTTGTGAGATTGTGATCAGTGTGTAGTACGGTAAAGTTACCTCAACTTCTGCATGCTTTCTTTTTAGAAACAATAAAGGGCTCCTCTTTTTGTTACATAGTCAGCCTATTTTTCATTCCGAGCTTTGGATTTTTTTTCTATCAATCAAAATTTAGCGGAAAACACAAGCTGAGGAGTTTATTGCATCAATAATATGCTATAAAGACACAGAGTACATTACCGATATAGTTGCGGTTAAGGGATTTCCCCTGCACTTGGTGGCAAGGCGTTAAGAGAAAAGCGCAGAACTGAGAAAACGTTTTACATTTGCTTAGAAGCGCTTACGGTCCATGTAAACCGGCATATAGAATTAACCAGTAGCAAAGAGAGTACCGAAGATTTATAAGCTTAATGGCCTAGGAGCCGTCGGAAACAATGATGTTAAATCTTATTTATGACCTTCTTTACATAAGTATTCAGGGACTTATTGATAAAGCCCGGTTCGAGAGAAACTCGAGCATAAAATTGATAAAGCACCTACTGAAAGCAAACGCCGCTGTAATTTCTGCAATCATCTAAGTCACACAACAACAGAGCAAATTCACAGGGTACCTAATGCTATAAGTGCTAAGCTCCTGGGTAATTGCCCTACATGCAAAGATTTACCAAAAGGTCCACATAAGGTATCTCTCAATCTTATAAAAAAAAAACCCTTTAGGGAATAACTTGCCAATCATATCAATTATGGCTCATAGAGAAAAGGGTTTTGTTAACATTGACGCTGCAGCGCATACTAGTGTAGCTGATTACCACCTTTTCGATCACCTCCTCCGAAGCAGAACACCCTTCTATGAAATGAGCGCAAGCGTAAGTCTAGTTGATGGAAGTGTAAAACACAGCGAAATGTGTATGGCGTCGACCTCAATAACCATAGTCATTGATGTTGGTATTTCCAAAACGAACCAATGACGAACTATGACTTCTTCGATACCATACATACTATTGTCTATTTAGAACAACGAATGGAACAAGAAATAAGTAAATACAATGAAGGGTCTAAGAAAATAGAACCAATTTTACCACTTTACAGAACACTAAAAGTCATCAAGCTTTCGGAAGAACGTTTCGAACCACAAACATGGGAAAGAAGTACAACATGCCCAACAAATGATTACTCACCACATTCCATCAACGAGATTTTTCGTGACCGTTAACGTTATGTTATTACATCTCTTACTAAAACCATAGTTGCAAAATATTAATATGGACACAGACGCGTTCTTCACTAAAATTTTATCAATGGACATAACCTTAAAAGACGACGAAGGATTTGATCTGAACGATTTAGAAAAAAAAACAGTTTATTTCTTGAAAACTCCTCTAATTTCCAACCTCTGTCAGAGCCATCACCATACGCTGAACACAAATTCAATACAGGAAATCATTCCCCCATTGCTACAACGCCATATAGACTCTGTTTAATAAAAAAGAATCAGCTTGAAATCAAGTTGAAAAAAATGCTTGAGTCGGGAATAATGACTGCGAATCACCTTGAACTTCTCCAGTTGTTCTTGTTCCTAAACGGGATGGGAGCATTCCATTTTTTGTGGCCTATCGCCCTCTGAACCATATTACGGTTCCTGATAAATACCCCTTACCCAGAATTGATGACCTACTCCACTCGACAGAGAAAACCAAATGTAAATCGACACTGGACCTTTAATCTGGATACTACCAAATTAGAATTGCCGAAGAAGATGTTGAAAAAACTGTATTTACTACACTTTTTGAAATGTACTGCTTCAACCGCATGTCATTCGGGCTACGAAATGCTGCAGCCATATTCCAAAGATTGATGGGTAGCTTTAGAGCGGGACTTCAGGATATGCTTAAGTTAGTCTATCTTGATGACATTATTGTTTGCTCAAGGAATTTCTACGAGAGTCGTGATCACCTTCTTAAAATTTGTATGCGTTTGGCCCAACTCAAACTCAAGGTAAGCCGACAAAAACCGTTATTCTGAAAGATGGTGACCACGAGTTTGACCTTGAGCCATAGTTTCAAGGTCGAACGAAGGACACTTTTGATTTTTTAGTGGAAATCCTAATTTTTTGACAGATTCGTAGTCTGCCTGAAAAATTACAATTCTTTTACATGAAACACTTTTTTCAAAAATACATTCTTTTACCGTCAAAGGTCGCAATAAAACTTAAGACATCAAAATTACTCGAAAAGTACGAAATATCGCGAAAAATGTTTTAAACAAAAGTCACAAGGTTTTTTTTTTTTTAATGGGAACCCTATTTTTTTGACAGATTCGTAGTCTGCGTGAAAAACTACAATTGTTTTACCTGAAACACTTTTTTCAAAAATGCGTTTTTTCCCGTCAGAGGGCGCCACAAAACTTAAGACATCAAAGTTACTCGAAAAGTACGAAATATCGCGAAAAATGTTTCAGATAAAATTCACAAGTTTCTGAAGGGGACATAAGATGGTGACCAAGAGTTTGACCTTGAGACCCATTTTCAAGGTCAACCTAAAGTCACTTTTGATTTGTCAAATGATAATTCCTGATTGTCATTGCTCGTAGGCTTGTCATTTGTTTTTACATACTGCGTTTAGCATAACCCAGAAACAACGACGTGGACATAGCAGTATTTTGTTTCCTTCGGGGTGATCAACCTACTGTTGAATCATTGAATTCTTCCCATTTCGACGTTTATTTCCCGAGACTTTTTCAACAAATGCTCGAAAATGTGACCATTCACTTCAATATACTTGTCTATCCGCGCTCTAAATGAACCAACAGAACTGAGAAGTATTTCTGGCGTAATTTTCCGGCAAGCTTCAGTTATTTGTCTTTTCATGCCCTCACGTGTTGTTGGTTTTTTTCTGTAAACCTCACTTTTTAAGTAGCCCCACAAGAAGAAATCAAGTGACGTAAGATCAGGTGATCTAGCAGGCCATTGCCTCGAACCCCCTCGTCCGATCCATCGTTGATGGTAAACATTGTTTAATATGCCCCGGGCTACTTGGGAATAATAGGCTGGACAACCATCATGTTGAAACCACATCGTTTGTCGCAACTCCAATGGCAGTTCTTCTAGTAATACTGGAAGGTGGTCCCGCAAGAATTTTGCATACTTTTTGCAATTCAAGTTGCCTTCAATAAAATATGGACCTATTAATTTATCCAAAATGATTCCCGCCCAAACATTTACATTCCAAGGGTGCTGGCGTCGCAACCAAAAAGGGTTTTCGGTAGCCCAGTAATGCATATTATGTCGACTGACCGTACCGTGATTGGTAAAAGTCGACTCATCAGAGAATAACACCTTTGCGAAGAAAAGGGGGTCTTGTTCAATTTGCTGAAGTGCCCACTGACAAAAGGAAACCGGTTGCGAAAATCCTCACTATAAAGTTATTGATGCATTGAAACATGATAAGGATGGTATTTATGCCGATGTAATATCTTACAGACAGTCGTTTGAGAAATTCCTGATTCACGATTGCTAATGTGAGGATCGTGTGCAACGGCAGCTAACACTGCTATTTCATTGTCCTCAACAACCACCCTATCTGACCGATAGGTTGCACACTTCCTTCACCAGTGAATTGTTGGATGACCCGATTAAAAACAAGCCCGCGATCGTATATGGTCTGGGAAACGTTGGGCGTAAAGGGCAATAGCACCATCGATGTTCCTTCCACTTTCTCCATAAATCAATATCATTTCAATTTTTTCTTGAATTGAAATAGCCTGCATTATTAATCTGGAAAACGTTACTAATAATAATCAGTTCCTCAAAACAAATATCGAACTTCTAAATGAAGTACAATTTGTATCTATCTGAAATTTCTTTGAGCTTTAATTTCACTCGAGGCAATAATGACTTCCTCAAAACAAATCTCGACCTTCTAACACCCTGACAACCCATTAATGATTTAGTCGTGCCAGTGCAGTGGTATCTAGCACTGAATGAATAAGACCTTTGAAACAAAGTCGTGTGCCCCATTGAGGAAGACGACTGAGCAATGAAAATCAGGAATTATCATTTGACAAATCAAAAGTGACCTTCGTGACCAAACTGGTGGTCACCATATTATGTCCCCTTCAAAACCTTGTGACTTTTGTCTAAAACATTTTTCGCGATATTTCGTACTTTTCGAGTAATTTTGATGTCTTAAGTTTTATGGCGCCCTCTGACGGGAAAAGAACGTATTTCTGAAAAAGTATTTCATGTAAAAGAATTCTAATTTTTCACGCAGATTACAAATCTGTTAAAAAAATGGGGGTTCGAATTAAAAAATCAAAAGTGACCTTTGTTTGACCTTGAAAATGGCGCTCAATGTCGAACTCGTGGTCACCATCATATGTCCTCTTCAGAACCTTGTGACTTTTGTCTGTAACATTTTTTGCGATATCGAGTATTTTTCGAGTAATTTGGATGTCTCAAGTTAAAAAACTCACCATGTATATTGTAATTATAATGAATCTTATTTATTTAACATTTTGTAATAAAGAAAAATAATTCTGAATTCTACATTTTAATGTACTTTTTATTTAAATATCTGCTTAAGATGCTTTGTATTGTTGTTGACGATTTTCCACCGTACTACTGGATATTACTTACTTAATAGTGCATATGAATGTTGGTTAAGACTTCATTTCGTCACAATCCATCGTGATGCTTGCCATCCGAGTATTACCAGTCCGTATAGTTGTTGGGGCAATACGTATGTTGATGCGTTGACCCATTACAAAATAGTGTACCACACCATACCACAGCCGGTACGATTTTCTTGGTATTTTTTGGGAGAAAGTGCAGAGTTGTAAGCAATATGCTCCAAGGTGAGAAAGGGATTTGAAAACTGTTTTCAATAGTGCAGCGAGTTCTAGATAGCTGAAATTTTCTTTGTCTTCTGACAAAAATACGTCCTGATACTATAATATTAAATTGAGTTCCAGGGGAAAAGCAGCACCAGCAATGGTGCCATATTCTCGTCCGCATACTTGGTAATTTTTCGAAGACTATTTTCCTTATCGATCCCATTTGAACGTCTTCAATACTATTTCCAATATCTTCAATCTAGTTTACTGACCGGACAGTTTCTTTCATATCTTGAACGTATCTATATATAGGGTAATGCTAGGGTATGCTTTCAATAGGCTTTTTTGACAGATCACACTTGACTCCTTTTTAACTGCTTTGTCATTTTTGTTCAGTATCGTTTGGCAAGTCGTCATGAAAAGACTCATACCACGACAGCATCTCCTGTATATAATATTCAGCTGTATTACGAAAATCAGCGTTTTGTGAGAAATGCTTTTCGTGCGATTCGAGGAACTTACGGTTCGCATAATCGACGTACTGAAACCACTATTGCAGATAATATTCACAAATTTGAGTCCCAGTTTACATTAGTGGATGATACTCTACCGGTTAGACCACATTCTGCGAGTAGTGAAGAGACTATAGCAGCGGTAACTGAGAGTGTACGCGAAGACCGTGACGAATCGATTCGTCGTCGTTTTTAGTAGCTTGGCGTGGCATATTCCACAACTCGACGTATTTTACTTGAGGATCTCTTGTGCTCTGGAAAAACTCAATGAAAATCCGGTGTTTTGTCGTGAAATTGAGCTCATTTCTGTCTCAATGGATACGTTATTAACAAATTTGCCATATTTGAGCTGATGAGCAATCCAAAGAGTACCAAGAGCTACCATTACATCCATTAGAAACAACGGTATGGTGTGGTTTATGGGCTGGTGAAATCATTGGTCCATATTTCTTCAAAAATGAGGCAAATCAGAATGTTACCGTCAATAATAATCATTATTGCGCCATGTTAACGAACTATGTGCTTCCTGGAATTCAAGCACATGGTCTCTGTGAGCTCTAGTTTCAACAAGACGGCACTACGAGCTATTCAGCGCGTGGAACAATGGACTTGTTGAGAATTCATATTGGTGAGCACTTAATTTCACGTTTTGCTACGGTAAATTGGCCGAATAGGTATTAGGATATCACACCTTTGGACTAATTTCTCTGGGGATATGTAAAGTCTCAGGTCTTCGGGAATAAGCCAGCTACGATTGACGATTTGGAAGCCAACATTACTCGTGTTATCCGCGGTCGCTATGCTCGAACAAAACGCTCAAAATTGGACCTTCCGAATGTACCACCTCAGAAGTAGTCGTGGCCAACATCTATATAATATGATTTTCAAAAAAAAAAAGTGCCATGAATAGGTTTTCATGTTTTTTTAACCCATAACAAAAATTGCAAGTTTACTTTAAAATTTATGTATTTGATTTTACATTAAAAATTAAAACTCACTATGAATCATCCTAAATTAATATTTTCGGACTCGTTCGAGTGTAAATGAAAAACTGAGGGTTAATTGTTTTTTATTACGCGTTAAAGAAATCATGCCGATTCTGGTCTTTTCGTTTTCTTTTCTTATCCTTCGTTTCAATGGTATCTTTGAAAGCAATAGATACCTAGGTCGCAAGATGCATCAATTTTTAATCCTGGAGAATATCTTAATTAATTTCTGTCAGTCAGTAAGTCAGTTCTTCAGTCAAATCGATTTGACTGACAGATGTTTTAATTCACATAAGCTAATTATGTACAATTTAACAATTGATAGATCTTAACAAATTTTGATACAAGTTTGCGATTGCTTTTGACTATTATAGTTATGGTTTAAGGGGGACCCATAATTGGATCCGTAAATGTACGTATGTAAATGTGCGAATACAAGCGATGTGTATTCAGCACCCGAAATAACGGATTGCTCAGTTTCGTCGGATTTTCGTTCACTTTGCCGCATTTTGTGCGACATCTGGACAGTTAAGCAACTGTTTGCCATTTTAAAATTTCAAAAAGTTAGAGTTTTCGTTGAGAGAAGTAAGTTTATTGACTTATTATTATTATTATTATTATCGTAGAACCGCTAATTTAAAATAATATTTATCGGACTTGCTCTCGACTGAATAGCGATTATAACTAAATTCTGGTCTGCTTAAAATTAGAACTTAGTATTAAAATAAGTCTTTAAATACCGACAAAACAACAACAAGCAACTAAATTTATTAGACATTGGATTGAGCTCGCACACAAATGTTTACCTGTGCGAATATCTATCAAAATCAAATCAAAATCGTCGAAACCGAAAAACTTCCCATTCTCGGTATGTACAATATGTCCATGACAACTTGCGTTGGAATGACCATATATTCGGTGTTATCAAAAATTCTGCGAAATGTCTAGGTTTCCTCAAGCGATGTAAGAAGTATTTCACCCCCTCTGATTTGGCTTCAATATATAAGACATTTATTCGTCTGAAATTGGAGAAAAATCCCACATCTGGTCGGGTAACCCCAAAACATATCTGCATATCTGAATTCAATACCCTACGATAAAATTCATAAATGGTACTTATATCTCTCAGACAATAAACGCCCTCCAACACTGATGTAATGTTTCGTGTCTCACTATGTTTAATCGCTATTTGCAACACCGGTGCTCCATACAGCTTACCAACTTGAAATAACTATTGAAAGTCTCTGTATTAGACTATACATTAAATTTAGAACTGGATGCGAAGAGATTAAAAGAGGTGAAATTCACAGATGCTTACTGGATACGATTTAAGGAGGAACTCGGTAAGTCAAACAGTGGTCCCCCAAACTCAGTTCTTCATAACCTGAACGGTAATCTCATCAACTATTTCGAACTGGTATGTTTCTTGGTGGAGCACAAGAAAGTTCCTAAGCAGGTTACGTAAGACTAATGTGGAAGAAGACTGAAGTCTTTACAGATCAAACCAAAAGAATATATGATTCAGATTTTAAAGATTGCCCCTTATAAAAACTTTTGCGTAAAGATCGAAATGGGTAAGCTTTTTTTTCGGTTCAAGCCTCAGATTTGTGATTTTGATATAGGAAGATATAAGCATGAGGTGAATAATATCCTCATTAGTTGCCAAACGGAAACACTTCCAAGTATTATGATGTCTATATCTGTAATCTTTATTTCGGTTTTCTTGCTCTTCTTCAAAAAGTGCTTCTACACGGTTCGGATTGTATTTCTTTTTTTTTCATTAAACCTTTATGCACTGTTCCTGGATTATAATATTGAGGATATAATTTAGGGGTCAGTAAAGCTGTCTCCTTTGTATGAGCACTAAATTTAGCGGGATCAATAGAAAAATTGCTGCATATAATTACTAAAATTACAATGAACTTTTTGTTTAAACATATTTTGGTAATATCTGCCGTTACAGTAGGTTTCTCAAATAATCTTCGTGTGGTGTTGCCATCAATGGTTTTACCTGCTCCTGGCTTACCACTATCGACTTTTATACCCACTTTTTTATTTAACCTTTTTTTAAATGCGTTTTGTTTCTTCCTCTTTAATAGTACGAATATATTTTGTTGTTCTCCAACCTTTAAGCCTCAGATAGTAACTTAAATGTAATATGTATGTAGAATGCTTATTTAAAAATAAAACATCCATTTGTATGTATATTTCCACAAAAACGAATTTAATACGAGTAATGAATGTGGAAATGCGAAAATTATAGCGAACAAATGTTTTTGAAAAAAAGATCGGTGTGTGCATATTGCCGGTTGATTGATTCTTGCTCACTCTCGGCCGCTGCCGTTGTGAAATTCGCCGCATTCTAGTCCGCGTTGCCACCCACACGGCCAACCTGAGATTCGACTGCCGCAGTCAAACGAACGTCTTCTTCAGCATCTCCTTCTTCCTCGGATTCAATATCAATCTGGAACGTGCGCCACCTCTTCATATAGTCAGCGGCCATCGAGCTCTGATTGGGTCCCTCGTGATCTCCATTTTTCCTACCCAAGTACCTGTCGTTGCCACACACCTTAACTATAGGGCTAAGATACTTAGGAAAAAGTCCCGTATTAAACTGCGTCTATTGAATTTCGATTAGCTCATCCAGATCGTAAGTGGGCGCTTTCTTTTCTTTCAGATCGTAGGTTTTCCTGTTCTCTTCTTGTACTTCTCGTATCTGCCTTTTCGCTTACGTCCTCATCTGCTGACGATCTGACAACCGTGATCTGATCTTCAAGAAGCTGTCTCAATTTTAAGTCGTCTACCATAGCCATTTTAACGCTATGATGACACATTGTATCTTGGGAACGAATCTGTACCCTTTCAATGGATGCACAATGGTAAGACGCGTTAGCGTTTGAATGATGGTCCTGTTGACCTTTTCCGCCTGCCCATTGACTCTAGGGACACCAGTCGTCACGAAATGATGCTCGATGTTTCTCTCCAAGCAGTACGTCTCGAAATCATTGGATGTGAATGCTGATCCTTTGTCGGATATAATACGTCGAGGGTGACCTGCGATTGCATGTCCAAGCGGTTGATTACTTCACTGGACGTTGTGTTTTTCAGATAAATTTGCAAAATACATCTACGACCACAAAAATGTGTCGATAGTTTTTCAATGTAGATGGAAGCGGCCCGAGGTGATTCAGATGGTACGTGTGCAACGGTTGGTCAATCTTGTCAATTTAATGAAGGACCGATTTCCTCTTGCCGGTCTTCTTTGCAGCGAGAATACAGGGGATGCAATATCTGATGACGTCAGTGATCTGTGGGATAAAAAAAATCGTCTTTAATTAGTTTTGAAACCTTACCAAAACCAAAATGTCCCTTCTCGTGGACCATGCGAATGACTTGCTTCTGAAGAGATTTTGGAACGACCAAAACATGAGTGCACTTAGTGCATTTTTACAGCGCATCACCTCGGGGTGTTCAAACCTTTCTTGGCCATAGTGTCTCTAAATGCTTTGCAGTCGGTGAAAATCTCAAATCTCAACCCAAGCAAGTAGATGCGTAGTCTTTTAAGAGCCCTGACTATGGCGATCACTTCGACATCTAGCTTCGTAGCTTGAGTAATTCTTTTCCATTCTCGTAGTTTTGAAGCTTAGGAAGAATACTGGATGAAATTGACCGTCCTCCTGTTTTTGTAACAGCACGGCCCCGTATCCATCCTTGGAGGCGTCGATGTGCAGCTAAGTGGGCACATGCGGATTGAAAAGCTTCAACACCGGCTCGTAACATAACAGGCTCTTAAACTAACGTAAGCTTCTTCTTGACATGGTCCTCATATGAACTTGGAGTCTCGTTTGTTAAGTCGGATAGCGGCTTTGCGATAGCGGCGTAACTGGAAATGAATTTCCGAAAATAGCTAGTCAGCCCGAGAAACTGCATGACCGACTTGACATTCTTCAGCGCAGGAAAATGTTTAATTGCCATTGTGTTTTCTCCAAATGGTTTGATGCCGCCGTTCATGATAACGTGTCCAAGAAATTTTACTTGAGTTTGGAGAAAGGCACACTTTTTCCAATTTATCATTAGCCCGTTCTCTTCGGATACCTCTATAGCTTGACTAAGCTTTTCAATCCCTTTCTCTTCGGTCTTCCAGGGATGATTTAGTCGTCGATGTAGGCTAGAACGACTCCTCGGCGCTTGAGATCTTGAAGAACAAAGTTTACATACCTCTGGAACACGGCACGAAAGTTGCAAAAACCAAATGGGACCTTGTTGAACTCGAAATGGCCATCCGGGGTTACAAACGCCGTGTATTTCTTACTGCTCTCTTCGATGTCCACGTGCAAGAATCCATTTTTCAAGTCCAGGATAGAGAAGACCTTGGCATCGTATAATTGCTCGAGCACCGTCGGTTTAATGGACGGGTATCGACACAAAGTCGCAGCGAACCATCTTTCTTGCGTGACAATACGATGGGACTGGAAAGTCTGAATCACTGTTAGGAATTATCCCATCTCGCATCCACTCGGAGATCTGCTTGTCTACGACTTCCTTCTCAAGGGGGACCAAGCTTTTTGCCCTTTGGTAAATCGGCTTTTCTTCATCCAGGACGATTTTCATTCGCACACCGGTCCTTTCGGGACAATTTAGAGAGTACTCTCCTATCATCTTTTCGACTTAACTACGAAGTTTTGGCTCTTAGATGCTTTTAAGCATTTCTTATAGTTCGGAATCGCCGCAGGAGATCAAGGTTGTTCGGAATACTGGGTTATCTGCTTCGGGTTTCTTTCTACAAATGATCGGTTGTCCATATTCAATAACCAAGCACACTTCTGGCAGTAAGTCTTTACCTATTAAAAACTCATAGGCCAACTAACTACCGGGTACAAAATGAAAAATTAAATTATAGTACTCGCCTGAGATGTCTATGTTCATTTTCGAAGCGCCCAAAGTTTTAGGCGGCTGGCTGCCAAATGCAATGGTGACAGCTACCGGACACTGGATCTCGCTGACGCTCAACTTCTGTCCGAGACTATCTTTGGCTAGCGTTAGATCGCTACCCGTATCAACAAGGGCCTAAAACTCTTAATTGTGCAATTTGACCGGAATTCCTGGTAATGTGCCCGAACTGGTAGGTTGAAACAATGACTACCTCTCGCTATGTTGGCGCAATTGTGTGAATTATGAGAAAGAGCACCAAAATTCCGGCACCGAGACTACTGGGCTGTGTCTTCTTTTCTGGGGACATTCTTCGCAGCTGGCCTAATCGAAATGGATTGATCAGCTTTCATGTGTTCCGCCTTCAGCTCCTCCAACGTCTTCACATGATAAAGAATACTCTTGCTCAAAACATTATCCGGGATACCCGCTATAATGTACGATAAGAGATGCATATCCTCTATGGTTCTACCAGCCGCCATCTTTTGAGAAATGATTCACCTTCGCCTTTTGTTGTCTTTTCGACTATTATATTGATCGCCTTTACGGACTCTTATGCTAGCTTGGCCGCACAGAATAACAATCGCCTCTAGTACAAAAATTTCTGGACGTCTCCCCATTCGCAAACCGTGGACACACTCTCAAAATCTACTAAACTTTTCTAATGCTTTTTAGACGTCCTTAAATTGTAAAGCATTGTGAACGTTTCCAATTTCGACTTTTTGAAATGTCATCTTCACGTTTATATTAGCTGGTTCTTTGCCACTTTTCTTTAAAAAATTTACTTCACTATCTGAAACTTTGCTTTCTCCTTCTCTTTTGCCTCTCGGTGTGCGCTTTTCACTTTCTGACTTCTCCTCACTTTGTTCACGTTCTTTATTTTGTTCTTCACTTTGTTCTATACTTTGTTCTTCAGTTTGTTCTTTACTTTGTTTCTCACTTTGTTCTTTACTTCCTTCTTCACCTTCCCAAACTTTCCGTTTCCACAAATTTCGAACACGCGCGTCTAACTCCGCTTTTTATTGTAACGGACCGATAAGTCGTATTTCTTGTAATTCTTTTACCTAAGGTTTTCTAAATCACGTCCGATCGGCATGTAGGAAAAAGACGCAATTAAAAAAAAATACCATATACCTTGGTCAGCCGAAAATTGTGCAAAGTAACGGACCGTCCGATCTCGTTCTCCTTATCTTTTCTTTTCGTCTTTACCGCAGGCGGACGAAACAATTATTCCACTTCTGACACCATGTTGAATGTTTATTTAAAATTAAAACCTCCCTTTGAATGGGTATTTACACAAAAACGAATTTAATACGAGTAATGAATGTGGGAATGCGAAAACTACAGCGAAAAAATGTGTTCGAAAAAAAGGTCGGTGTGTGCACATTGCCGGTTGCCGCTTCACGTTTTGCACACTCTCGGACGCTGCCGTTGTGCAATTCGCCGCATTCTTGTCCGCGTTGCCACATACATGACCCATACCTGAGCTTTGAACTTACCGAGTTCTATGTTATAGGCTGAGTAAAATCAGTGAATCTCGAGTAGTTCTCCAGATAAGTCCCGAAAACAAGGATACAAGGTACAAGGATACGCCCCCCGCCAGTTTTCCATTCTCCATCTTCCCATCCACTTCTTTTTCCTCTGGGCTGGATCAAGGTGTCATACGACCGGATCAGCCTGGCTGATGGCCCAGCATTTCCAAGAAAAACTAAATCGCGAATAGAGTATCCGGATACCCGGCAACCTCCGGACTATCCAGCCTTATCTGTATGCAGCTTAATTCTGCAGAAATGAACCATCCTTTCTCCGCTACTCGTGGGATTTAATAATGTATACACTTTTTAAAAAAAATCAAAACCAAGACCGGTATTTCTTTATGTAAGGCCATGGTGCACAAATGGTGCCTTAAGCCAATCTTCCAAGGAGTAGTAAAACTGTGATAAGCAGTAGTCCTATCACTTCGTCCACCCCTAACATTTCTTCTTCAAAGGCGGAATCAGTAACTCAGCTGCGTCAGTAATCTCTGTCTAAAGCGCTCTCATATAGCGCGCCGAAATAATTTACGCATTATCAAAGCATTCGGATCAATTCTGGATATAAAGCAAACATAAAGAGCAAGATTGAGTAGGCTCCTCCAATCGCCAGAGATCGTTGGAGGAAACCCTCGTGGCTCTCAAGAGGCCCAAAACCAATAACACTAAAAGCCCTGGGCCTTCCAACAGTACATCTTTAAGGTATTTTAGCGAACTCCTAAAAAATTCAATAACTATCGCGGTAATCAACAGAAACGACACCGATGGATCGATAACATCTGAAGGGTGGCAGTTTATCAAACTAAAGCTTTCGGGCAACTTCTTGGCGATCATGCGAGAAAACCCCTGATCACCTCCCATAACAAGTAACAACTGCTGGCAACAAGGCTACGTCAAACTTATTCTATGTGGCGATCCAAGATCTTTCGATCTTTACACCAAAGTCATAGGTAGGAGTTTTGGGCAGGTGCAAGACTCGAATTCGTGGCTAGGGAGGATATCCCTATCAGACCTAGAACCCGCACCTAGTGCCATTATCAGGCTAAGAAATCTGGCTCTGCCGACTCATGATTGGAAATCACGAAAGGGGCCCTTATTAACGCACTAATTGTGATCAATAAGGAATCCTTTAACCCTCTAGTAAAGACTTAAAGCATGATTCGGTTCGGCTTCTGGTCAATTCACCTAAGAGTTTATAAGAAGGATGGGCTAAATGCTGATAAGCAACCTAATCCTTCTTTAACCGAAACTTCAAACTCAACCTTAGGTCTTGCAGCGTTGATATCCCTTCCTGATTCCTAAAATGGATAACCTCCATTTCATACGAGGCGATAACTAAGCCGTCGGTCTACTCCTCTGAAACTCTGTCGGAAAAACAGATCTTTTACGAGCAGGGGAAAAAAATGAGCTTTTGGACACATGTTCAGAATCAGAAGACTCCAAAGCAATGTGGTAAAAGCTACTCTGATAAATTATAGCAATAATATGGTTTCTCCAGATTTATATCCATAACTCAAAAAGGCTTCGGCCATCGCTCTAGTAACAACCTGGAAAGGGTGGTCCTGAAACCTGAAACTTGAACTGAAACCTCTACAAATCATATATTATCTAGCTGTTTGAAAAAGGCAGATAGTTTTTGGACAACTTCAACTGGTGAATCACTTAACCTGCTACTGGACACCTACTTTCCGGTAGCTCCCTATTTGCGGTCAGTAGCAACCACAACAGAACTACTGCAAATGTGACAAAAATTCACGGTCTGATTACAAGAGACAATTTGCTTTGGGCGCTACATACCTTCTGACTACACAAGTCTACTGGTCCGGATGGTGTAACACCTGCAGAGCTGTAAAGGTCTTCAGGTAATATCCTGCTAACACTAGGGAATATTATGAAGAGCTGTGTAGAACTGATCCACATTCTACTATCATGGAGCGAAGTCAATGTAGTAGAGCCGGAAAATGCTCTTATGTTGTCCCAAAGCACCTCAGACCAATACGTCTTTCATCTTTCTTTCTAAAAACTCTAGAACGACTAATCGATATTCATATACAATCTAGAGTTTTTCCACGACTTTTTTCAACGGCTCAACATGCCTAGTACTAAGAAAAGTCGGTAAACACGGCTCTTACTGACCAGCTACATCGAACGATCCCTACAATATAGAGCGTACGCAATGGTCGCAACAAATTCGAAATCACGACTGCGCTGTCAACTCTGCAGGTAGAGAACTCACTTGGGAAGTTGATGAGTCTTACGCTAAATAGTAGGATAATCAACTTCAAACTGATTTGGGTTTCCTCTAAAATATGTGTCCTTTGGGAGTAAAGCCCCACAAAATCTATTTTGTCCTCTTTTCCATAAAACTTATATGAGCATCCAATGGAGACATTTCTAATTGAAGAGCTACTTCATTTGATGGCTTGGCACAAAATGCTGGGAAGATGTTCATGTCTGTCCGCTTAGCACTACAAAAAAACGATTGCTTGAGAAAAATGTGTACGTCACAGCCTATGTTATCTTTTTATCTATCATTGCGAAATATAATTGATGCATAACATTAAAAACATGCGATTCAAAATTTATAATATTTTCATGCAAATTTTTTAATTTAAGTTTCAACCTGATTTTTTTCTTCTCGTTTGTTTTTGTTTTTAAATTTAAATTTTAGTAGCTTTCAATATGAATTTGAGGAGGGGCGTGAATTTTTACAAATTTCACTTTTTTAATTTTCAGTGGTATAATCGATGTCATCAACAAATTTGTGGACGAAGAATCCGAACCTGTATCTGAAGTTGTTTGCATAAACTCATACTGACCCGAGGATCCATCACAACCTCATTTAGTTAAAAGTGTAAAATGAAAGCAATTTTGTACTATTACTTTAATAGTCTCGTTTGTGTCTACAATTCTTTTAGCTCTGTGGTCATGCAAGTCTTGCAATGGGATTTGAGCTTTTGTTTCGGTTATTTAAACTTACTCATGACGAGAACACTGCCGGAGCACGGCAGTATTTAAACATTTAATTCCGTCTCCTACTTGTACCCGCATCTGACTCATTCAAGTAAGAGTTGACAACATCTTGCTTAAAACTAGCAAACAACTTAAGGAAAGTTTTTTATATTACAAGAAACTTCATTTTTTTATTTTATGATTTGACTTATACCTTTGCTTGAAATACAGTAAGAATCTTTTCTTATCTTCTAGAACAACTTGTGTAATTTGATGTGATTCCATATGTTGGTACCTTTCTTGCAAAACGTCTACAAGTGAGTTAATACTCGTTCTGATGAGGATATCGCACAGCACTTTTTATTAATAAAATTATTAATTTTTACACTTCTAAATTTAAACAGCAGAAGCGCAAACACAACTGCAATGATAGCCTTATGAACCTTTAATAAAACAAATAACAAATTTTACTAAAATATGTAGCTGATGTAGCTGTATTGTCTTTTGGATAATGTTTAGTAACAAAAACGCAAAAGTCCTAGAAGTGTACTAGAAATGGGTTTTCAGTCAGGCGTCTCAAAACCGAGGTTGTTCTCTTTACGAGAAGGAGGAAAGTATGGTCTCTTTCTGGAGGACGACAACGTTGGGTTTCACCCCTCAATAGAAAACTTTCATCTAATTTCCAAGGGAAAATAAGCGCAATCCTGATGGATGTGAACTATACTGTAAAGAATTGGTGAAAGAGCAAAGCATTTGCATCTGTAGCCGCAAACAAACTCCTTGTTGAACTTTCTTACGACTTCCTGATAGCTCGAGAATGCAAGCCATCACTGAACCCAATCGGAAGGGTTATTGCATTAAGGCTTGTTTGGGTCCAGGTCACAATGGGATCTCTTTATGGCTAACGCTGATGTTAATTCTTTAAATGTCAGCTTAGCACCTCCCAAGCTTCGGTATTAAAGGTTACAATCGATTGTTGGTTGGCCTCTTTAAACAACATTTTCGGCAGATCTAAGAGTTTTGAGTGTGCACCAACGAAATTGGTAGCGTTATTACAAGGGCGACGTCGACGACCAATCTTCTTTTTAAAGCAACTGTGAAAGCGTCTGCGAATAGATCTGTAACGGCTTCTAAGTGGACCGCAAAATAGCAGTTATACGGTACTTTTACACAAATTTTTGAATGAGTATATATGGTAGATCCACAGAAATCCACCCCACAGCATATAAAAGGACGTAATGGGGTCAATCTTGCAGCAGGCAGATCTTCCATTACCTGCTTTAATAATTTTGGTTGATGTTTGACAAAGTGTGGGCACTGTCGAGCTGTTTGCCGTTCCAGCTCCCTAATGTTGATTATCCAAAATCTTGGTTTCGTTAGCCCGAAAACTGACTTTGGACCAGCATGATAATTTGATATGTGTAAATGTCGAACGAGGGTTCTAGTAAATTAGAGTTCGTGAAAAGTAAGGATGGATGTTTACACTCTTCTGGAAAGTTGACGTGCCTCAGTTAACCTCTCACTTTCAATAAAATAAGATCATTCTTCTCCTCGTTAAAAGGGTTCAACCATTTTATGGATCCAGTAAGCTTTGCGTTCTCAGTTATTGCCCTGATTTCTTCTGTGAAATATTTCTTTTGAGTTACATGAAATATTCTCTGTAGAGCATTGTCAAATCCTCGACTGTAAGACGTTCACTTAGTAAAAATTTTGGATTTCTTAACCTAATTAACCTAATGAAATTTTTCTCATTTCCAGCACTGATTCCTCCAGTGAAATTAATATCCCTAAAGCGGATACCGATTTTTCCCCTTTTTATTTAAAGAATGCTGGCGAAAGAGATCGAATTCATGAGCTCAATTTATGTGCACCCGCGAGGAATCACGTCTGACAGATTGAAATGTGCTGTTACATGTTTTCATATGACCTGCTTTGTTTCCTCCTGAATTTCCGCTACACTATTTACCACGAAAGTATTCGATTTCAACGAATAGGTAGATATCCAGTGCAAAACAATCGCAGAATCTGTCAAAAACTACGCTATGTATTCTCCTTTACAAACGTTCTGGATCTTTACCCAAGGTTTGGATAACAAATGAGCTGCGCAGAGCTCCAAGCAAGGAAGTTGCTTTTTCTTAGGTGCTACCCTAGATTTGACAACTAGAAGTTTAATTCCTACTATTATAGAAATATCGATATTTCTTAGATAGATGCAGTAACCATATGCCTTTATGGAGGCATCTGCAAATCCGTATATTTGATAATGGTTATTCCTTTCATTAAGACATAACGAGGAACAGAAATATTCTCAATCGGTGACTCGGTGTCGATAATTTGTGGGATGCCGCATACCAGTCCAGTTTTTCAATCTATAGTTTTTGCAGGATGATTTTTGCTTGTACTATAGCAACATCATTGGGTCAATAAGTGACCACGACGAAGAGAGAATGGATCTTTTTTTAGAAAGATAGATAAATTTTATTTCTTATGCTTTTAGGATACAAGAGATTTATATTTATACTCATATAAGTTATGAGTTCTAGAAAGAATATAAGAAAATGATCTGACATTCTGCATTTTGGTATGCAAATGTAATAATAATAGAGTAAAATGTCACTTCAATTGGCTTAAATAATAAAAATTAAGTTGCGAGTTGGGTGATTTTTTAAAAAACACTTGAATAAAAGAACA
Organism: Volucella inanis; assembly: GCA_907269105.1. Lineage (NCBI taxonomy): Eukaryota > Metazoa > Arthropoda > Insecta > Diptera > Syrphidae > Volucella > Volucella inanis. The sequence continues at coordinate 87,681,549 of OU026153.1, read as the reverse complement.
AAAATTAATTCAAGAGTAAAAAATATTTTACAATATATTAATTTTAACCAAAGGTACTGCTAAAAGATACAATGGCTATTATAATAATTAATAAAATCAAGAAAAAAATTAAAAACATAACAAAGTTAAACCAAAATATCAGAAATAATCGATTCTAAACCAACAAAGTCAGAGCGAAAGAGCCAATTTTAATTAGTTTTATAAATATTCCAGATTTTGCTACGCCCCTAATAGACTGCGGGAGTTTATTAAAAAACCGATAAAACAAAACAGAAAACAAATTACAATACGTAATACGGAAATTTGGTACTCAGCATTGAGGCGTGAATTTTTGGGAAGCGGAAGCAACAAACGGTAAAATAAAAAAAGTCCTTAATTTTGTTTTATTTTTTTATTTATTGTTTGTGTATTTGACACTAATAAAAATTAAAAATCTTAATAAACATTAAAAGTTTTTATTTAAAGGAAAAAATATTTAACAGTTTACTAAGCTTTAAATTAAAATTAAATTAAATTTATTCTTCTATCTTTTAAAGCAAAATAGTCTATTATCTGGTCATGAACTTGCCTGAACTTAACTACAATTGCTTTTCAATTGAAATAATATCTAAATGTGACAATGTTTCTTGCCCGCATTTATTTCTAAGGAAAGATTTAATTCTTATGAGGAATGAAAATGATTACGGTTGTTACGGAAAAAGTTGACATTAGCTTACAGAGAAATACTCCCTGAGAGTTTTGTACAAGTTTTGTCTTTTTTGACTTGAAACTCTCATTATTGGAAATAACCTTTAATTCCGTTTTTAAAGCTGGAATATCAAATATCCCGGATATGAACTTTGTAAGTTGCTGAGCAAGTTATCGGGAAAATTGTTATTAAAGTGTTCATACAATGCTGTGTCCGAATGTTTTAAGAACTCAAAGCATGACAGAGAACTAAACCGATTATCGATTTAAGAGATGATTTTAGTCACAATCGTTACTAAAAGAGCTTTATACCGCTCCTTTGTTGAAAGGTTCACTTCAGAACGTCCATTGCTGTTAAAATTAGATATTTTCCAAAATGTTTCGAAATTTTTTGATTTTAGTAGATTTAAACAAAATTGAGTATCACTAGACTTGGATTGAAGAATTTTAAACAAAATGTCACTCTGCGGAAAAAACTCGTTGAAAAAATAGAAAAGAACAAAAAATTTCTTATCATTGAAACAATACCTATATAGAACTATACAATACCTTCGATAGAACTAAAGCTTCGTTGTCACAATATTCTTCGTTTTCTAAGGGGAGATTCATTGTAAAGTTTGATTTTCAATAGGCTTTTCTTGACAGATTACGTGCGACTCCTATCAAACTGCTTCGCAATTTTTGTTTACTATCGCTTGACAAGTCATCGTGGAAAGAGTTACACCAGAACAGCATCTCCAAATTGCTCAGCTGTATTACGAAGATCAGCGTTCTGTGAGAAATGTTTTTCGTGCAATTCGGGGAACTTGCCAATACCATTCACAAATTTGAGTCCAAATTTACATAAGTGGATGATACTCAACCGGTTAGACCACATCCAGCACTTAGTAAAGAGACTATAGCAGCCGTAGCTGAGAGTGTACGCGAAAACCGTGACGTCGTTCTCAACAGTTTGGCTTGGCGTATTCGTTAACTTGGTGTATTTTACGTTAGGATCTCGGCCTAAAAGCATAAAAAATTCAACTTGAGTAAGAATTGAAGCCAGGCGACTTAAATTTTCGTCATATTTTCAGTGAATAGGCTCTGGAAAAACTAAATGAAAATCCGGTGTTTTATCGTAAAATTTTGTTCAGTGATAAAGCCCATTTTTGGCTCATTGGATGCGTTAATACACAAAATTGCCATATTTAGGCTATTGAACAACCCGAAAAGTACCAAGAGCTACGATTACGTCTATTAAAAACAACAGTATGGTGTGGTTAATGGGCTGGTGGAATCATAGGTTCATACTTCTTCAAAAATGAGGCAAATCAGAATGTTACCGTCAATGGTAACCGTTATCGCGCTATGTTAACGAAGTATGTGCTTCTTGAAATACAAGAAGATGGTCTCGGTGAGCTCCGGTTTCAACAACACGGCGCTACGAGCCATACACCGTGTGAAACGATGGACTTGTTGAAAAATCATTTTGGTGAGCACTTAATTTCACATTTTGCTACGGTAAATTGGCCGCCTAGATCGTGCGATATCACACCTTTGGACTAATTTCTCTGGGGATATGTAAAGTCTTAGGGCTTCAGGAATAAGCCAGCTACGATTGACGCTTTGGAAGCCAACATTACTCTATTATCCGCGAGATAGCAGTCGCCAAACTTGAACGAAACGCCCAAAATTGGACCTTCCGAATGGACTACCTCAGACGTAGTCGTGGTCAACATTTACATGATATCATTTTCAAAGAGTAAATGCCATGAATTGGGCAATGTTAAAAGATGATTTATGTGTTTATTTTACATTATAAATCAAACTTCACGATGAATCACTTTTTATAAGGTTTTCGAAAATAGTTGAAAGGTGAAGGATTGTTTGCACGATCTGACCATTATATTCCCAACGAGTTGGAGCAGCGCTAGGACTTTTTCTTTTTAAAACCGCTTTAAATGCTGCAACTCTTTTAGAGGAATGGAAAAAAAATAACGAAGCTGTGTAAACTTTTGAAGAAACCGGAAAATGGTTTTATTTTAGATACTGATTGAGTTAACGTCAAATTTAGTTTATAAGCAAATTAGTGAATATAATGTGCCACAGGAATGATTTCTTTTGTTCTTGCTTGCAAACCGTTTGAATTTTTCGCCATAACAGCTGCTTAATCGTAGCTTTGACAAACTAGTTTGTCAAATACATTCTCCTTTTTCAAGAATGGTACAATAAAATCGAACAAACTCTAAGCCGATCTGCCAAGCGAAACATCGAAAAAACACATAAATCTTTCAAAGACAGTCCCGTCTTTTCTTACTATGCGCAACATTACTAAAATATATCACTTGATGGGCCAGAAAAAAAGGTTGAACTTTCCAAAAGATTTTTATTTAAATTGGGTTGTACGAAGCTAGAAAATAAACCGTCGCTATGAAATTTCCCCTATTTAATGAATTTTGAAATTCATCATCACATCTACAAGAAGCAAGTCACATCAATTAAACTTTTTAATATTTCTCGGTTTCTTTTCACTTCATTATATTTGCGAATAGAAAGCAAACGAGATGAATCAATTAAATTTTCTATGCGAACAGAACCAAATATTTTTAATGAAATTATTGCACTTAAATGCCTATTGCATCGTTTTGTAACGGTGTTAATGTTTACAAACGGCTTCGGTCTTTCACTATATATTATGTTTTTTCCCCGTCAAAACCTCTAGCAGAAAATAGTTTATTTAAAACACTTTCTATTAAGCAATTGCAGGTATTAATTTTTGAAACACAAAACAAATCGAAAAGTACATAAAAACACTAGAAAATTATTATTATTGCGCACTAAATAAAAAAATTAATGATCAACCACCTTTTTATTAAAGCACTTTGTTTTCGCGACATAAACATAACGCACAAAGGTAAGAAAAACTTTTCTGTCCCCTTTTTCAAAGACATTTAACTCATTGAAATTAACCACAGTAAACCACTCAATATTTCTGTATCTGAGGCCTAGCCTTTGGATTTATTTATTTAATTTTCGTAATGCATGCACTTAACTCATTGCTTACATGTTAGTCAAACGGTAAGAAAAGAGAAGATTTTACTTTGACTTTGGTATGGAATTTGAGTTAAGAAGGCGATATTGAAGATAATTCCTAGTTTTGGAGCTTAAACTTAGGTTGTGTTCATAAAACCAGTGTCTCAATAGATTCAGATCCCAATTTATATTAGAAATACCGAGATACGACCTTTACCAATTGAGGATGAAACCACGGAAACCTGCTTTTTCCAATTTTCTCAACAGACAATTGTGGTTGACCATATCAAAGACTTTGGCAATGTCAATAAATAAACCCGCTGTACATTTCTTCCCATCTAGGTGTGACATTATTTGAGAACAAAACTTTAAGAGGTTATCTTCCGTCGACTTTTCCTTTTTAAAACCAAATTGAACTGGATTAAAGAACTTGGTTTTAATTAGAAAAAATTACTTTCATATTTTTCATAAGTTTTTCAAAAACTTTACCAGAAACTGGATGAAGTGAGATTAGCCTATAGTTACCTATTTCAGAAGCAGAGCCTTTTTTAAGCAATGGAAAAACATCTGCGCACTTGTGACAATCAGGAAAAACCCCCGTAAATACGCAACGATTATGAATATCTGAATTAAGTACGGTAAAAGATATCGCGGCAAACCGAATTCTCCTTTTTTAAGTTCGGCACACAGTTTCTTATACTTCCTATCTAATCCGAAATTATCAAAATACCTACTACACATCTTTCTGAGTTTACTTTTACCCATAAGTTTATTTAATAGGAATCTAGATATCCACGGATTAAGTCTTTTAACTGTTTTTTTTTTACGTACTTATAAGACTGGATTCAGTCAATTGGAACTCTTTGTTATCAGTATGTCGTCGACATAATAATCAGACATAAGAACTAAAAACCTAAGTTCGAGTGTTTCACATGTGTCTCAGCTAAGTAATGTAGGCAACAAATTGCCAAAAACAATGCCGACGATGTACCGTATGTTATGGTATTTATTTGGTAATTTTGTACCAGAGTTTTTTTACTTACCTTCCACAAGGTGAACTGTAGTTCCCTGTGTGATGGATGTACCTGTCGGTACATTTTGACAATGACTGCGGTAAGAGCGAATCGCAGTAAAAAAGTCAAAAGTTCATCCCATATTGTAAGATCGACCATGAGGATTCCATTTAAGGAAATTTGCTAGGGAGTGCAACAAGATGCATCAAAAACGAAGCGAAGTTTCGTTGATACGCTATCAGGTTTAATTACACACTGATGTGGTAAGTAGTAATGTGGCGTTTCAAGATTTGATTCTGTTACAACTGACAATGAACTTAAAATTTCTATTCTTTCATGAAGTCGCTGTACTGTTTATTCGAAGAAATGTTTTTAGACAATCTACGTTCGAGCGATAAGAGTCTTCTAAGCGCGATGTCGTGTGAAACTCCAAGACAAGTAGGATGTTTTTTAAGAAGAAGTTGAACCATTATCCAATCGCTAGGTACAACTTCGATGGTGTCCTTGAAATGCATTTCACATTCCTTTTGCTCTTCTGACTGTTTTGACCTTTGCTTCTGAAATGTTACCAGTTCCCAGAATCTCTCGATTTTGCGTTGATGCAGCACAATCTTTTTTTTTTGTGCTTTGTTCTTTGCAACGATAGCAGTCCCTTGCCGAGTTTAATATGACCTTCTTGCAACAAATCGAAGAGTGCTTCCCCAGCTAACAACAAATCAATTCAAGAAGGTTGATTTAAGCTATCATCTGTGAGTTCTAGATTCCCAGGATGCTAAGCTATTCCCAATGATGCTAAGCTATTCTCAATGATGCAAAAGCTGTTCCCAATGGTGCTAAGCGTTCCTTCCGGCTGATACCCAGTGATCAATGGGGTAACTAAAAATTCCAAAAAAAAATAACGAAGCTGTGTAAACTTTTGAAGAAACTGGAAAATGGTTTTATTTTAGATACTGATTGAGTTAACGTCAAATTTAGTTTATAAGCAAATTAGTGAATATAATGTGCCACAGGAATGATTTCTTTTGTTCTTGCTTGCAAACCGTTTGAATTTTTCGCCATAACAGCTGCTTCATCGTAGCTTTGACAAACTAATTTGTCAAATACATTCTCCTTTTTCAAGAATGGTACAATAAAATCGAACAAACTCTAAGCCGATCTGCCAAGCGAAACATCGAAAAAACACATAAATCTTTCAAAGACAGTCCCGTCTTTTCTTACTATGCGCAACATTACTAAAATATATCACTTGATGGGCCAGAAAAAAAGGTTGAACTTTCCAAAAGATTTTTATTTAAATTGGGTTGTACGAAGCTAGAAAATAAACCGTCGCTATGAAATTTCCCCTATTTAATGAATTTTGAAATTCATCATCACATCTACAAGAAGCAAGTCACATCAATTAAACTTTTTAATATTTCTCGGTTTCTTTTCACTTCATTATATTTGCGAATAGAAAGCAAACGAGATGAATCAATTAAATTTTCTATGTGAACAGAACCAAATATTTTTAATGAAATTATTGCACTTAAATGTAAACCGCACGCTTTTCAATGACTTTTTCCAGCTTTTGACCTATTGTTCATGTCACTAAGCCCAGTACTATTCCAAATATTTTTTTTCATTTGAAAACAGAAGGCATGGCGGACAGTACAACTTGTTTGTCTTAACACAGCCTGTCAATCACGGAAAACTTTCATACAATTGCATAGAAAAATGCCTATTGCATCGTTTTGTAACGGTGTTAATGTTTACAAACGGCTTCGGTCTTTCACTATATATTATGTTTTTTCCCCGTCAAAACCTCTAGCAGAAAATAGTTTATTTAAAACACTTTCTATTAAGCAATTGCAGGTATTAATTTTTGAAACACAAAACAAATCGAAAAGTACATAAAAACACAAGAAAATTATTATTATTGCGCACTAAATAAAACAATTAAAGATCAACCACCTTTTTATTAAAGCACTTTGTTTTCGCGACATAAACATAACGCACAAAGGTAAGAAAAACTTTTCTGTCCCCTTTTTCAAAGACATTTAATTCATTGAAATTAACCACAGTAAACCACTCAATATTTCTGTATCTGTGGCCTAGCCTTTGGATTTATTTATTTAATTTTCGTAATGCATGCACTTAACTCATTGCTTACATGTTAGTCAAACGGTAAGAAAAGAGAAGATTTTACTTTGACTTTGGTATGGAAATAGAGTTAAGAAGGCGATATTGAAGTTAATTTCTAGTTTTGGAGCTTAAACTTAGGTTGTGTTCATAAAACCAGTGTCTCAATAGATTCAGATCCCAATTTATATTAGAAATACCGAGATACGACCTTTACCAATTGAAGATGAAACAACGGAAACCTGCTTTTTCCAATTTTCTCAACAGACAATTGTGGTTGACCATATCAAAGACTTTGGCAATGTCAATAAATAAACCCGCTGTACATTTCTTCCCATCTAGGTGTGACATTATTTGAGAACAAAACTTTAAGAGGTTATCTTTCGTCGACTTTTCCTTTTTAAAACCAAATTGAACTGGATTAAAGAACTTGGTTTTAATTAGAAAAAATTACTTTCATATTTTTCATAAGTTTTTCAAAACCTTTACCAGAAACTGGATGAAGTGAGATTAGCCTATAGTTACCTATTTCAGAAGCAGAGCCTTTTTTAAGCAATGGAAAAACATCTGCGCACTTGTGACAGTCAGGAAAAACCCCCGTAAATACGCAACGATTATGAATATCTGAATTGAGTACGGTAAAAGGTATCGCGGAAAACCGAATTCTCCTTTTTTAAGTTCGGCACACAGTTTCTTATACTTCATATCTAATCCGAAATTATCAAAATACCTACTACACATCTTTCTGAGTTTACTTTTACCCATAAGTTTATTTAATAGGAATCTAGATATCCACGGATTAAGTCTTTTAACTGTTTTTTTTTTTTTTTTACGTACTTGTAAGACTGGATTCAGTCAATTGGAACTCTTTGTTATCAGTATGTCGTCGACATAATAATCAGACATAAGAACTAAAAACCTAAGTTCGAGTGTTTCACATGTGTCTCAGCTAAGTAATGTAGGCAACAAATTGCCAAAAACAATGCCGACGATGTACCGTATGTTATGGTATTTATTTGGTAATTTTGCACCAGAGTTTTTTTACTTTCCTTCCATAAGGTGAACTGTAGTTCCCTGTGTGATGGATGTACCTGTCGGTACATTTTGACAATGACTGCGGTAAGAGCGAATCGCAGTAAAAAAGTCAAAAGTTCATCCCATATTGTAAGATCGACCATGAGGATTCCATTTAAGGAAATTTGCTAGGGAGTGCAACAAGATGCATCAAAAACGAAGCGAAGTTTCGTTGATACGCTATCAGGTTTAATTACACACTGATGTGGTAAGTAGTAATGTGGCGTTTCAAGATTTGATTCTGTTACAACTGACAATGAACTTAAAATTTCTATTCTTTCATGAAGTCGCTGTACTGTTTATTCGAAGAAATGTTTTTAGACAATCTACGTTCGAGCGATAAGAGTCTTCTAAGCGCGATGTCGTGTGAAACTCCAAGACAAGTAGGATGTTTTTTAAGAAGAAGTTGAACCATTATCCAATCGCTAGGTACAACTTCGATGGTGTCCTTGAAATGCATTTCACATTCCTTTTGCTCTTCTGACTGTTTTGACCTTTGCTTCTGAAATGTTTCCAGTTCCCAGAATCTCTCGATTTTGCGTTGATGCAGCACAATCTTTTTTTTTTTGTGCTTTGTTCTTTGCAACGATAGCAGTCCCTTGCCGAGTTTAATATGACCTTCTTGCAACAAATCGAAGAGTGCTTCCCCAGCTAACAACAAATCAATTCAAGAAGGTTGATTTAAGCTATCATCTGTGAGTTCTAGATTCCCAGGATGCTAAGCTATTCCCAATGATGCTAAGCTATTCTCAGTGATGCAAAAGCTGTTCCCAATGGTGCTAAGCGTTCCTTCCGGCTGATACCAGTGATCAATGGGGTAACTAAAAATTCCAAAAAAAAATAACGAAGCTGTGTAAACTTTTGAAGAAACTGGAAAATGGTTTTATTTTAGATACTGATTGAGTTAACGTCAAATTTAGTTTATAAGCAAATTAGTGAATATAATGTGCCACAGGAATGATTTCTTTTGTTCTTGCTTGCAAACCGTTTGAATTTTTCGCCATAACAGCTGCTTCATCGTAGCTTTGACAAACTAATTTGTCAAATACATTCTCCTTTTTCAAGAATGGTACAATAAAATCGAACAAACTCTAAGCCGATCTGCCAAGCGAAACATCGAAAAAACACATAAATCTTTCAAAGACAGTCCCGTCTTTTCTTACTATGCGCAACATTACTAAAATATATCACTTGATGGGCCAGAAAAAAAGGTTGAACTTTCCAAAAGATTTTTATTTAAATTAGGTTGTACGAAGCTAGAAAATAAACCGTCGCTATGAAATTTCCCCTATTTAATGAATTTTGAAATTCATCATCACATCTACAAGAAGCAAGTCACATCAATTTAACTTTCTAATATTTCTCGGTTTCTTTTCACTTCATTATATTTGCGAATAGAAAGCAAACGAGATGAATCAATTAAATTTTCTATGCGAACAGAACCAAATATTTTTAATGAAATTATTGCACTTAAATGTAAACCGCACGCTTTTCAATGACTTTTTCCAGCTTTTGACCTATTGTTCATGTCACTAAGCCCAGTACTATTCCAAATATTTTTTTTCATTTGAAAACAGAAGGCATGGCGGACAGTACAACTTGTTTGTCTTAACACAGCCTGTCAATCACGGAAAACTTTCATACAATTGCATAGAAAAATGCCTATTGCATCGTTTTGTAACGGTGTTTATGTTTACAAACGGCTTCGGTCTTTCACTATATATTATGTTTTTTTCCCGTCAAAACCTCTAGCAGAAAATAGTTTATTTAAAACACTTTCTATTAAGCAATTGCAGTATTAATTTTTGAAACACAAAACAAATCGAAAAGTACATAAAAACACTAGAAAATTATTATTATTGCGCACTAAATAAAACAATTAATGATCAACCACCTTTTTATTAAAGCACTTTGTTTTCGCGACATAAAGATAACGCACAAAGGTAAGAAAAACTTTTCTGTCCCCTTTTTCAAAGACATTTAACTCATTGAAATTAACCACAGTAAACCACTCAATATTTCTGTATCTGTGGCCTAGCCTTTGGATTTATTTATTTAATTTTCGTAATGCATGCACTTAACTCATTGCTTACATGTTAGTCAAACGGTAAGAAAAGAGAAGATTTTACTTTGACTTTGGTATGGAAATAGAGTTAAGAAGGCGATATTGAAGTTAATTTCTAGTTTTGGAGCTTAAACTTAGGTTGTGTTCATAAAACCAGTGTCTCAATAGATTCAGATCCCAATTTATATTAGAAATACCGAGATACGACCTTTACCAATTGAAGATGAAACAACGGAAACCTGCTTTTTCCAATTTTCTCAACAGACAATTGTGGTTGACCATATCAAAGACTTTGGCAATGTCAATAAATAAACCCGCTGTACATTTATTCCCATCTAGGTGTGACATTATTTGAGAACAAAACTTTAAGAGGTTATCTTCCGTCGACTTTTCCTTTTTAAAACCAAATTGAACTGGATTAAAGAACTTGGTTTTAATTAGAAAAAATTACTTTCATATTTTTCATAAGTTTTTCAAAAACTTTACCAGAAACTGGATGAAGTGAGATTAGCCTATAGTTACCTATTTCAGAAGCAGAGCCTTTTTTAAGCAATGGAAAAACATCTGCGCACTTGTGACAGTCAGGAAAAACCCCCGTAAATACGCAACGATTATGAATATCTGAATTGAGTACGATAAAAGATATCGCGGCAAACCGAATTCTCCTTTTTTAAGTTCGGCACACAGTTTCTTATACTTCCTATCTAATCCGAAATTATCAAAATACCTACTACACATCTTTCTGAGTTTACTTTTACCCATAAGTTTATTTAATAGGAATCTAGATATCCACGGATTAAGTCTTTTAACTGTTTTTTTTTTACGTACTTGTAAGACTGGATTCAGTCAATTGGAACTCTTTGTTATCAGTATGTCGTCGACATAATAATCAGACATAAGAACTAAAAACCTAAGTTCGAGTGTTTCACATGTGTCTCAGCTAAGTAATGTAGGCAACAAATTGCCAAAAACAATGCCTACGATGTACCGTATGTTATGGTATTTATTTGGTAATTTTGTACCAGAGTTTTTTTACTTACCTTCCACAAGGTGAACTGTAGTTCCCTGTGTGATGGATGTACCTGTCGGTACATTTTGACAATGACTGCGGTAAGAGCGAATCGCAGTAAAAAAGTCAAAAGTTCATCCCATATTGTAAGATCGACCATGAGGATTCCATTTAAGGAAATTTGCTAGAAGTGCAACAAGATGCATCAAAAACGAAGCGAAGTTTCGTTGATACGCTATCAGGTTTAATTACACACTGATGTGGTAAGTAGTAATGTGGCGTTTCAAGATTTGATTCTGTTACAACTGACAATGAACTTAAAATTTCTATTCTTTCATGAAGTCGCTGTACTGTTTATTCGAAGAAATGTTTTTAGACAATCTACGTTCGAGCGATAAGAGTCTTTTAAGCGCGATGTCGTGTGAAACTCCAAGACAAGTAGGATGTTTTTTAAGAAGAAGTTGAACCATTATCCAATCGCTAGGTACAACTTCGATGGTGTCCTTGAAATGCATTTCACATTCCTTTTGCTCTTCTGACTGTTTTGACCTTTGCTTCTGAAATGTTTCCAGTTCCCAGAATCTCTCGATTTTGCGTTGATGCAGCACAATTTTTTTTTTGTGCTTTGTTCTTTGCAACGATAGCAGTCCCTTGCCGAGTTTAATATGACCTTCTTGCAACAAATCGAAGAGTGATTCCTCAGCTAACAACAAATCGATTCAAGAAGGTTGATTTAAGCTATCATCTGTGAGTTCTAGATTTCCAGGATGCTAAGCTATTCCCAATGATGCTAAGCTATTCTCAATGATGCAAAAGCTGTTCCCAATGGTGCTAAGCGTTCCTTCCGGCTGATACCCAGTGATCAATGGGGTAACTAAAAATTCCAAAAAAAATTTCAAGTTGTAGCTGGAGTGAATGGTTTTATTGAGTTTGATATTTTAGGTTTGTTTCAAGTATTTCTATTACTACGATGTTGACATTCTTCCTTTGTGTTTTGAGATAAAGTGATCGTGCGAATTTTTCATTTATGAAATTAACCTACGAGCCGGAATCAAGCAGAATCCTACCGAATTGAATACCGTTCGATGAGTCATTGTCGAGAACCGAAGCTGTTGCAAAAATCCAATTCCCTTTTCTAAATAATTCAGGCAACGCCCTAACCTTTTTGCAGTTTAAAAATTATTAATTACTGAAAATTCAAAGAAACTTGAACAACTTGTAATTGAATGATTACTGTTTTGACAAAAGATACAACATTGTTGATTGACAGCCAATGAAGTCTGTGGCCGTTGGTTGGAAAAAGATAACTTCGGTTTGCTACACGATTCTGATTATTTTCTGGTTACATTCTAATCGAAGCAGCTTGCTATCCCTGTCTTTCAGATATTGACACCGTTTGTTGACGACTTTTGTAAACTCAATGAGGCAATTTCTGGTAGTCCAGCTGTTCGTCCCACTTTTTCTGTGTTTTCGAATTAATCCAAAACATTGCAATATGTATCACTATTGTACTATATTACATATATTCTCGAACGATTCTATTGAAAGAAATGGGCTAAACTGCGCAGAAATAAGGATTGATTCATAGTGAGGTTTGATTTTCAATAGGTTTTTTTTTGACAGACTTCGCATCACTCCTATCAAACTGCTTTCTCATTTTTGTTCAGTATCGCTTGGCAAATTATCGTGGAATGACTCACATTACAACAGCGTCTCCAAATTGTTCAGCTGTATAACGAAAATCAGCGTTTTGTGAGAAATGCTTTTCGTGCGTTTCGAGGAACTTACGGTGCGCATAATCGACTTACTGAAACCACATTTGCCAATACCATTCACAAATTTGAGTCCCAGTTCACATAAGTGGATGATACTCGACCGGTTAGACCACATCCAATACGTAGTGAAGAGACTATATCAGCTGTAGCTGAGAGTGTACGTGAAGTCCGTGACGAATCGATTCGTCGTCATTTTCAGCAGTTTGGCTTGGCGTATTCGACAACTTGGCGTATTTTATGTGAGGGTCTCGGGCCAGACGACTTGAATTTGCGTCATATTTTCAGTGAATGGGCTCTAGAAAAACTCAATGAAAATCCCGTGTTTTATTATCAACCAAGAACCTTTGGTAAATTGATTACCTCTGACATATAATATAAAAAGATAAGGCAGTCATTTTCATCGTTTAGTCAGACTTTCGAATCATTATCTACAAGATTATTGAACGAATTTATGAAAATTTTGTAGTCTGAGTGCCTTCTACTAAACCTGGTCAAACGTTGTTTAAAAAGATGATTAAAAATCTGTATACTACTTCGCCCACTTGTTTCTAAAAGCGTGAAAATTTTTGTTTTTGCTGTGACGTTCAACTCTTCTAATTTTCCACGACAGGTATCGCTAGGTACAAAACAACCTTTTTTAGTCTGGTATACTAAAATTTGTTAGAAGTAGGACTCCAAAATCTTAGACGACGCTTAAGTTCAGTTGACGTTAATGTATTTGCATTGGACTCCACTAAATTCTTCCGAGATATGCTTCCTTTAGTTGCCCGTTGCTTTAGCTTGTTTCTTAAGCCCGTTGGTTAAGCCCGTTGCTTAAGCCCGTTACTTAAGCCCGTTTCTTATGCCCGTTGCTCTTTCAATTCCTCAATGGTCTGTTCACTTGTCATATTAACTAGCAAACACGAAATATAAATAAGAAAAATATTCCCAAACAGCAGAAATAAATAGACTCTATTTATTTAAGTAGCCTTTTTAAAAGGAGACGCGATAGAAAGTTAAGCTGGTCTCAAAATGGACAAATGTTAATACTACGGCAAAACAAGGGGATATGCAATTACAATGGAAAAAATATCTGAATACGGCAAATATTATAACGAATTGTGGTAAGAACGTAGAGATAACATACATATATTCCAATTTAAAAATAAGAAGTTTTAATCCAGAAAGTAATGTTATAAATCTACACACAAGTTGATTACAATTTATCATGCTGTGGCGAAAACGACATAAGAAGTCTAATTCAAAAAAGCTTTTCTTCAATGCAATGACCCCTCCCGCGACGTCGACAAAAACTCCTATAAGCAACGATATACGGGTGAAATGTGGAACTGAAATGATGGTGAGTTGTAGATTGTGGACCGTACAACTTGCAAGCGTACGGGCGAGCGAATGAGCATTATTGTGGTGGGTATAATGGCAGTGATAATCGAAAAATTTTTACTAAATTTGCTGTAAAAGCAAAGAAGTGGATCTTATTTGCTTTCATTTTCGAATTCTAGAAAATTGTTTTCACTGATAGAACCAATAATGAATTCACTGAATGCCTATGGCAGACTACAACTAAATTTTAGAGATGTAAATGGGATATAAGGGATGACTCATCGTGAGGTTTGAGTTATAATGCAAAACAAACCACATAAATTTGCAAGTGATCTTAAAATTTTTATTACCGGTTAAAAGAACAATTCATGGCATTTACATTTTGAAAATGATATCATGTGAATGCCAACATTTGACTACGTCTCAGGTGGTCCATTCGGAAGGTCCAATTTTGGGCGTTTTGTTCGAGCATAGCGACTGGTATCTTGCGGATAACACGAGTTATGTTGGCTTCCAAGGCGTCAATCGTAGCTGATTTATTCCTAAAGAGCTGCGACTTTTTATATTCCCAGAGAAATTAGACCGAAGGTGTGATATTTGGTGTGATAAGTGCTCACCAAAATGATTTCTCAACAAGTATGGCTCGTAGCGCCGTCTCATTGAAACCAGAACTTACCGTTACCAGGTGCTTGAATTTCAGGAATCACATATTCAGTTAAAATGGCGTTATAACGGTTACCCTTGATAGTAACATTCTGATTTGCCTCATTTTTGAAGAAATGTGGACCAATGAATCCACCAACTCATAAACCACACCATACCCTTGTTTTTAATGGATGCAATGGTAGCTCTTGGTACTCTTTGGGTTGCTCATCAGCATAAATATGGCCATTTTGTTTATTAACGTATCCATTGAGCCAGAAATGGGCTTCATCACTGAACAAAATTTCACGATAAAACACAGGATTCTCATTGAGTTTTTCCAGAGCTCATTCAATGAAAATCTGACGCAAATTCAAGCCACCTGGCTTCAATTCTTACACAACTAAAACTTTGTACGCTTTTAGGCCGAGATTCTCACATAAAATACGCCAAGCCAAGCTGCTGAGAACGACGACGAATCGCTTCGTCATGGTCTTCACGTACATTCTCGGCTACAGCTGCTATATTCTCATCATTACGTGCTGGATGTGGCCTTACAACATACAGTTTATGATATAGTTTAAATTTTTTGCAATTCGGTGCGTGAAGTTATACATTCGGTTTTCGGTTAATAGGACAAGATAGGTTAAAAAAAAACATTAGCTTAGCCTCAGAACTTTTAACCACTGTTTTAGAGAATGTACATCGCAATTTATGTCAAAAGTTAGATCAAAGGGATTATCTATTCCAAACGTTAACCCAACGTCGTCAGCAAAGCAGTAGGTATTTAAGTAAGCCTTTGGGATTAAGGTGAAAAAGTGAGTTGAAGTAAACTAAAAAACGAATGGGACCCAAGACTGGACCTTGGGGTACCCCAAACCTGATTATTTGCTCATCACTTCTCGTCTCATCCAACTTTACTCTCTGTGATCAGATATAATTCAAACCATTTAAACATGAAACCACGTACACCTGCATTTTCCAGTTCTTTTTAACAACATTTTGTGGTCAACCATGTCAAAGGTTGCACATTATGTGAAAGCATAACTCTAAAAGTACATCTTCGGTTGATTTACCCTTTTGAAATCTAAATTGCGTTGGATAAAAAAACATTACCTTGTCTAAAAAATTCAATAACCTTATTTTAATAAGTTTGTCAAAAAATTTATTAGTACTTGCCAGAAGAAATATAGGCCAATAGTTTCCAATTACAGTTGTAGCGCCTTCTCTTAACAAGGGAATAACATCTGCACATTTTAGCCCGTCAGGAAAAATTCCAGAAAAAACGCTGCAACTAAATACACATCCACAATAACACATACAGTATTTTTTAAGGACAACATTAAAAATACCATCGTTTGTAAAATATCTAAAAGAGTTACAAGGTCAAAAACAAAACTACTACTGTAGTAGTAGATAACAGATAACCCTTGGGAACACAGAATTTGAGTTTGTTTAATATGTATATTATGTCCGATGCTTGAGAAATGTCTGTTAAAAGTGTCAACAGTGTCATGTTTATTTGTAATTTTCTTATTATTAATACATGGATAAATAATTTTTTGATAAGATAATATTTTGTTAAGAATGGTATTTACAACTTTCTACCATTTCTTTAGATTACCACTAGCTGAATAAAATTGAAAGTGGAAATAAGAATCACGACAAATTGGTACTTTATTTTTCAATTCAATACATATCATTGCTAGGGTATCTTTTGCACATAACTCTAAGTTTATTTTTTGTTGTTACTTTATTAAATAAATAATTAGGTAAAAAAAGTTTACATTTTTTTTTAGAGATTTTCTTGTGGTCAGTGAATTGTAACTTGTAGTTGTGCACAACATCGAGCCAGTTTTTCTAAGCCAGACCTCGGAAGCAAAATATTTACCGATTGACCAGGCAAAGTATAAACGACTAATCGGGAGAGGCTCGACTATGAGTATAATCAATTCCAGCAAAGAAGATTGTAGAATATATAAATTATATGAGGCAACTAACATGAAACTTCAACCTATGAACAAGACTACAACGGAAATGGTATTAAGAATCATACTAAGTATCCCAAAAGAATTTACAGGGCTACAAGATGATATAAGAGAAAACCCATCCTACATTCTAATTGGTCCTTCTGATCAAGATTATCAGAACTATTGATTTTGAAAATAAATGCTTAATTCTAAATAAAATACCAAGATACCAGTGTATTCAAGTAATAACGAAATAATTTTTGATTGTTTTCAACTAAATTCGAATGCGAAAACGGTAGAATTAAATCACCTCAACGAAGAGAAAAGAAAGAAACTCAAATTCTTCTATACCAATACAAAAACCTGATTTATAAAGAGAGCGACTAACCTACAATATAGACACTATTACACGCGAAATAAAAATAGCAACAGACTACAAGCTTAAAGCCAAACTGCAGCCGCCCTCCCCCTCCCACGACCGATTACCTAACAGAAGGTAGGCGTCCACTACAGTAGTACATAATAGCGAAAAAAATCGACAACTCAGGACGACAAAAATTTCGATTATGCATAGATTAATAAAATAAAAAAGAAAAGGTTATAATGCGGATTTCATTTTTTAAAAATTATTCCATCTAAATGTGGAATGTAAATGTAAATGTAAATGAAGACATTTACCGGAGGCTCGTGTTTCGCAATACACTCTGTAGTAAACTCGGTGGGATCGCGTTGACTTCTCGTCGAAATATTTTCTTTTAAGTCCATAACCGTCCGCAGATTGTTTATGTAAACTACCATGAGGCAGCCCCACAAAAAAAAATCCATAGGAGTCAAGTCAGGTGACCTAGGGGGCCAAATTTTGAAAAAAATTTTCACGAAGCAAATTCATTGAGATTCTGGCCGTGTGTGGTGTCGCACCATCCTGTTAAAACAACGTATGCGAAGAAAATTATGGACGAACTCGCAGGTTCGGCAAAGATAAATCCGTAATCATGCGCCCATAATTGTCACTATTGACATTCATCGCTTGGCCGCGGGAATTTTCAAAAAAAAGTCCAATTATCCCATTTGTGGATAAAGCCAAACACCAAACAGTTACTCTGGGACAATGCAATGGTTTTTGGTGTTTCAGTCGTGGACTGTGAGCTGTGGAGACGAGTAACGGCAGTTCTGCTTATTTTCATGTCCATTTAGATGAAAATGAGCTTTATCACTCCAAAAAATGGAGTTCACTGTGCGAAAGCGCTCCAAAATCGATTGGCAAAGTCACTTTCTTTCAATTCTTACACGATTTGAATTTTGAAAATATAGAACTTCAAATCCTTTTTCAATATTTCCTTGCTAATCGCCCTTGGAGGCTGCCCGTTTCCGAATCCAAAGTCTTGCATTTTCACTTAAACTCTGTTCCACAAGTTCAATGTTTTCGGCGGTCCTTAAAGATCGACTAGGCCCTGGCCGCGGTGTATTCATAGCCTTAGCAGTTGCGGAGAAACTCTGGACCCAAGAACGAGTTAAATTTACACTCGGCCTATCACTTAATCTTCGAATATTGAAGTGTGAACAAAATTGTCGCTGAGCGATTACGTAATAATCATCACTTTTCAGAAATGCCTCGATAGCGAACGCGCGATGCTCACCCTGCCACTGCGACATGATGACTGAGAAATCCGCACGACCAGTGATTCCAGTAATGTCACCACCCTCCCGCACCGTTTATTACTTTTTGAAATAATTGTTTGTTTAATATGTAAATTATGTCCGATGCTTGAGAAATGTCTGTTAAAAGCGTCAGCAATGTCATGTTTATTTGTTATTTTCTTATTATTAATACGTAGATAAATAATTTTTTGATAAGATGATATTTTGTTAAGAATGGTATTTACAACTTTCTACTACTTCTTTAGATTACCACTAGTTGAATAAAATTGAACGCGGAAATAAAAATCACGGCAAATTAGTACTTTATTTTTCAATTCAATACATATCATTGCTAGGGTACCTGTTGCACATAACCCTAAGTTTATTTGTTGTTGTTACTTTATTAAATAAATAATTAGGTAACCAAGGTTTACATTTTCTTACAGATTTTCTTGTGGTCAGTGAACTGCAACTTGTAGTTGTGCACAACATCGAGCCACAGTTTTTCTAAGCCAGACCTCGGAAGCAAAATATTTAACGATTGACCAGGCAAAGTATAAACGACTAATCGAGAGAGGCTCGACTATGAGTATAATCAATTCCAGCAAAGAAGATTGTAGAATATATAAATTATATGAGGCAACTAACATAAAACTTCAACCTATGAACAAGACTGCAACGGAAAGGGTATTTAGAATCATAATAAGTATCCCAAAAGAATTTACAGGGCTACGAGATGATATAAGAGAAAACCCATCCTACATTCTAATTGGTCCTTCTGATCAAGATTATCAAAACTATTGATTTTGAAAATAAATGCTTAATTCTTAATAAAGTACCAAGATACCAGTGTATTCAAGTAATAACGAAATAATTTTTGATTGTTTTCAACTAAATTCGAATGCGAAAACGGTAGAATTAAATCACCTCAACGCAGAGAAAAGAAAGAAACTCAAATTCTTCTATACCAATACAAAAACCTGATTTATAAAGAGAGCGACCAACCTACAATACAGATACGATTACACGCGAAATAAAAATAGCAACAGACTACAAAATCAAAGCTAAACTGTACCCCCTCCCGATTACCTAACAGAAGGTTAGCGTCCACTACAGTAGTACATAATAGCGAAAAAAATCGAAAACTCAGGTCGACAAAAATTTCGAGATGCGTAGACTATAGGAATCTTAATGAAATCACCATCGACGACAAATTCCCTCTACCGAACATAGAGAACATATAAGATTAATTGTTAAAATCTCAATTTAGATCTGGCAAAATGATGTCACCAGATGCATTTGAACGATAACCTAAAACGGCATTTATAATATCAAACTAATTGTATGAATATCTTAGAATGCCTCTCAGCCCAAAGAGTCCGCCAGCAACCTTCCAAAGTTTGGTGAATGACATTCATCAAGAGTATATAATTAAAATACGTGTCGTCTTTTTAGACAACATACTAGTCTTCTCAACTAGCTCAAAAGTACACATACAATTCTTAAAATTGATATTCAAAAAATTCCCTAATCATAACCTAAAAAGACATTTCGACAAATGTTCATTTTTCTAAAAAAAAATACAGAGTTTTTAGGTCATATGCTAACAACGGAAGGCATGAAACCTAACCCGAATAAGATCAAATCTATTCAGGAAAACTCCCTTTCCAATTGAAAGGATTTCTAGGCGCGATCGGCTGCTATAAAAAAAAAATTCGTGAAAGATTATGCTTAAATCTCTTATCCGATGATTAAGTACTTGAAAAAGATAAGATGATCCGAAGTATATTCAAGCTTTTGAAGCTCTAAAATTAAATATAATAAAACATCCCATTTTAAGATTTTCCGCTTTTGTAAAAAAAATCTTACATTGCTTACTGATGCAAGCAACTTTGCAATCGGAACAGACTAACGTAAGAGGAACTGCTCTTATGCTGAGCTTCGAGATTCCTCAACTATCACGAAAAGAATTACTATGTTACTGACATAGAGGAAGCGATTTAAGTTACTATAGAGAAAGCGACTTAGAATAATAACAGACAATCAACCTATCAAATACTTGAATTCAGCCAAAGAAACCCACAGTGGCTACTTAAACTACAGAAATACAAGTTTGACATAGAGAAAGGTCAATACATAGCGGACATTTTGAGGAGAATGCCAGAACTAAATGAATCAGTTAATGAGTTATCCCACCAAAAACAAGACCAACTAACTGTTACATACCGATCTTAGAAACATAAGTCAGCAAGTACAAGACGCAACTCATACTTACCAATGATGCTGACAAAGAAATAGAAATACTGCATTATAGGAGAATTATCATCGTCAGCATAACTAGAAGCAAAGAATATTGGACAGATATTTTGAGGAGATTTATTAAACCAGGTATTACCGGTTTATATGTATATGTATACAGATCTATTTTACCATGATGTCAACAAAAATAGGACCTGCTGATGGAACTCATAAGCCATAATAAACAGGTAAAATTTGTAAAACGACACATTAAAATTTTATAAGAAGCTCATAAGAAAATAGCAATAATTCACACAAAAAAAGCATACACAGCAGAATCAAGAACCATGTCACACATTAAAAAATAGATTATATTACCCCTACTTAGTGAAAGAGATCAAAAAGAAAGTTTGAAGTTAGTGAAACACCATACAGACCAAAACCAAGTGCTCCAGATAGATGTATATTATTTTATAAAACACACCTTTCTAACACTGGTTAATAAACTAACAAAGGAAGCTTACGTGTACTACTCGTACTTACCTAATAGGAATTGGAGGAAGAAGGTTGAGATATTAGAAGAATATTTTTCAAAATTTGTTAAACCAGTGAAAATTATAACGGACAACGAGTTTAAGGGATAACATTTTAAAGATTTCTTAATATAAACATGAATAGAGCTTCACTTAACAAAACCTAACACACACGTATATAATAGCGCCATAGAGAGGTTTCATTCGACACTACAAGAAAAACTAGTTACCATGAGAAATTTAGACCTAACACTAACTCAAAAAAAAGCGAAGAGAAGTCCACAATTATAATAATAGGTACCATTCCACTCTCAAAATAACACCTGAAGAGGCAATGTCTGAAGACATAGCAACCCTATTAAGGCAGATAAAAAAGCAAAAAGGAAAGCGAAAACTAAAAAAAACTAATCAGAACAGAGAAGAGTATATCGAAAATAGGAAGGTAATAACAGTTAGGAATTGTAAGAGAAATTACTATAAAAATGAGATTAGATATAGGTTTTAAATAAAGAAAAGGCAACAGCCAAATAATATTAAAACACCTCACTAATTCGCAGATGATGATATAAGCATATATCCCACGGACAGTACTGTCGATACATCAAGTCAGGGAGAGACAGCTAAAAAGGCAATGGAGGAGAGAACCAGGTCGGTGGAAGTGACACCCACTTAAACCGATGAACCTGTCGGATCGGAAGCTGCGCCCTCTTCTTCTGTTCCGAACAAATATGTGCTGCAGTTGCAGCTCTGCTGAACGAAACTTGAACGTCGCTGGAAAAGTTACGTCCAAAACAAAACCGAAAATAACAAATGGAACGAGACCGGTACACCTGTAAGGACGCTGCTATCTTCTCTCTGGTGAATTAGGAAGACTGGAAATAACAACAATCTGGACGATGCTGAGTGCAAGAACTGTGTCGATCAACTGTGGGGGCTAGCCAAAGCAGAGAATGTTTGCATTCAAGCAGAGGACTACGGTATGAAAAATGGAACTCTTAGAGAGAAGTGCTCCAAGCAGCAAACTCCTGAATGTCTGAGCAAAACTGTGGCTAATATACCACCCCTGGAAACTAAGACTTTTGAAGTTTGAGTAAAACATATGTTTTGCTAGCAACGCACTTGGTTAATTTCATATATTCTTAAGACTAACTTTAATATGATAAAATTGTAATGATGATAAGCACGGGTTGTTTTGGTTTGTATAAGGTTCCTTAACTCACCTAATCTTTTCGGTTCCGGGGCAATTCAGACAAAACGGTAGATGCTCTGATGCGTCTACAGACTCAGAATCCTGGACTTGATACTAAAAAGTGGAAAATCTACTCTCACAGGGAGAGCAAGAATCGGGAAAACAAGGACTGCTCTCTCTTGTTGTGAGCTTAGACAAAGCTTCTATCGAGACTTTTTAGTCTTGGTATGACTCTCGTCCGTATCTGCAGCTTGGAAGGGTTAACTTCCACTTCGTTTTCAAATGAGTGCGGATAGGAGACGACAATCCCAGTACCCATCTATTTTGTGTACTCAAATTAACCTTCAACATTTCAAGTCTGCCCCTCCAAGGAGGCTTTCTGTGTAGAATACAAAACCCAAATACCTATAGTTTAAGGGGTTTCATACCACTTTATGATGAGCGATCGGTAAGACTGACATTTCGACTCACTTCAATTACTCTCTAGTTGATCAACATGAATTGAAACAAATTCAAAGACTGGATCAATCAGGATGGAGTCTACGTATAATTCGGGAATGCTCTACAAAGTTAGATTTTTTTTTCTCGAAAATATAGACCTACCTATAATATAAATTACCTGTTATAAAAGACTCTTAAATACTGTATTCTGGCACGCAGGCTTTATCAATTCTTACTGCTGAGGAATGACTCGACATGAAAACGTGTATTGAAATATTAAAGTCATTCGAAAAATTTACAAGGGAGTTAAGTAGCGCTACTGTAATAATTGCATCGATGATCTCATTAATTTGTACACTGAAAAGCACATTAGAAACAGAGAAAAGAAGACACTTCTGAGAACTTTGAATTAATGATTACAAAGTGATCCAGAACATCAATGTTAAATTTCAGGACATTCAAAATAATAACGACTTGACAACTTAAAAGGCAAACCATTTGAGATATTTCAAAAACTTTATTATTGGCTTGAAGTACAATCAGAACATTTATGAATGGAACTCGACTTCGTTCATATGGCCACCGCGGCCACGTTTGCAGCGGTCGATTCGTTGGACCCAATTCTTAACGACTCGGCCACACATTTCGGGAAAAATGTGGCGTTAAATCGCACGAACAAGGCGGCCAGACGACTGGCCCATGTCTTAAGATAACACGCTCACCACCAATAGATTTTCATACCCCAAATCAAACCCTTTCTGAGACTTTTTAAGGAACAGGGTAAGGAAATGAGGGTTTCTACAGGTAATACAAACAACAAGCGTACCTTAAATCTTTTTAGTAGGTATGCAATTTTAAAAAATTATTAGAAAATTATTAATTCCTGGACTTCTCTTATTGTCAACTGTTGTGAGAAACGTAGGTAGAAAATCATAAATTTTCATAAGTTTTCCCAAGTATCATAAAATCCAAGGGATTTTTAGCAAACTTGTTGATGATTTTTTTATTATTGTTAAGTTCATAAGAAAAAAAATGGTAAAACCGGGCTAATTAGTCCATTTAAATCAAAATTTAAAATTAATGCCAGCAACTGCCGTAAGATCTATACCAACAACTTCAAGGTAAGCATCCCGTTAAAATATGAATGGATATTACTCAACCCTGCTTCCGACGTAATCAATCTGGGTGAAGTTACCATTGAAATATTAAAACTGAGTACAGGAATCAACAAACATCGCAAGGATACTACCCTTAAGTCCAGTATAAAATGTAAAATCCGCTTAACCTAGTAAACAGAACCCTGCCAATATTAAGCCTAACCCTATGCCTATTCTTATGTCAAATTCTAATCCTAACTCTTACAAAAAAAAAACAATTTCTAACAAACAAGCTCATAAAGTTTTAAAATTGATACATTCCATTTCTTCACTCTAAGTTCACTTAATACTGCCAGTCGGTTACACACAAAACGTTCTTTCACCCCGTCCAACACAGTTCCCAAACGCGTATCGTTTAAATTTGATCCTCCTCCAAGTCCTTCAAAAAACCTAACAACATCTCCTCACTCCACTCAAACAAAAACGACTTACCCTAACTTTATTCGCTCCCATATCTTAAATCGCTCGTCATCTTCTTCGCGTAACTCCCACCCTAATACCACTCCACCTTCTTATTTAGACCCCATATTTTCTCCTAAATCAAAGTTAACTAAATACCTCACCGATTCAGGGCAAGATGGCTGGTAGGTTCTCTCTCGATTAAGAGACCGCAGACTATACGATAATGTTCGTTTATATCTCGCCTATCTACATGATAAGCCAGACTCTGTATCAACGGTATAACGAAAACCAATGCAATGGTTTCCATTTTGCAACAAGGCCTCCCCACTAATAATAATGATCAGCGGTAATTTTTTGTATATTTTTGTGAGCAATAAGATTTGACTGCTGATGATGTGGCTAATGATCTTTCTTCTTATGCATCTCATGTAAGTTCCAAACACGTACTACATTTTCAGGGAACACGGTCCATTTTTAAAAACTACCATCGCTCCTAACCCGCCGCTCAATTCATTACCGAAGCTTCCCAAATGTCTGTCCCTGTATTATCAAAACGTAAGAGGATTAGGAACTAAGATTTCTGTTATATTATTATTATTATTATTATTATTACTATTTTTGACCCCACAGAATCCAATCTCGTCCCAAATATTAAGAAAAATGAACTATTTTCCTAAGTCTTTGATCTGAACCCTGACGATGGTCTAGATAAAGAGGAAAATTTATATGGCCGTGGTGTACTTCTCGCTATACGCTCTCATCTCGAGCTTAGACCCTTTAAAAGTCGTCTACTATTTTCTTTGAATTCGTTTGTGCTAGAATTCCTATTTGCAAGCGCAATTTATATATTTGGTGCTGCCATATTCGCCCCTCTCAAGCAATTCAAGGTTACCAGCTGTTGATGCAATCGATTGTATTTTTAACGTTGCTGATCCCAACGACGTTGTTATTTATTTAGGTGATTTTACCCAAGCTTCTATGGACTCAGACTGATCAATCCGTTTTTACTGCAAAAAATCCCACCTCTGATAAAGAAAATCTTTTCATGGACTGTCTTACTGACTCTTTCCTGTATCAATTAATTGAGGTCACCAAAAACATTGGCAGACAACTCGACCTAGTCTTCGCCACTGATACAGATAACTGCGTCGTTGTTGAGAGTAGACATCTCTCTAGGCTGGACAGTTACTATCCTCCCCTTTCTCTTACGTTGACGTATGACAATCGTCATAATTCCGTTTTCTATGAGCATTCCTACAGTTTTAATTTTCATAGTGCTTACTACGCCAAACTGAACAACCTCCTAAACATGACCAATTTTAACTTTCTCTACTATAATCCCAATCTTACGGTTAAAAATGCCACCGCACCCTTTCATACTAAAAAGTTCATATGTCTCTCCCAATCAGGACTTTTTTATACATTTTCACCACCCTGGTATAACAAAGAGCTGCGATCACTTCGCAACAAGAGAAATAAGCTCTGGTTATCTATTATTTAAAACCGCGTTCCGAAGCCGATTTCTTCCACTACCAGTCTGCCCAAATAAATTTCTCTGTTCTTTGCTAAATTCTCTATGACAACTACTTAAAATGAATGCACCCACACTCATTTCCGACCCCAAACGATTCTTTTAGTTCATCAAAACTAAAAGTAAATTGGATAACTATGCATCATCTCTTAATTTTCTTAATAAGTCCTCAGGCGATCCCCAAATTATTGCAAATCACTTTGCAATTTTTTTTACCAAAGCATTTGCCAGATCACACATATTTTTAATTCCTAAGAAGCTGTCAATAACTTTACAGCAAGTCAAAGATAAAATAGTAAACCTCAAAGATAATTATTCTGATGTTCTTTCTCCTATTTTTTTTTAAGAAATGTAAAATGCCCAACCTCTTACAGATCTCGTTCAGCTTTCTTTCACCCAGGGATTATTTCCCTCAATCTGAAAAAATCTCTTATATTCCCCTACACAAAAAAGGTCGAAAAGATGATATTTCTAACTACCGACCAAATGCTAAGCTGCCTTAGCTAAGGTATTCAGCTATGCTTTTTGACAGCATTATTTATGACATAATCCATTGTTAATCTATTGTTTCCCAAAATAGGCACGGATTTCTTAAAGGCAGATCTATAACCACCAACCTAACGGAACTTGTATCAAGCATTTTATGTTTACCAGAATCTAGAAATGAAGTTGATGTAATTGCCACCGTTTTCAGCAAAGCCTTTGATAGAATTTTTCATGATATAATCCTTCTAAAATTAAAGGCTCTTGGTTTCCAACTAAGCTTTATAACATGGGTTCAATCCTATTTAAATGATCGACAGTACTATGTTCTATTTAGATCTGTGGTTTCTGACCCAATTAAAGCCTCTTCTGGTGTCCCTCAATGCAGTTACCTCGGTCCCTTACTATTTATTCTGAAGATTAATGAGCTCGATTGCATCATAAAAAGTTCATACATATGTATCTGTCTACGCAGATGATATGAAAATCTTTAGATATATGGTATATCATTTTCCTTAGCCTACTACTACAGGAAGATCTAGACAGATTTTGTAATTGGTATCAGAAGAATTTCATTGAGCTTAAAGTCAATAAGCGTCAGTCTATAACTTTTACCCGTAAGCGGTCTCCTACTTTACCTAGCTGCTATCTAATCTTTAATCTGCCTGTTCCCTTAGTGAATGGGTTGCGTGATTTAGGTTTTATCTGTGATAAGGAACCCAATTTCCGTTCTCACGTTAATAATATAAAATAAAAAGAGCCAACTCTGCCCTTGGCTTCATAAAGCGCTGGTCTAAGGAGTTTTCAAATCCTAATGTTACCAAATCCCTTTACATAACCTTTGTTAGGCCTCTTATTGAATATGCAATCCAAATTTGGTCACCCTACTACAGAACTCACATCCTCCCGATAGAAGCGATTCAGCACAGGTTCTTACGAATTACTTTACGTGATCTTCCCTGGGATGATATAACATACCACCATACACTGATAGGCTGAAACTTATAAATTTACAGTCCCTTTTTATACGCCGAAATGTTTCCGATATTCTCTTTATTCATCAAATCTTAATTGATAGTACCGATTGCCCTTCTTAACTTCAACTTATTTCTTTTAAACCCAACCCACGCAATCTTAGGTCTATGCCACTTTTCCGGCTCAACCTTCACAGAACGAATTACGGACATCTGGAGCCAACGTCTAGAATGCTTCGTGAAGTTTCCGATATTCTGCCTCTCTTCGACTACCACCTCAGCAAACTCTCCCTTAAGAATATTCTTATTTCCACCTATGGCTCACGTCCTAACGGGCCTCAAGTCAAAAAAAAAAAATGTTTGGCTTGGTTTTTACTTGCTTAGTTACGCAGATAGTCACTTAAAGTTCGGTGTGATCATTCGAGTGCACTGTTCGACTGAGGATGGTTTGTACCGGTTTGTATCTTTTCATTTTTTTAAGGATTTTCAAACGACTTTGGGCAGTTCGCTGGCAAAATTAGTTCCTTGATCAGTTAGTGTATTTTCGGGATTCCGTATGTGCAAATCATTTTTTCCCTGGTATTTCGATTACGATTACTTATACAAATATGGTGAGGTCATCCTGAAATGTAAGTACTTGTTTATTGCAGTTCTCCGTAATTGGAAGGGGTCCAACGATATCGGGTGCTATTTTTTCGAACGGGATTGTAATTTATGGCAGTACGTAAATGTTTTTTTTTTGTTGTTTTTTTTTTTTTTTTGGTATAAATCACAGGATTTAATATACCGTTTTAAGCTTGTTACCATGTTTTCCATTTGTGTTTTTCATTTTACTAAGTGTGCGACTTACTCCTAGATGACCTCTAAAGGAAATATCATGAAATTCATACATTATATGCTTAATTTTTTCTGATTCTGAAATTTCCATGATGTCTGGATTTTCTTGCCGGTGGTTTTCTTGAGGTTTTTTATTCTGGCTACGAGTCATCACTTTAACTTCAACTATTTCTAACCGTGATAAGTCGTCTGCGTTCGAATTTACATGTCCGGCAACTATGATCCCGTTAGCTTTTTGTATTTTTTTTTTTTTTTTTGCAGAACCCTGTTTTTTACTTTTTAGTTAACATATATTATTGACAAGTTTGCCAAAAATAATGTTATTTTTTACTAGATTTTTGATGTTCCCCATTGGGAACAATGACCATTTATGGGTATCATAAAAAAACGAATTGCTCAAAAACAAACAAAGAATAAATATGGAATAAAAAAAATGTTTTAGTGCATGTTCCCTATTGGGAACATTGGACTATAAAGGGTTAATGCATGATCCTGGAAGGGGAATCTTTTAAGCCAAATGTCCATACAAGCGGCTTATAATCAGTAATGTCTTCAAAATGCCTACCGAAGGCAATGAACAAAATGTGTGACTGACCAAACAACTGCTAGGGCTTCCTTTTCAATAGTAGAATAACTTCTTTCCTCTTTATTTATTTATTTATTTAGTATTCCTTGCGAGATTGCCGCGCCGATGGCTTCATTGCTTGCGTTGGTTGTGATATAGAATGTTTCGGAAAAGTTGAGATAACATAGATAAGTATGGGTGGTTTTGTTATGGACTCTTTTAGGATTCTGAAAGGTTCATCACAAAATGCGTCCCATTTAAGTCTTTGCGAAGAAGTTTGTTCAGTAAATTACATACTTTTAAAATTTTTTTGATAATTTTTGTATAATATTCTGCTAATCCTAAAAAGGACTTAATTTGTTTTGTGATTTTGGAGAGCTGAGGTTTTGTTTATGAGTCTTACCATTTCAGGGGCAGGCTTTACACACCATCTGAAGTGATTACGTGCCCTAAGTACATTATTTCTGTTTAGAGAAATTTGCAATTTGATAACTTAAGCTTCGAGTTGAATATATCTAACGCCTCGAGGACTTCTATTATTCTATTATTTGTTATTATTGTCTTGCAAATTCTTTGCGTAAATTACGATATCATCAAGGTAAATTAAACACTTTACCTATACCCTGTAATGCAGAGAGTAATGTATTCATGAACTCTGAAATATTGAAGGGGCTTTATGTAACCCAACTCGAAGTGACCGCAGGATGTGCTGAAAGCCGATTTTTCTTTGCTCTCTTCAACAACTTCTATTTGGTGGATATCGTTTGCCAGATCCAATGTCGAAAAGTAATTAGTCTCCGAGTTGCCCAAAAATATCTCCTATGTGGGAAACTGGAAATGCGTCTAATTTAACTAAATTATTAAGTCTGATTCAGTCTATTAAAACTCTCAATTTTTATTTTCCCTTTTTAGGAACGAGCAGTAATAGCGCATTCCATGGGCTGGAGCCTGATTTAATTATGTTATCCTGACGCATTTTATTTACTTGGGTCGCGAATTCTTGTGTATAGTTTACAGGTAACCGGTACGAACTGCAGGTGCACCTGATACGGCTTAGATTAAGTCTTATATTCCGGAAGTGTTCCGTGTTCTATTCTGGAATTCAACTTCCTGTGGTTAAAATTCTATCTCCGTAAGCAAGTTATCCACTACTGCTTTATTTATAGAAGTCCCAAACTGGACAGCAATTCTACATTTAATGAATTCGATCTGACTCCATTCAAAGAATTGTATCCCTGTATCCTCAAACTAAAATCGTTATTACGGGCGATATCAATATATACAACTCCGGATGGCTTCGAAATTTTGGACAGACAACACCCGAAAGATGGTGTGTTGAGATCTTCGCTGTGGAAAACATCCTGACCCAGCTCGTAAATGAGCCCACACCTAAACCAGACATTGATAGTTATACCGCCTGGACCCTGGACTTAACTTCTCACCCTTATAAACACAAAAACATCGACCACAAAGTTAGAGAAAAGATTCCTAAAAGAAAGCCAATTTTAACTGGTCGTTATGTTTCCTCAATAACGACGTGGATGCCACTGCTGATATGATCACAGACACCATTCTCTTTGGAATTAGATTTTTTATCCCTCATCGGATGAAGAAAATCAAACGAGAAGGCATGATACGACTCGAGCTGTAAAGAGGCAGTTAAGGTTAGAGAAATGTTTTTTCGCTCCTACAACGTCAACCTGATAGAGCAAAACCGAAAAAAGTTAAATGAGCCAAATACGCCTTTCTTAGGCGTGTGAAATAACAATACGACCATAAACTCAGGCAGAAAATACTAAAAAGTCATAATGATAGTAAAAATTTTGATCGCTCGTCAAAGCATTAGAAATTTTGACTCATCCTCCATTCCAACACTCATTTACAATAACATTCTAGCTGTTAGCTCTTTGCACAAGGTCAATTTTCTTGCTGCACACTTTGCGGCCAGTTCAACACTTCCATATTCAATTTAATCGAATTCAATTCAGTTCAATTTATTCAATTATAGATGTACGAATAAGACTTAAGCCCAAAAAACACGTACAGAAACCTTGCTTGCAGTACTACTGGCAGCTCTGCCTGTGAAGCAGATGTGCAAACATTTTTTTTAAGTCAATCGCATCGGCTGCTGTCATTTTATAGCTACTGTCACTTATGTGCACTGAATTGAAATTTCATTTATTTTGTGATAATTGTTTTCTTGTGAACTTATAAAAAATGGATATTACAAAATATAATAAAGTGCGGAAAGTGATATTGCTTTTATGTGTTTATCAATCATACTGGAAGTTTTTGTGCTTGTGTCAGCGCTGAAGAATAAAACAAGGCGCGTATGAACTCGATTTATTTATACAGAAGATGAAAGACAATTGCATGGATTTTTCAACAAATTATTTCTGGTTATAAAAACTGTATATACGGTCAAATTTAGGAAGGGTACTCTAATGTGAATAGATGAGTTCATTAACGAAACAAGATTCTATTCGGCAATCTATCAGTGCGGAATGGAGTTTAGCAATAATGTTGGTTTAAGTTTGTGAACAATAAAAAAGCAATTAATTCAGTAAGTAAATATCAATCTCAGGTATTTGAGGCATGGTGTTGCCCGACAAATGTTGGCCTGGTCTTTTCGAGTGGGAGTGTCGACAGTCCGGCAAATTATTTTGAAACCTGCGAAGCTATTTGGAATGAACTGAAAGATACTTACTTGGCCCCTCCAAATGAAGCAGAATGTGAGGGAATTGAAGAGGAGTTCTATAAGGGGACTGGGATGCTACATGTAGTAGGGGCCATAGATAGTAAACATGTCCAAATAAAGTATCCTCCCAAATCTGGATCACTATTTCAATTATAAGCATTATTTCAGTATTGTTCTTCTAGCTTCTTTTGATATCAATTACATATTTACTGCCGTCGACATTGATGCTGTCAAAAAATGCTGAAAAAATTATCAAGACCACTATTATTTTACACAACTTTTTAAAATTCCATGACTCTACAAACTATTGTCCTTCCAATTACGTTGATCAAATATTGGAAGGAGATGAAATAATCAAAGGACCTGGCGTCAAGAAGTGAGCCCTATGCCGCAAATTAGATTGTTAACTAGATTCAATGCTTCAAGAAACTCTTTTGCTAAAAGATCATTTGTTTAACTGAAACTACTTTAACAAATTGTATATGTATTTTTATTTAATTTGAAAACATAAAATTGACTTCAAAGTAACAAACAGAAAAAAATAAAAAAAAACAAAATAAAAGTTATTATTTTTTAAAAATAAAATTTGCATCAAAGTAGACTTGCAAAGTCTTCAAAAAAATGTTGAGCCATGGTTTTTTTTTCGGCTCCGGTTCCGCAAAAGCCCTTTTTGCTAGGAGAACAATTTCAGATTTGTCTGCTTTTGCACACATAAGGTTTTCAATTCCATTCGCCTTCTTATTCCTTTCACTTTCTTCAAAAATGTCGTAGACGACATCGTGACAAGACGTGTCCAAAACATGCAGATGCTCTTGGTTGCTCCGAGTATAGGGATTTTGATATCAACCCTGCAACACCGGAGCACGATGGGAAACTTTCGATGGAGGATGAACTACTTGTTTCCTTTGTGAAATTACCTGAAGTGTTATAAATACAAATTAATCTCATTGTAAATGCATATGTCTGGCTTAGATCCATTTCCAGTCCTTACTTTTCATTGGCAAATTCCACATCTTTTAGAAACATCAATTGATCCATCCACTTCCATTTTTTTCTTGGAGAAATCACTCGACTTCCTAAAGGTAATTTTTAATTTTTCAATTGTCTGTAGAGTTTGTCTTTCAAAGTTCGCCATCTATCTTTTTCTTGGCATTAAATTACATTAAGTATTTACCTGGAATTTTCATTTTTCTGGAGAGCTTCTCCAACTTGTCTCGCATCATTATATTTTTGTTATGCCGGCTCCTATTATTATACAGAAATTCATTTTCTTTTATGAACTCAATAATCTGTTCTTCTATTATCTATTATCAAATAATGAAACTTCAAAAATTGGTGATACCAAATTCCTAAATTTCTGTTTCTGAATAATTTTGTGCATGAAAATATGGCAACTTACATGCAAGAACTGCTGAAGCGTATAACCAAGGATATCTGTTTGATAATTGGATATATGATCGTGTCGACGAAGCCCATGTACAAACCCTACCATACCATTGAATGCCACATTAAGTTTATGCTGAGAGAGAGAGTCGAGTTTGCAGTACACCGCTGATTAGTAATCAATATACGGAACAAGTCAAGTTTTAACAAGTCTCAGCCTCGTACTAACAGGAGTAAAATTAGAGAGCAGCCAAAGTTTGCGTTGACTTCCGTAAATTCGTCCCACAGTGTAACTGATGTGGCTTACACAGGAGATGGAGCGGTTAATCTTATTGCGATTTTTACACTTGCGTTCGTCGAACTTTCAATGGGACGAATGCACTTTCGCGATTGTGTATCTCAATATATCTCAATATGGTCCAGATGGTATGTCTCCTTTTTTTCTGAAGAGGTGTTATTCGCTGGCAAAACTACTGCATAAGCTTTTTCATCACTTTTTAGGGCAGAAAGCATTCGTCCAGCTCGTCCCCAAAAAAGGCGATGAAAAGTTTCCCATTCAAGCAAAGCTACTCTGAATTGGTCAGTTTCTTCCGGAAAGAGCTAACTCACTGTTCGATGAACTAAATAATGCGAACATCGCAATCAGCGTTAGACAAACCCTTCAAATATTTGTACACAGCGCCGACGAAGGAAAATTAGAGAGGAAGAAAAGAAATATACCGATGTATTGCACATTGACCTCAAATGGTTGCAAGTTACTCTATAAGGAGAGTATGTCGAAAAGTGGGGCTTGAGGTTATACTGATGAGCATTCATAGCGGGATGGGTGTTACGCTTGAAGGGACGGAATGCTACTGGTGATTTCAATGGAGCACTGGTGGTGGAAATAGGGATGGAACAAAGTCGGACGGGAACACCCTCGTTGTTGAAGCGTGTCAATTGACTGACTGATGTCAGGTTTTGAGTCCTATCTAGTAGGTGAAGAGATGAATAGGATAGGAACACTTGACCAGATATGTGCATATGCATGAATAATGGCTGAGTATTAAAATTTCTTCTTAAAGAGAGCAGACAGCATTGTGTTTTTGAAGCATTAAATTCCACTCTTTTGATAGTTGCCTAATTGGTTATGCTGTTAATATCGGAATATATTGGATGCGACTTATTATTATTATTATTTTTGTTCTAGTTTATACGGTCGTTAGATTAGAAAATACTAAGGAAAAGCAGGTTAGTTCAACCTTAGTGTCAGTATTAAAATTCATATAAGAAAATTTCTTTTTATTTTAATTTCTGTATTAAAAATGTATTTTAAATGAATGTATCAAATATTTGATAGTTATTATAGCTGTAATGAATATAAAGATTGTCAAACCTATCGAAATATTTGACAATAGTTTTATATTTATTACAGGCTATCCAATAAGTTCCTGGTCCACTCACATTATCTAAATTTATAGCACAACATTCTTTATCTAATACTTTGCTTCAGTAATATATCTATCATATAAACACCACGAAAACAAGATATATATTTGTTCCCCAACTGTATAATATCAATGCTTGTGAGGGAACCATTGTACAGTAAGCTTAATAATTTTTTTTATTTTAAAATATGTCCAAATACATTTTTATATGGTTGTAAATAAAGTCGCTTTCTTTTTTATTGCTTCCAGAGCTCAATTGTGACGTTGGTAGCTGGTTTTGAATCAATTACATCTGGTGCTCCTGCAACTAGTGATCAAATCACAGATAATTCAACAAAAATTGGTAACAATGTTAAGATACCCACAACTTTTGGTAATGGCATTATTCGACGGACGTAAAAGTTCTTTCGTTTACTTCTAATGACTCTTTTAACGAATTTTAAAGAGTTTCGTTGAAAAAATGATTTCCAAATTTTTTTTCCTGTCAATTTCTTAAAAAGTTGGATTTCTCGCGAAGCCACAACGGCTCCTTTGCAAAAGGTTGCATTTCAAAAAAATTGTTTTTAATATGAGTTTAATATTTTAGCTTTAAATTCATGATATAAAGCCTTTTCTTAAACGAAGTTCCCTCAATATACCATTTTTTCTGTCTCTTTCTACGATACGAGTGTAATTATTCGTCTGCAGGAGTATACAGACTAGAGAGGGAGGCCCAGCGCGGCTAAGTATGGATGCGCTCTCTTTCTTTTCCTTTCTCTTTCTCTTGTATACGAATGTGCGCTTGTGTGTATGGACGTGTGAGAAAATACTGAGAAGAGAGATTTGAGAAGATGACATTATTTTCATTGAAAATACAAAACAAAATAAAATTAAATGTATGTATGTTAAAGTTATGCAGCAGGCGACGTACTTAAAAATTTTTTAATAAATTTATATTTTCACATTAACTCTCCAAAGAACTTCGTTCCTAACGGGGGTCCCCTGACCACATAAGTTTTTTTTTTTTACTGCCGATGGTTGGTTGCTCCCAGATATTTATAATTCGACAAGTTCTATTGTTGGATTAGGCTGTGCACTTGGACAAGCATTATCAGTATCATCGGGTGTGTTCTTGTTATATATGGTCCACGAATGTGCATCATTTTGGTCTTGGTTGCGTTGATTATAAATCCATTGTCGTGGCCTCACTTCACTGTTTCATTAAATTCGTTTTACATGATTGCTAACAGTTCATTTGCACACAGGACAAATAATATTGGGCCAAATTTAGAACCCTGGTTAACTCCGTATTGTATCCTTCTTTCGCAGCTGTAAGAATCCTTAATTCTCACTTGGAAGGTCTCACAGGAAATATAATCCTTAATCCAATCAGCAAGAACTTTTCGTACTCCAGTTCATTCTAGAGGTTCTTTCAGTTTTTTAAGGGTTAATTTTTTGACACGCTTTACTTAAATTCACAAATAGTACCAGCACGTTATAGTTTTTGTTCAGACTTTGGTTAACACAATTTGCGGACTTTCCCATAAGTCTACCAGTGCTTTTATTTATTTGGAATCCATACTGATGGCTATGAACAAGTAAGTGCTTTTGAATACGAGATAGCAACTGTCTCGTCACAACCTCTTCCAGACATTTCTGAATTACAGGTAGAATTGGTATTGATCTCTAGTTATAGATATCGTTTTTTTCCTGCTTTGTATGTTATATGGGTATTACCACTGCTGTTTTTAGCGCTTGAGAGAACTTAACTTGATTCAGACTCAAGACTTTTTTACAACCAAGGAATGAATAAAGTTTTGTACCTCTGCTACGTTTGTTTCTAGAATGTAAATAGTGTTAGACATTGTAGAGCTGCAGTAATTAGTTGTTATGGCACCGCAGTGATGAATAATATATAAATATTGATCCGCAAATTTTTTGCATATTCGTTTGAAAGTGTCAAAAAAGTTTTACTAATATCACCATCCACCTTATCACCCTACCAGGATCACCTCGTGCTTCGTTGAACTTGCTTACATAAAAAGTTTCATAAGTTTTGCTCAATCTATTATTCTTCAACTTTCGGTACATTTCCCAAGTAATTCTGCCGGCATCCAGTAGTTATATATATTTATATTTAGTTAGCTATATATATCATGCATTTTGGTTGCAAATTTCTCATACAAACAGTCAACAACAGTTGCACTTCCAACAGTTGTGTCTCCCAATCAGTTTCACGAACCAGTTCGTTCACTTTTCTCTTATGATCGGAAACCACAACTAGCGAGTATATTTTATTACCCGATATTTTGAGTTCAAATATTTAGAAATTTCGAATGTTGATATAACTCACTTAGATTAAAGCCTTCGCATTTTTAGTTTCTCCCAGATTATTATCTATTTTTACAATATTTTACAAAACCGGTTATATTGAAACTTGGTATTTCATAAATTCCAATTATAATTTTATTGTCTACAGTTTTACATATTTTTATGAATTCGTAATATAAACCTTGAGAGTATCTACGTTCGTATTTTACATCATTTTAGATAAACATGGCAATACCACCATCACTCATCTTCCTCCTATTAAGAAACTCGGGATTAACCCAATAATTAATTACATTTATGCAGAATGTATTCCAATTCATTTGCAGTGATCTAATATTTGATCATAAGCAACAACAAAAAAATTTTTTTTAATTTTATTGAAACCAAAGTTGTTAAAATCATGCATCACCCTATATTCTACATTTATCAAGATGTTATCGTTTCTCTCTGTGTTACCCATTTTTAAAAACAGTTAATCTGTTTGCAGTCTGTATCTAAAATACATATATCGATCAGCAAAATTTGTCGTTGTATTAATAGCATACACAATACCGTGAACCAGGCAAGTTACAACCAATTGGTTAATTCCTCTTTCACTTCTATCAATACGTTCTTTTAACAATGTTCCAGTGTTCCAGGAAATGTCAAACTGTTACATTTTACGATGAATTATATACCTCCTTACTTCTGAATAGTTTGTGTGAATATAAACAAAGTTTTTAACAAATTTTTTTTTTAAATTCAAATGTTTATTAAAAATATGAAGTATAAAGCAAAAATATTTTAAGCATTCTGCTCGAACCCAATTGCCTTAAATTTAAAAATATCATAAGTACATAAATGTATTCAAAGCCTATGCATTACCCAAATCATACATACATGTAACGGGTGACCAGATAACAATAATACTTTTTTCAATTGTTATGTTTCAGCAGCTGTCAAATTTTCCAATGACATCCAGCTGTCAAAA
Source organism: Volucella inanis (assembly GCA_907269105.1). Lineage (NCBI taxonomy): Eukaryota > Metazoa > Arthropoda > Insecta > Diptera > Syrphidae > Volucella > Volucella inanis. The sequence goes on along the minus strand of OU026153.1, from coordinate 87,644,088 downwards.
TATTCAGAAATGAATAAAACATAGCCGCCGTAGGGGCCAGTATCGCAGAAGCTCTAGAAATGTCGATTCGGTGCCGATCAGCTGAATTGGGCATCGCCAGAGAGTCAACCCGGCTTAGTTTGCGCTTGGATATGGGCCTAAATCCGTATAACATTGTTCTGACGCAAGCCTAATTGGGTGCTGGAAATGTTGGCCGGATATCCGGATTTTGGCCAGAAAATCATCTTCTCGGACGAGGCCCATTTTTGGCTCAGCAAGTATATCAACAGACAAAATTGCCATTATTGGAGAGAACATAATCCACAAGTGTTCGGCAAAGATTGACTGTTTGATGCGGTTTATGGGGGGAATAACGATTCATGATCGTTATGATTTTTATGAATTTTTTTATAGTATAAGAAATGAATATAAATCATTGAATATTTTATACATATGTATATTGAAGTACGTACTATAAAATTTTAGAAGAATTTCTTTGAAAAACACCGAAGATATTAGCGATCCAATATTGTAGGTCACAATCCGACTCAGAATATTGCGTATATGGTATTTTAGAAGCCGCAATTGTCATCTGAAATCAAGCGAGCTTGGAATTTACTTTTATTACAGGTTAATCTGTAATAATAATGTCTGTACAAAACTAATTAAAACCAACGCTTGGTTTTCAACAGATACCAAGTTACAATGCGTCTAGAAATTTCTAGAAGTTTTTATTGTGAAAATACATAAAGAGACATTTGCTGACACTTTTCGTAGTATCTGTCTTAGAACAATAAAACGAATTGGAATTTTCATTTAACATTTTGGGAACATAATTTTCAATAGTTTTACTAACAATTTATGATAAAAAAAAGATTTTTTGAATCCTTTCTTTCGAAATGAGGAAGGAGACACAGTTACCGTCAATGGTCTCATGTATAGACCGATATTAACTAACTTTCTGTAGTCAGAACTTGACAATGTCTATATAACCAAGCCATGGTTCCAACAAAATGGACCGAGTCATTAAAAATTGGACCGATCGCTTAAAGCACTGCCAGCGAAGCCCAGGTAACCATTTGAATGATGTGCTATTCCACATATAAGGGAATAACTAAGCTTCAAAATAAAGCCAGAGTCAATTTTATATCTCACACCGTTGTTGTCTTAATTTATTTTTATTTTAGATAGACAGATTTATTTTGCAAAACAATTTCAAATGTATTGTAACCGCACATTTTACAGTTCAGAGATTTGACTATAATTATCTTACATCTGAAACATTATCTTAATACTACAATATTAAAAAATATACAAAACGACAGTATTGTTTACTTGAAGGAACATGCAATTAAAAACATTCAATTTAAAGTAATTAGAAAATAAAAAGATGATAATGACTAGAATGCATAAAATTCAATAATAGGTATACCAGGTGTACCGGTATGAAGTGAGCGTCAAGATACAAATGTCTCGATAGGGAACATTTATTGTGAACGGCCTTATTTTTATTTTTTTTTTTTTTTTTTTTTTTTGTTTGGTTGCTATGACACCTGACAAACATATTAAGTATACATCAAGTCACTGAGCAAACAATATCATATTTTTTCATCGTGTTAAAAATGTCGAATTTTGTACCAGAAAGTGATGACTTGCGGAAAGCATTAATTTTTTGTTTTCATTTGAAGAAAAGTACTGCAGAGTCGCATCGAATGCTTGTTGAGGCATATGGTGATCATGCTCTATCATAAGAAACATGCAAAAAGGTTGTTTGAACGGTTCAGAGATAACGATTTTTATGTGACATATGAAGAACGTGGAAGACCACCAAAAAAGTTTAAAGACGCCGATTTGCAAACAATATTGGATAAAGATGACACTTTGAGTCAGAAGCAAATGGCAGAAATGTTAAATGTTGCCCAACATTGCCTTTTAAAGGCTATGGGAAAGATCCAAAAGTCTGGAAAATGGGTGCCACATGAATTGAATGAAAAACAGATGGAAAACCGAAAAACCACTTGTGAAATTTTGTTTCAAAAACACGATAAAAAATCACTTTTGCATCAAATTGTTACTGGCGATGGAAAATGGATTTATTTTCAGAATCCTTAACGGATCGAATGCAAAACCAAATCGATTCGACAAGAAGACAATGCTGTGTGTCTGGTGGGACCAGAAAAGTGTGGTGTACCACGAGCTCGTAAAATATGTTGAAATCGTTAATAGAGATCTCTGCCGACAACAAATGATCAATTTGAACCATGCATTGATCGAAAAGCGACCACAATTGGCCAGAAGACACGGCAAGTTAATTTTGCTCCATGACAATGCACCTGAACACAAAGCAAAACTGGTTCAAGATACAACCAAAGCACTTGGCTGGGCGCTGCTACCACCCCGTCGTATTTACCAGACTTGGCTCCTTCCGACTACCATTTGTTTTCATCGATGAGACACGCATTAGCTGAGTAGCATTTCGAATCCTACGAGGAAGTCGAAAATTGAGTGTTTTTTTGGTTTACTTCAAAGACGAACAGTTTTATCGGCGTGGAATCCATAAATTGCCTGAAAGATGGAAAAATGTAATAGCAAATACTTTACATAAAATGTACGCTTACTTCATACCGGTACAGCTGGTATGTAAATAATAATATGATTGAAAATAAAGTAATAAAGTTAATAAACGAAAAATTAAGAAAATAACAACGAAAAAAAGAATCGAAAAAAGAAAATTAATAAATAAATAAATAAGTAAATAAATAAATAACTTAAATAATTAATTAATTTATAAATAAATAATATAGTTATAATAAATAAATACAAAATAAACAATTCAATAAATACTTTACAAAAAGAGAAAAAACAAGGAGAAAAAAGAAACATATATATATATACAATATATGTATATATATAACAAGTATAATCATATAAATTCTTTTACAAACAAAAAAATAAAATAAAAGGATAAATATAGGTTTTTCTAATAAGTACAAAAAGTAAGTAAGTAAATAAGAAGTACAATCAAAACATTTATGAATGGACCTCGACCTCATTCATATGGCCACCGCGAGCACGTTTGCTATTCGTTGGACCCAATTTTCAACGACTCAGCCACACATTTCGGCCGAAACAGCCGCTATTTCCCGTTTAATGTTGGTTCTGAGCTCTTCCAACGTCGTCATCGTGTTGTCATAAACCAAAGACTTAACGTAGCCCCACAGAAAATAGTCAAGCGGCGTTAAAATCGCACCAACGAGGTGGCCAATCGACTGGCCCATGCCTTGAGATAACACGCTCACCATACTTACTCTTCAATAAATCGATCGTAGCGTGTGCTGTGTGGCTTGTGGCACCATCCTGTTGAAACCACATGTCGTCCAAGTCTATATCTTCCAATTCGGGCCAAAAATAATAGGTGATCATGGCGTGATAACGCTGACCATTCACAGTAACGTGACGATCGTTATCGTCCCAAAATCCTTACGCAAAATACGCCATAATGTAGTCTGAGCGATGCCCAATTCTTGAGAACGCCGTGGAATTGACTGATTTGGATCGTTTACTAGACGTCTGAACGGCAGCGACATTTTCGACACTTCGACCAACCCGTTGTCTCACTGACAACGAATATGTAGACTCAAATGTTTGCACTAAATTTGTTATTGCCTGTCTACTAGGGCGAGAATTACGACCGAAAATTGGAGTTACCGCTCTTAAAGTTGCAGTCACCGATTCCGAATATCTGTAGAAAATTTTTATAATATGCAGACGTTGCTCGTTAGTGTACCTTACCATGATGAAAATGTTGAGTTTACTGAATACATTGACAGTTTGATGATTAGTGAAAGATTGCGCTCACAAATTAAATTCAAAGTTGTCAAGTCCCTATTTTAAAACCCCATATACCCCCTAATATTATGCATGCCTTTGGTTAATTGGTGGCTTATTAGAACTATTACAACTATAAGCAAAATTATTTTCGAGTTTTTGAATTCATTCAGAAATCAACTCAACAAAGTTAATTAAACATCATTTCAAGTAGTTTATTTTGTGAGACCTGAAATCTTTTTATATAACTGTGTTATTGCTTGGAAGATTACCTTGAATATAATGGTTTTGTTTCCATATGTTAATATGGAATTGTGATTTATGAAAGGATAAAGTAATTTTATTACTAGACTTATTTTCTTCAGTGTATTATTAATATGATAGCTGAACGTAAGTTTAGTATGAAGATGTATACCAAAATATTTTTCGGACCTTTCCCAGTTTATGTCTTTTCCATTGATTTTAGGTAAATTGCTGAGAAGATAATAAGACTTTCTTTTCCGTGAGAAAAATATAGCTTGAAATTTGTCCGCATTCAATTTTATTTTCCATTTGTTATAATAAGTTTTTAATATTTCAATAATCAGTTTTAAATTCCTCTCTATATTAAGAGCGAATGTATCTGATGAAACCTTGAGGGACACGCCACTATAGAAGAAATACCACAATCGACATAAACCTTATAACACCTGTCTGACAAGAAACTTTAGACTATTTTACATATATACTCGTAAAACGGGTATTTTAATGTAATCATTTTATATACAATTCCTTTATGCGAGACAGAATCAAACGCCTTTGCTATGTCAAGTAAAATCATTTTAGTTGAACTGCCTTGTGCACGGTTGTCCTGAATATGCTGAAAAATTTGTTTTACCTGATGACAAGTGCAGTGAAATCTTCTAAACCCGATTTAATTATCGGGGAATATTCTCTTGTGGTGAACAATTTTTGGGATTTGTTCTTTCAAAACCTTCTCGTAAATTTTGCTTATGCTGCTTAACAAACTGATTGGCCCATAACTACCAGCAATATCAGAAGCCTTTCCAGCTTTGGCACAACTTTTGCCATTTTCCATTTAGTTGGAAAGAATTGAATTTTTAAACAGACATTTATAATAAAAGTATTTTATGCCACTTTTGAAAGATGTTTTAAATAAATATTTTTAATTTGATCTAAGCCTCTGATTTTTTTATTTGCAGATGGTTTATAATGATTCTCATATCTTCATCCGCAACGAATACGTAAGAAGGTGTCCTTTCATTGGAAGCATCAAACTTTTAAATGGTTCTATTCACTAAACTATTTGTTTTCCTATCGCCTAGATTTTGTGATACCAAGTGGTTTGTTGAAAAATGCTTTGCAAATAGTTGGCTTTATCCAAATCTGTGCAAAATGTTATGTTATGTTATGTTATGCAAAATGTTATTTTTATTTTTCATTATTTTTACAATTTTTCAGAAAGGTTTTCAATTTTCATCAAGAACTTTTAATTTATTATTCTATTTTTCAGTACGGAATTTCGAAATATCGAATCCTACACCTCTCCCGCTCCTGGTCGTAGTACTTTTGCTTGCACTCGGTCACTGCCGTTACGGTATTTATCATACGGTGCAGGCAGTGACTGAGTGTATGTAACAACTGATGGATAGCGAGTTGTATGTGAAGATTAAATTCCATCTCCGTAAGCAAATTATCCACTACTGCTTTATTTACAGAAGCCCCAAGCTGGACAGCAACTCAACCTTCCTCGTGTTTGATGCGCTGTCTGACTCCATTCAAAGAATTATATCCCATACTGAAATCACGATTATGGGCGATTTCGATATACACAATTCTGGTTGGCTTCTACATTCTGGAAAGGCAACACCCGAAGGACGGTGTGTTGAGATCTTCGCTGCGGAAAATAACTTAACCCAGCTTGTAAATGAGTCCATACGCATACCAGACGTTGATAGTTATACCGCCAACACCCTGGACTTGTTTTTAGCTTCTCATCCTGACAAGTACTGCGTTGATGTGCTCTCCTCTAGGCTCGTCGGACCATTGTGTCATATCAAATTCTCGTACACGCACCACACAGATAGAGAAAAGATTCCTAAAAGAACCGTATGGCAATACGAGAAAGCCAATTGGAGCGGACTTAACAACTTCTTTAGGATTTTAACTGGTCGTTATGTTTCCTCGATAACGACGTGGATGCCGCTGCTGACATGATCACAGAAACTATTCTCTTTGGAATGAGATGCTTTATTCCTCATCGGATAAAGAGTATCGCACCAAAAGAAAAGGCATGGTACGACTCGAGCTGTAAAGAGGCTGTCAGGGATAGAGAATTGTTTTTTTCGGTCCTACAAGACCAACCCGACAGAGGAAAACCGAAAAAAGCTTAAACGAGCCAGAAATGACTGCAACGTCTTTCTCAAGCGTGTGAAATTCCAATACGGCCAAAACCTGAGGCAAAAAATACTGCAATGTCCCAAAGGCAGTAAACATTTTTGGTCATTCATCAAAAACATTAGAAATTCTGCCTCATCCTCCATCCCAACGCTCATTTACAATGACATTCCAGCTGTCAGCTCTTTGGACAAGGCCAATCTGCTTGCTGCACACTTTGCGGCTAGGTTAACACTCCCAGATTGTGCTTTGGCTCCGCCTACATTTTAGTGAGTCGAATCTACAATGGGACGAATCCACTTTCGCACTCGTGTAGTAGCAAGAGTACTTAAAGATCTCAACATGCATAAATCCGCTATTCCAGATGGGATATACTTCTTCTTCTGAAGAGGTGTTCTTCCACGCTACTACTACTACTCTTTAGGACACTTTCCGAGCAGATGGAAAACAGCATTTGTCCAGCCCGTCCCTAAAAAAGGTGAATCTTCTTCTCTATCCTCCTACAGACCCATTGCACTTACGTCCCTTCTTTTCAAGTTCATGGAAACGCTGATAAACTGTCAGCTCATGAAATATCTCGAAACACGAAAACTTCTTAATGACCGGCAATATGGTTTTCGTGGCAACAGGTCCACTGGTGGTTTGATGGCATGTCTCACCGAAAAGTGGAACCAAAGCGTACATCAATCTGGCGAAAGCAAGATAGTTGCACTTGGTATTTCTAAGGCATTTGACAGAGTTTGGAATCAGGCTCTCTTGTCGAAAATGCGTGCTCTTGGGATCGATGACTCTCTTCTTCAATGGATTAGAAATTTCCTTTCGGAACGTTCAATTCAAGTTGTCTTGGGCAGTTTCAAGCCTGATATTCACAAAATAAATGCTGGTGTGCCCCAGGGCTCCGTTCTGTCTCCGACATTATTTTTAATTTTCATTAATGATCTCTTGTCTGCTACTTCTAATCCAATTTATTCCTTTGCTGATGACAGCACACTCTGCTTCTCATATTCGTTCCCGGACTCACAGCTCTTCAGCTGTAGAACGGGATGGCAGCGTATGCCAGACTCATTAAATTCCGATATAAACAGCATAACCAATTGGGGAACTATCAACCGAGTGGTATTTAATACCTAAAAAACTCAATGCTGTCCGCTGTCATCAAATCGAAATTCAAATACCCAGCCATTATCCATGAATGGCACTTGCATCGTCGAAACCGATAAACTTTCCATTCTCGGTATGTGTATCAGTAACAACTTACGTTGGAATGAGCACATATTCGATGTCGCCAAAAATGCTGCGAAATGTCTAGGTTTCCTCAAGCGATGTAAGAAATATTTTACCCCCTCTGATCTGGCCGCAATATAAGGCATTTATCCGCCCAAAACTGGAGTACAATGCCCACATCTGGTCAGGTGCTCCTAAGACTCTCTACACCTGCTAGATAGGAATTAAAACCGTGCGATAAAACTAATTGGTGATACTAATATCAGTCAATCAATTGGCACCCTCGAACACCGACGTAATGTCTCCTGTCTCACTTTGTTTTATCGCTATTTCCACCACCAGTGCTCCATTGGAATCGCCAGTAGTATTCCGCCCATTCAAACTTTCAACCGTAACACCCGCCTCGCTATGAATACTCATCAGTAAACCCTCAAGCCCATTTTCGGACGTACTCTAAAATATTGTGATTCTTTCCCAAGCCATGCAACTCGATTATGGAATGCCCTGCCGACCTCTGTGTTTCCTGGTCGTTATAACTTGCAAACATTTAAAAACAATGTACATCGGTACCTGTCTTTTTTTTCTCCCTAAATTTCCTTCGCCCGCGCTGTGTACGTACATTTTAAGGGTACAAAAACCCCTTGAGGGCGCGCCAATTATAACAAAGAAATAAAAAATTCAGGTTGCCCTCTATTCGCTGCCAGTAGCAACCCAAACAGAACTATTGTAACCGTGACAAAAATTCATGGTCTGATTACAAGAGATAAACTGCTTTGTGCGCTGCATAGATTCAAACCATACAAGTCTGCTGGTCCGGAGCGAATAATACCTGCTGAGCTGCAAATAGCTCACATATTATCCTGCCTACGATAGAGAATATGGCAAAATATCTGGGTCTTATTTTTGACAGGAAACTCAACTGGAAACCTAACATTCAAGAAAGAGTCAAGAAAGCTACAGTAACTTTATTCTCTTGCAAAAAAGCCATTGGAAACAAATGAGCCTACAACCTAGCATAACCCACTGGATATGCATCTAGGTCATAAGACCGATATTCACCTACGGGCTTGTTGAAATGCAGTCACCTAAGCAGAGTCCAAAGAACAGGATGTCTATGCATAAGCGGAGCACTACGTTCTACTCCCTCTGCGGCATGGGATATTCTGTTTCACTTGACACCCCTTGATATCTTCAGAAGGGAAAAATACTGAACACGGGTGGACATATTTACGATAAAATAATCGAACGCAACTGTGAACTTAAAACTTCCCGCGCTGACTGCAATTCGTATTTTCATTGTATGACCTCCAAATGTTCGTCATTCCGATGCAATAAGTCCTTCGCTCTTCTCCACAAATCGTTTCAGCAACACCGGCGACGTCAGAACAATCAAACTCTCTGACGGAGCAACAACTTGTAGTAGGTAAAAAGACGGGTGCAGCAGCGATGAAACAGCGACCAAAGCGTAATATTCAAACAACCTCTGCGCTACGAGGAAATCTTATGACAAAAAAAATGAACTGACTTTAACAATGAAGGCCACCTCTTGGGAAAGCAAACTTAACTGGAGGAAGCAGAAGATAGTAGATGGAGAACGCGATTGAAATTATTGGTTTACCTGGGGTTTAAAACGAAAATGCAGGAGAGTGTGCTCAAACAATATTCAGCAATGCAGTGGATGTCTCTATAACAGCAAATGAAATAAAGCAATGATACGTCAAACGTGTCTCAACAAATAATTCAACAGGAGGCGCCTCTATCAAAAACAAAAGACACAGTGGCATACTATGTGTCCATCACTCTTCCCAAGATGTGAAGAAAAAGATTATGAGGAGTAAGAGGACAGCAGCCAAGAAGTTAAACTCGTCATAATTTGACACTGGGAGCCAGAGCAGTATATTTATAAATAATTGTTTCACTGTTACACTAGAGTTTTATTTATGGGAGCCAAAAAATATGAAGACGAAAAATACTAAGAACATCATTGGTTCCAAAATTCGCAAATTTTGATGAGGAAGATAAATAAGGGAGGGGTTGTTGCAATCAGATCATTCGTTTGTTACTCTTTTTTTTTTTAAATCGTTTTATGTTTGATATGGACGAAAAGATCGATCTTTTAAGCAACATCCCAGCCATCACTATCTTACAAGCAATAATAATAGCATTTTTAATTGTAATACTAATGAGGGCAACTCCTTTTTTGTTTTACATCAAAATATTATGCGGCAAAACTTTGATTTACTAGTGAACTACCTAAAAACACTCGTGTACTTATCAGATCTGAGTTTTCTTACCGAAATATGGATTTTTTCCTGTGAAAGCAATGACTATGCTATTCAAGGCTACACATTTCACTCCAATATAAATTAATCGTATTCCGCAGGCGGAGTCGGAGTTTTTGTGCGTGATTTGATATCTTTTGCAGTAGATCATTGCAGGTGGTTGAGTGCAGACGTAACTAAAATCTCTTGAGATATTTGCGATAAAAATTGTAATTTTGTTAGTATGTATACATAGATTACATTCTTATGACGTACAATCTTTCCTGAATGAGTTTTCAATCTTTTTAAGCAATGAAAAATGGCGAATCTTGTTATACCAGGCGACTTCAACATTGATATTTTAAACTCGAACACTGTAGCAGATTCCTATCTAGCTCTTACTGCTGAACATGGACTTACCTCATTTATAAATAAAATCATGAGGCCAATCTCTATTACATGTTAAGATCATGTTTTTTTGTCGTTTTGTGAAAATTCCCTTATTTCAGTGTGTTAGTATTAACTTCCATTGCTATATCACTGATCACTACATGACTGGCGTCCTGTTCAATAATCTAAGAAATACAAGGCAGGCAATTCGCACTCATACACCTACCGTAACTAAGATTAGGTTTGATCTTTTAAACAGTGAGCTTTGCTTAGAAAAGCTTCGAAAGCTTATGAGATTTTTCAGCAAATCCTACAAAACTATGTTAGAGCTTATAGCTACAAAGCGATGCGAAAAAAAATCAGAATTCAGATTAAAACACTGGATAAACCATACCATCCTTAGAAAAATTAAACTTAAAAATCAACTACTGGAAAAATATGAAGCATCCACTTAATTTCATATTGATAAGCCGTTTCAAAAGAATGTCTAAAAAGTTAACAAACAAATTAGGATGTACTTAGATAGGTATAATTATTCCAAGGTACAAAAAAAAAAAAACAAATACAGGCCAATTTACCAAAGGATACATATTTTTAGTCCTGCACAGTATGCTTTTAGGGTTGCACTTTTAGAGTTCTGTTCTTTAATCAACAAGGGACTGGATAATGAAAAATGTTGCGCCTGTCTCTTCGTAGACATAACAAAACCGTTTGACACGATTGACACGATTTATATTTAATTGGTTTGTGTCTTATTTAAAGGACAGCATATAAAAAGTTAAAATGGTGATTATTTTAATAACTCGATAGTAATAAACCTAGGTGTACCGCAAGTTTCTGTCCTTGGCTCCGTTTTGTCTCTTATTTTTGTTTATTCGTTATTTAATTAACACTTTTTTTGGAAAAGTAATGGCTTTCGCCGATGATCTTGGTATTACATATGATTCAAACAACTCTTTTGAACTCATTATGGTTATAAGTTTTGATGTTGACTTGCTAAAACTCTGGTTTGCGAAACACAAATTAATAACTAATAAAATAAAACACATGTTTTTCATCCGTAGTGTAGTGCTAACCGCTTAGCCCACTCTATGGTGCTATTCAAAAAATTTAAAATTCTGCCAGTTAGACATGTATGCTACTACAAAGTTTCAAAAATTTAGTATATGAGAGATGGCTACATGCAAAGCCTAATATCTGACGAATATAATTTGCGTAGCAATTCAGGCTCCGTTCTCAGCATGCCTACTTTTCGAACCTCCCATATAGAAACTCTTCCACAGCTGTGTGCTGCAAACTTTTTAATAGAAGATTGTCCGAATTTTTAAACAAAGTTAAAACATGGCTTTTTAATTTTGATCATAAACAAAACAAAGTTTTGTTACGCTACATTGTATAACATTAGTAGGTATGTATTCAAAAACCAAATATAAACAAAGGCAGAAAGAAAGAAAAGCAATAATTATTTTATATATAAATTTGTTATTTTACATTGAAGTTTCCTTATTAAGAATTTTTGTTGTGAATACTTTTCATGAAGTGGCATTTATCACAATTTAAATTTGTTAAATAAAAATGCCACTAACTATTCGTTATAAAGTATTGTTATGGAAATCTAAGTAAATCCAATTATGAAAATATGTTAAAAAAATATATACATGAATAATCAATAATAAAAAAAAAACAAAAAAAAGCTATTCGCGACTACAAATTGGGAAAATAATTTATTTGGCCACGATAGTATTCTTAATGTATTAGGAATCCTCACAGAGTGCATGGAATATACCATACCTGTTTCCTCAGATAAGCTAAATCTTAGCCTCTGGCTTCGTCTTTCAAATCACTTCCTGGCTGAAGGAAGACGTGGTATCTGTAAAGTATATCCGAAACTTTAAGGATAGTCAATCCGCTATCAAGTTCCTGGATTTTAAAAGTTTTTTTCTTGGTTATTGTTGGCTAAATCTTATATGATGATTCATCGTGAGGCTCCTTTTGGCAGATCACGCGTGACTCCTATTAAATTAATTTGTTATTTTTGTTCAGTATCGTTCGACAAGTCATCATGGAAAGACTCACGCCACAACAGTTTCTCCAAATTGTTCAGCTATATTACGAAAATCAGCGTTTTGTGAGAAATGCTTTTCGTGTGATTCGAGGAACTTACGGTGCGCATAATTGACCTACTGAAACCACTATTGCCAATACCATTCGCAAATTTGAGTCCCAGTTCACATAAGTGGATGATACTCGACCGTCGTTCTCAGCAGCTTGATTTGGCGTATTCGAAAACTTGGCGTATTTTACGTTAGGATTTCGGCCTAAAGGCGTACAAAATTCAACTTGTGCAAGAATTGAAGCCAGGTGATTTGAATTTGCGTAATATTTTCAGGAAATGGGCTCTGGAAAAACTCAGTGAAAATCCGTTGTTAAATCGTGAAATTTTATTCAATGATGAAGTCCATTTTTGGTTCAATGGATATATTAGTAAACAAAATTGTCATTTGGACTGATGACCAACTCAAAGAGTAACAAGAGCTACCATGACATCCATTAAAACAACGATATGGTGTGGTTTATGGGCTGGTGGAATCACTGGTCCATATCTCTTCAAAAATGATGCAAATCAGAATGTTACCGTCAATGGTAACCGTTATGGCGCTATATTAACGGACTATGTGCTTCCTGAAAATCAATCACATGGTTTCGGTGAGATCTGCTTACAACAAGACGGCGCTACCAGCCATAGAGCGCGTGAAACAATGGACTTGTTGAGAAATCATTTTATTGAATAATTAATTTCTAGATCGTGCGATATCATACCTTTGGACTATTTTCTCGGGGGTAGGTAAGGCCTAAGGTCTTCAGGAATAAGTCAGGTACGATTGACGCTTTGGAAGCCAACATTACTCGTGTTATCCCCGAGATACCAGTCGCTATGCTCGAACGAGTCGCCCAAAATTTCACCTTCCGAAAGGATCACCTCAGACGTAGTCGTGACCAACATTTACATGATATCATTTTCAAAGGGTAAATGCCATGAATTGTCCTTTAAATCGATAATAAAAATCTTAAGTTCACTTTCAAACTTATGTGTTTTATTATACATTATACGAGTAAATCAAACCTCATGATGAATCACCCTTTATAACCAATATATTAAATTAAATTCGTTATTTGCCAAAATCGAAATTTTATAATATTCCATACATATAATGTAATAAAAGAAAGATTTGTTATATTCTGGAATTATAAATTATATCTAAATATGTATATATTTTAGAATGTAATCATTATCATTTTCATTAGCAGTTGCACTAGTATATTTTAACTTCTTTTTTATAATTGTATAAAATTGTATACATATCTTTGTATACATTGTATACATATATCATAAATGCAGATTAGAACTTAAACCTAATACGATACCTTCAGAGAGGTCTCATCAATTATTGATAGTATAAATATCAAATGGTAGTCTAGTGCCTTAAATGATAACCTACCTTCAAGAAGAGTTTCTGGCAAGTCGAATTATGCTAAGAAATTAACGGTATTTAGTGCACGCTACGGGACTTCTGAGTACAACATACTTCCGTTTGGTATCAAAATAGCGGCGGAAAAATTTCAAGATCTGAATAGTAAATACTTTGGGAATTTGCCTGGAACTATAATATATGTGGGAGGCCAGTAATCATAATCATTAAGTTAATACCACAACAAATAAAATATAATGTGGGCCCAGGGCCAATATAATTAAGACACTTATTTAGACCGTCGACATAACATTTCGTGTAAATAGACACAATGACCAACTTACACAGTGCATTCCAGCGATATTATCAAAACTAATAATCTAGTTTACAATATACCTTTTCAGACAGCAGGCATAACATTTTATTTAAATCGATACGACGACTAACGATACGTAGCAATCCAACAGCGTCAGCAAAACGACATCCTCATAGCGAGCAATGAGTAAGCACCACAGTATAACTCATGGTAAGAAGTGTTTAAATGGATGGGCACATGGAAGAGAAGAAATAAACATCGGTATGCCAATTCAATTAGCGATAGTGTTATTGATCGGGGGAGCCATTGTACTGGGATTGTTGCTGAGTTAGGCAACCAAGGTATTGGCTTGGTATAGCCTACTAAGGAGGGTGGCGGTATGGGACGGGATGTTACAACACATGAGTATAAAAAGGAAGTCTCTAGGTATCCAAGTAGCAGTAGTAGAGAGGCCATGTAACAACGACGGCAATCTGTTCGGTTGAAACAAGTGCTGTAGATTTGTGTACTTTGATATTAAATTTATACAGATCATATTGTAATCTTAGTAAAAATTGTCAGGTTTTTTCTCTTACTTTAGCAACGTTCATTTTGGATTCCACATTTGACGGCTCAACCGGGATTCCTCAATAAGTTTCTCGTCAGCATTCCGAAGTAAAATGTTCGTCTATAAGAAAAACTAAAACGAAAAGTGTGGTTGGGGCTGAAAAGAAGTGTTAAGAGCGAAAAGAAGAAGTGAGAAGAATGAAAATTTTTAAAGTGAATTTACAAGAAGGGGGTTGAAAAAAGAAAAGCCACCCACAGTCAAAATAAGATCAAAAAGGGTGAAGTCGCGATAAAACAATAAAAGCGTTTAAGGACAAGCAGAAAGGAACGCAATTTGTGCAGAGGCGAAACTAATCTGAATGGGTGAACTATTCCAATTCACCACACGAGAACTACAGGAGTTCCTAAGGCGTAAGAAATTATCATATAGATACAACGTTAAAACAGACCTCCTGAATAGTACAATAGCGGAATTCAAAGAGATAATCAAAGATACAATAAAAGCGTGCCAAGATCTAGAGAAGGCAAAAAGCCGAGAGTCATGGCTTACGAAAGTACCATTGCCCGAACAATTTTGTGTTTAGAGATTTCGAAGATACCCTGGAAAATTTTTCGTGAGAAGGAGGAAACAATCTGATGGTATGGCTGAAGTATTTCGAAGAGATAGCAACAGTGTGCCAGTGGAATGAAATTCAAAAATTTCTATTTACAAAACGAATGCTGAAAGGGGCGGCTAGAATCGCTGTTAAGGCGAGAGAGGGAATAGCGAGTTATTCAGCATTAAAAGCGGCACTAGACTCCGAATTCAAGGCCACTCGAACCGGCATCGATGTGCGTAAAGCGTTAGAAGCGCGAAAGAAAGAAAGAGTATCTTTACTCTATGCCACAGCTGGTGAATGAAGGAAGAATCAATGAGTCGTTACTGACCAAACAAGTCAGTGAAGGCGGTGTCACAACTGCGGTTCGATGTCGCATCTAGCTGTCAATTGAATGGTTAGATGAAGGTATCGTTGTTCCAAGTAGGTCAGAGTACGCCAGTCCTATAGTATTGGTGAAGAAGAAAGATGGAAAGTATAGCCTGTGTGTCGATTACCGTGAACTTAATAAAAAGGTGATAAAAGACAGATTCCCGATGATAGTCATGAAAGAGGTTTTTGAGCCACTACACGATGCAGAAGTATTCATAACGTTGGATTTAAAGGATGAATCTTTCATGCAATTACTACGTAACTCACCAGCTGCGTTCCAGAGGTTCATCAACCAGATTTTCCGAGAGCTAGTGCGACAGAAATATCTTCTGATATAATATATGTGAACGATATTATCATTTTTGCGAAGGACGAATGCGAGGCTCTAGAGAAACTAAAAGTGGCGTTAAGGGTGGGTGAGGAGTATGGACTGAAGATAAAATAGAAAAAGTGTAACTTCTTGTCACGTTAAGTAGAATGCCTGGGACATCTGGTAGGTAATGGAAAATAGACAAAGGTTCCCGGAACCAAAGAATGAAAAGCATATACAGAGTTTTTTAGGATTGACAGGGTTCCTAAGAAAATTCGTATGTAACTATTCAAAGATAGCAAAGCCATTATCAGATTTGTTAAGAAAAGAAAATAAATTCGAAATGGGGGAAAAGGAAATGGTTGCATTTAATGAATTCAAATCTTGTCTTTGCAGTGAGCAAGTATTAAAACTGTTCAATCAAAGTCTGTCTACAGAACTCCATACGGAGAGTTCTATATGTATGTACGGACAGTATAGAGGGATATGGAGAAGTGCTGCTGCAACAACATGAAGACGGAAAGTTTCACCCAACATTTTTTCTAAGGTTTAAGACCACTAATTGGAAAATTCACCAGCCATGAATTTGAAGTTCTCGCAATCATAAAGTGTCTTGCTAAGCTGAGAGTATACCTGCTAGGAATGGAATTTTCGGTTATTACTCACTGTAAAGCATTTGAGGCCACGATGAAAAAAAGGGATTTATGCCCGCGAGTAGCAAAGTGGGCGATCATGCTGCAGGCATATTCAATGAAGGTCATCCATCGAGCTGGAGTGGCGATGAGATATGTCGATGCACTCAGTAGGTACCCAGTGGGGATGAGGGTAGAAGATGGCCTCATACACCGAATAAAGTCGAACCAAGAAAAAGATGAGCACTGTCAACTAATATTGGATCTTATTGCGGCAGTTGGTACATACTATATAAGGACTATGAGGGAAGAAGCAGATTATTATATAAGTTCAATGAGGGGGCTCACCAGTGCCAAAGTCGTTACAGATAAAAATCATTTGAAATGCGCATATACAGGGGCACATAAGTGCAAACATATAATCAAACAAGATTATATATACCAAAGCTTATGTAATGTACACAAAACGTTATCGCAAACTGTGTGGCTTGAATTCTGATGACGAAAAAGAACGAACAAGCCGAAGGGTTCTTACAACCGATTGAAAAGACCGATAGACCACTCCATACGCTGCCATCCATCAACAAATTCTACAACTACCTATTTGTAATGGTAGATGAGTTCACCAAATTTACATGGATATATAACCTGTGAAGACAATAAAGTGCGAAGAGGCCATGAGGAGATTAGAGGCGCAAAGCGTGATGTTCGGGAACCCAACCCGACTAGTTTCGGACAAAGGCACTGTGTTCAAGGCGAGTTCCTTCAAAGAATACTGCGACCGAATAGGAATTCAGCACATACTGACAACCACCGGAGTTCCGAGAGGCAATGGGCAAGTAGAGAACGAACAGAGTTATTATTGATGTGCTGTCAAAGGTGACACTATACAATATATATTATACATATATATACTATTATAGGTGGCACTATTATACCGACTCAATGGTATAAGCATGTAGGACAGGTCCAGCGGGCTATTGATTCATCAATATCTCGAAGCACAAACAGAAAGTTTCAGCTGTTGTTTGGGATCACCATGCGGAGCGCAGAGGATCACGAAATGAAGACGCTGTTAGAAGAAGTAATCCTGGATGATTTCGAAACGCATCGAGATAAGATGAGAAGAGTAGTAAAGGAGATGATAAACAAAATTCGAACAGAAAATCAGAAGACCTACAACAGGAACCGGAAGCCTGCCAAGGAGCATTAAGTCAACAATCTGGTCGCCACTAAGATAACGCAGTTCAGACTAAAACTACATGCCAGTTTCCAGAACTATACGAAGTAACTAAGGTAAAGAGAAACGAAAGGTACGAAGTCATGAAGGTAGGACAACATGAAGAGCTCAACGTAACAAGTACGGCAGCAGACTATATGAAGCTATGGCTGGGGACAGATGATGAGGAGCAGAACGAAGAAGATGAAGATGACCCCTCCACCGACTGAGATCAGTCGATTTTTCCAAGATGGCCGAATGTGGCGGGCCAGTAATCATAATCATTAAGTTAAGTACCACAACAAATAAAATATAATGTGGAGCCCAGGGCCCAATATAATTAAGATACTTATTTAGACCGTTTAAATAACATTTCGTGTAAATAGACACGATGACTAATTTACACAGTGCATTCCAACGATATGGGTTTGTTAAACAAAACTAATAATCTAATTTACAAGACACCCTTTCAGACAGCCAGCGATGCGATGACTAACGATACAAAGCAATTCAACAACATGATGATTGGCGACAGCAAAACGACACCCTCACAGCAAGCAATGAGTAAGAATCAAAGTAGAATTCATGGTAAGAAATGATTATACCACGGTAGCCAAGGTATTGGCGTGATATAGCCTACTCAGGAGGGTGGCGGTATGGCACTGGATGTAACAACACAAGTGTATACAAAAGAAGTCCCTAGGTATTTAGGTAGCAGTAGTAGAGAAGCCATGGAACAACAACGGCGATCTGTTGGGTTGAAACAAGTGCTGTAGAGTTGTTTACTTTGATATTAAATTAATAAAGATCATATTATACTCTTAAAAAAAATTGTCGAGTTT
Source organism: Volucella inanis (assembly GCA_907269105.1). Classification (NCBI taxonomy): domain Eukaryota; kingdom Metazoa; phylum Arthropoda; class Insecta; order Diptera; family Syrphidae; genus Volucella; species Volucella inanis. Next base: position 87,625,706 of record OU026153.1, on the reverse strand, counting down.
TTTTCTCTTACTTTAACAACGTTCATCTTGGATTCCACATACATTTCGATATAAAATTACGGGGGTAAAACGCAATAGCGGCACGATAAAAACTCAGAAAATGTATTAAAAAGAGCTCGAAAAATAAATGTAAAGTTCAATAGAGATAAAGGTCAGTATTACGTTAAGGAAGTAAAATATTGAGGCCATATTTCTACTGGTGATACAACCCGCCCTAATCTAAGTCGTGTAGATGCAATCCTCAAACTTAAAGAACCCAAGGACAGAAACGAGTTACATAGAATAATAAGAATGTTCAAATATTTACATGATTTCATATCAAATTTCTCGAACGTAAATGCACCTCTTCGTGCTTTGTTGAAGAAGAATAGCAATTTTTTTGGACGCTTTCACACACTAAAATTTTAAACGAAATAAACTTTGAATTTAAACTTTAACCGAGCACTTAGTACTTCGTACTTTTAATTAAAGTAAAAATATATTTATTCAAAATCTTAAATGATTTTAGATGTTGTTTATTGTAGCATTTGCTTCAATGAGTTTATCTCTTGAAGTTTCAACTTTAACATTTTATCAACATTTTTGACCCATTCTTTCCAATAAATCTCCTGAGATGTTCCAAAAGATACCTTTAAGTTCTTCAATCTTGAACAGTTATCACAAGTGTGATTCATCAACATGATGAATTTAAGTCAACGTCACATAAATTATCTTGCCAAAATAGTTAAAAGTATTTAATTTTTAAACCTTTTAATTTAAATTTACATTGTTCAGCAGGTGTATCTTTCAATAATAAAACATTTTTCGGACGCAGGCTGCAAAAATTTGAAAATCCGATTTTAATTTCAGGATTTTCTTCCTTTAATATATGAAACGCTTCCTACACATTTTTTAGCATTTTCCATACAACAATACAATCTTTCATTCCGGAGCAAGTATAAACGATATCAGGCCTAAAATAAAAGTCAGCTACCACTTTTGTCTTAATGTCGGTGACATTTTCTTTCTCAGTCAAATGTTGGCCTTTTTCAACTAATTGAATACCTATTTTCTTAGCTATGCCCCTTATGACACATTTTTGTTTTAAAGGACACAATGGCAAACTTCGAAGGCATGTATGTTTGTGGACACTTATAAGGTTGAAATCCTGTTATATTTGAATCAACCTTTTCTGAAATAGCTGTAGTTGCATGCATTTTTTTGAGTTTTTTTCTTCTGTCTTCTCTCTTAATTTTCAATAGCTCACTCTCTCTTTAAGGTCCTAAAAAATACGTCACAAACCCGACAAAATGTTTATCAATGTGTCTGTCCTGTTATCAACACAATCACTTTAACCAAAACAATAGATTTAATAGTTCATCTTAAATGTTGTTTACAAAATTACTTGTAAGAACCAACTAACTTTAATCTATATATGAACATAATAATACAATGAAATAATCACGTGCCCGACTACATATTTAAAAACTTGTCTCACTTGAAAAAAATACTTGTGAAAATCGATAAAAGGATCGTTAAATTCTTTAAAAAGGATCACCACACGAAGCAAGAAAAAAAGCGGAGAAATATTAAACACTATTCACTTGGTTATAATTTTTAATGTGATTGGTTTATCCCCAAAAGGTATGCAATATACTGAGTCTTAATTACAACCATTTATATTGTGAATTTTCTGCATATCATTATTATTGGTAATGCAGTTGATTACTAATGTTTTACATGTACCCCTTTTACATATATTATATTTTACATTATCATATATTTTATTACATATAATTAATTAATCAAATTGTAATCTCGAACATCCTCCCAACATAGTCCTCCATGTGTTTCGACCCTTAATTTCGTACAGTGTCTATGCCTTCATGTTGGTGCTTTCCTTGTCGATCACCCACAGCCATCTTCTTCTTCGTTTGTTTTGATCATCTTCCTTCATTATTGATGTTTATTGTGTAGATTGCCGAACCGGTTAATGTGTAGTGTAAGTGTTGTGTTGTGCGTCGAATAAAAAATATATAAAGGGTTTTACTCAAACTCTGAAGTTGCTAGTATGGCGCTATTGAAAATTGTAAGTATGATGTGCTGACCAGGTAATCCAATTAAATTGACAAATATTTGAGTATGCCTTATTGGGTCAATGGCATTTGTTGTTGCAACTGTGCATCGTATTTCATAATGAAAGTTGCTCATCCTTCTTCTCCTCTCTTTCGTACTCGTAGAACGTGTAGGATATTTGTAAACGATTTAGATTCTCGTGAAGTGTCATGTTGTCCTTAAACTCCAATTTGCGAAATGAACATTTTGTATACCTGGAGAAAAAAAACTTGAAAAAAGTGCATTAGTGAACATATTTTTTTTTTTTTTGTTTGTTTTTTTGTGAGAAAAAATAAGTGCATAGTATGAAAAAAAAAATAAAACGACGACGCGTTTGTGGTATTGGTATTTCGATTCGTGGCGAAATTTTGTGCGAGTGAAATGGTTACGCATGTGTTTGCTTGAGTGTAAATGGGTGTATGTTTTTGTTGATGTGTTGTACCAAAACAATAAATTTTAGAATTTTGTGTGTGCTTTGAATCTGGGTCATGAATCATGATAGATTTATCGCATGAGGACATGCTCTATCTGTTGAGTGGGAGTCTATGCACTGAGACCGATTGCAAGACTGTTTAAAAAGATTTGTTATTATTTGATTCGATTTAGTGATTGATTTGTTTGCGAGTTTGTGTGGATTGCGTTATTAATTTGTTATTGTTGTACTTATTACAATCATTGTAAAGCATATAATAAGTGTTTTGTTATGTGCCTTAAATAAATTCTGGGCAAAAACTGTGCGTTGTACTTGCCGTCGGCATTCTGAGTTTTATGGTTTGCCGTCGGCGTTTTGAAGGTTTTTATAAATATATTTTATGAACATTTATTATTGCTGATTTGGATTGTGTATGTTTTGTAGGAGATGATAAGCGATTAAATTAATTCGTCGTCTTTATATGTGCTGTTGGTCGGAAATAAACATGTCTGCTGTAAAAGCTTTACGACAAACAGTGTGGCAGAATTAATTTCGACTGGAGAGACTAAATTACCTTTTCTCGACTCAGGTATGTTTCGTAAATTTGTTATAAATCGTTGACAGTACGCAATGATCCTTATAAGTTTTGTAAGATTAGAGTGTTTTGATATTAGCGTATAAAAATCATTTTTTACCTGAATCCCCATGTGAGATTTAATTGACCGTTTCTCCTCGTTTGGTTATAAGCTGCAAAACTAAAATTATGTTTTTTAATTTGTCTTCTTCACACAACCTTGAAGCTAATGTGTACTTCCAAGTACCTGAATGTGATAGATACAAACTCTCGGTTTGCAACTGTATGCCCGGCTCTCCCATATTTTGTAGTAGTTTCAGCTGTAGTGAAAAATGTTTTTCAATTGAGAAAGAAGACGGCTCTGGAATGTGTTTTTCGGTGCACGCTGAAATATTAAGGAGTTATTTGCGTCTCACTATTAGGCATTTTTTCTAAATAAACATTTATTATGGAATTGTTCAATCTAAGCTTCAATACGGAATTGCTTGCTGGGTGTTGTGTATCAAAACAAAATTAGCCCTCTGTTAATTTTGCAGAAATACATCATAAGAAAGATTTGCCGTTAACCCAGAAGACATCCCAGTTTTCCACTTTCCTGTGATCTAAAAATTCTTCCGGTTCGTCACCTTTATTGGTTTAAGGTTTTGAAGACCTTCTTCATGAAATGAAGAAATGAAATGAAATGAAGCTTAGTCTCAAATTACAACTTACGTGGAAACTCGTCTAATATGCTATCTGTACCCATATTTTGTACTACTGCCCTTCGTAACTTTTATTCTGTTTCGTCGTATCGCTTGTTTAACAAACTTCCTCATCCCATCAGGGCTATGTCAATGTCTGGCAAGAGCAGACATGTCGAAGACGAAAGTAGTTCCACTCAAAACGGTTAGTCTTCCGCGTCTCGAATTATGTGGAGCTGTTCTGCTGGCGACATTAATGAAACACATAGCAAAGTTCTTCAACAATTTCACAATAGCTCTTGCCTGGATTCGGGTTCCATCTAAGAACTGGACTACGCTCGTAAGTAACAGAATCTCGGAGATCCAACGACTATCAGATCAGATTCGCAGATGTGGAGACACATACCAATATAACATAATCCAGCCGATCTGGCATCGCGAGGAGTTTTGCCATCAGAGCTAAGAGGTAATGATATGTGGTGGAATGGCCCATCCTTCATGAGAAACCAATTCAACTTCCTACTCCCAAAACAAGTAACACACATTAACACTGAGGAGTAAAGACGAACAATATAAACGCATGTCGTCACAACACAAGCACAGACAAAACAAAACATTTTAGGACAAATTATCGAAAAATTCTCCAGACTGCACACGATATTACGCGTGTTGGCGTACTGCCAACAGTTAACTTTATTTCCAACTGCAGATCCGATTGCAAAAAATCTGGCGCTCTGCAACGAGAAGAGTTGAACACCGTATCACAGATGGCAATAAGATCGGAGCAAAAGGACATGTTTTTTGAGGACTTAATAAAACCAAAGGCAACATAAGCATTTAAATTATTGAATGCCTTCTGGAGTTCCTTGCGTGGGGGGAATCAAAGCTCTAAATTGACATACAACCAAAAACACCCAATCATCCTGAAGTCGAACCATCATTTCACCAAAACTCTATTGAAAGACTCACACGAAAAAACACAACACGGTGGTATCCCGCAAATGACAGCATATATTTGGACAAAGTGTTGGATCATCAAAATAAAGCAGTATGTAAAGCACATGTAAAGCACAAGAATTTCTAATAGCCTTAAGACGTTTCACAGCACGAAGGGCCATTTGTAGTCAAATATTTAGTGGCCGTGGCACAAACTTCGTGAGGGCTTAAACGGAGCTGAAAAAATGAATGAAAGACGCGAAGAACGAATAGAATTCGTTCCCCCCAGCTGACACTTCGATGAACTATGGAGTTAGAGGAGACCAAAAGTTAACATTTGAAGAACTCACCACACTTCTTATGCAAGTAAAAACGTGCCTGAATTCAGGGCCTCTCTGTGCTCTCTCCGATAATGCAGAAGACGGTGAACACTCAAGCGCACTTTCTGGTCGGCACAACACTTAACGCGATATCTAGTAAAGACACATCGGCAAACAACATCAACACAATAAACAGATGAAAGAGGGTTTAGGTTTTGACAGACAGCTTCTGGAAGAAACGGAGCACAGAGTATTTAGCGCGTCTACAACAACGACCGAAATGGACGAAACTTAAAGAAGAACCCAAAGTAGGGTAATTGAGTTACCTTAAAGAGTGGATGCTTGCGCGAATAGCTCAGTTGCATCCAGAAAACGATAGACATGTTCGAGTCGTCACAACAAAAAACATTTACATTGAAAAGACCAATCACATCTTATCTACCATCGAATAAAGCCACACAAGAACATCAAATATTTTAAATATTTACAAAATAATTCCAAAAAAAAATAAAATAAAATCAAAACACTCAAAAGGGAAACAAAAAAATCATACAAACACAATAAAACATATCGTGTCATAACTATCAACTCAAACCATGAACAATGGCTTCAATACAAATTACCACACAGATTCCGATCAATCACCTTCAAATTTTCATCAATAAATACTAAATACAACATATAAATACTAAATATCAACCATCCTAGCTCAAAACTTACAACAATTAAACTAAATAAATCAATTGTTACATCCAGAAAATCAAAATAAGAATATATCATCCGCAAATCATCTGCCATAATGGTTTTGCACTGTACATACATCCATACACAGACACACACTGCATAGCAATTTAAAAAAAAACACAATTTCCAAAAAAATTTAAATATATGTAGGAGATTTTAAACAATTTTATTCTGTACAATTGAAAACGAATGAACAGTAAAAACTAAAAAAAAATTTGTTTTTGCAACCACGGCTAAAATCAATGATTTACGGCTCCAATTGCTGTCGCATCCACCGTATTCGCCCGATTTGGCTCCCTCGGACTATTATCTCTTCCCAAACCTAAAAATATGGCTTATCAATAAAATAGTCAGCTCACGCGAGGAAATCATCGACGCCACGGAGGAGTATTTTGCAGACCTTCCGGAAAATTACTTTTCGGACGGGATCAAGAAGTTTGAAAATCGCTGGAATAAGTGTATCAAACTAAAAGGGGACTATATTAAATAAAATAAAGAAACATTTAAGAAAAAAATTGTTTTCATTCCCAAGGAGGTTACTTTTTACTCCACCTAGTATGTAGTGATATTTCAGCCTCTTTTACTGTCCTCATTAATATCCTAAATATGCACATTTTAAGTTGTTCCTCTTTCTTGCCTGCCAGAAAGAAAGCAAAAAAGGTTAAACCTTGGATCTCAGGCTTCTTAGTGAACAAAGTGGAATACAAAAACAAGCTTAGGATCAAATGCTACAGGCACCCAAGTAATATGAGCTTAAGACGTAAATATAAAAAACTGTGCGATTCCTAATTGCCGGGATACATATTTTCGTAATCGTTTGAATGCAGCTTAAGGAAATCTGAAAAATGAATGGCAAAAAGTGAACAGTATTCTAAAAAATTATTCGTCTTCAAAAAAACCTACTGTTATACGTGTCAATGGCCGCGAGGTTTTCTATAAACTTGCCATTGCTGATACATTTAACAGCTATTTCACTAACATAGCCTTTAGCTTACAACCTAGACCAGTAAAACCCATTTGTTCTCTATGTTGGTCCTGTATTAGTAGTGCTGAAGCACATCAAAGAGACAGCTTTTTATATAAATTCATAACTCCTCTTGAGGTGTTAAAATTATTGTCACTTTAAAAAATTCAAGTTCATGTTGTGCTGATGGCATGTCGAACCTGTTCCAAATTAGCAGATGTCTTTAATCGTTGTGTTTTTACTGAAATATTTCCAGAAGCCTTGAAATATGCAGATGTGGTTCCTCTGTTTAAAAAAGGATCTGCTGCACAGTGATGAAACTACACGCCTATCTTAATTCTTCCAGTCTTCAGTAAAATCTTTGAAAAACTTATAAAAAATAGGGTAGTGAGTTTTTTTTAAATAAAACGGAGTTCTTTAACCTTCTTGCAACTTGGATTTCAAAAAGGTAAATCAACTGAAGATGTACTATTACAGTTTTGTGCTCATGTAATGTTTGACCTTGATGGGAAATGATGTACAGCGGGTTTATTTATCACGAAAGCCTTCGATATGATCAACCACAATTTTTTATTGGAAAAAGCTGGTTTTCGTGGTTTTAATCTTAATTGGTTTAGGTCGTATCTGGAAAATAGGTCGCAGAGAGTAAAGAGACTAGGAGCAATATTAAGTTCGTAAATTTGGACGTACCACAAGGTCCTGTTCTTGGTCCTATTTTGTTTTAAATTTACATTAATTCGCTATTTTCTCTTATTTTTAAACGTAGCCCTACTGCTTTCACTGATGATATAGGTTTTCCGTATGACTTGAATAGTCTTTTGGACTTAGTCTCCGACATTAATTGGGATCTCGACTTATTAAGACATTGGTTTGCCAAACATAATTTGGTTATAAGCTCCAAACCTAAAATTATATTTTTTAATTTGTCTTCTTCACACAACCTTGAAGCTAATGTGTACTTCCATGTACCTGAATGTGATAGGTACAAACTCTCGGTTTGCAACTGTACGCCCGACTCTCCCACCTTTTGTAGTAGTTTCAGCTGTAGTGAAAAATGTTTTTCAATTGAAAAAGTAGACGATTTTAAGTACCTGGGGCTCACAATAGGCTCTAGAATGTGTTTTTCGGTGCACGCTGAAATATTAAGGAATTATTTGCATCTCACTCTTAGGCATTTTTTCTAATTGCGCAATACCTGCTCTACGACCATTTATTATGGAATTGTTCAATCTAAGCTTCAATACGGAATATCTTGCTGGGTGTTGTGTATCAAAACAAAATTAGCCCTCTGTTAATTTTGCAGTAATACATCATAAGAAAGATTTGCCGGTAACCCAGAAGACATCCCAGTTTTCCACTGTTCTGTGTTCTAAAAATTCTTCCGGTTCATCACCTTTATTGTTTTAAGGTTTTGAAGACCTTCTTCATGAAATCTGGTAATCGAAATTTTTGCTTAATCTCAAATTACATTTTACGTGGAAACTCGTCTAATATGCTATCTGTACCCATATTTCGTACTACTGCCCTTCGTTACTTTTATTCTGTTTCGTCGTATCGCTTGTTTAACAAACTTCCTCATCCCATCAGGGCTATGTCAATGTCTGGCATATTTCTAAAACTCATAAAGAATTTGCTCTTTTTCAGCTTTCAGTGCAACTATTATTTTTTGTAATCTATTATCTCTGACATTCTGGTATAATTGATATTGTTTCTAAATTATTTGCTTTTTGAATCTTAATTTTTTACATAATTTATTCTATCTTGCTTTTTTAATTTATTTATTTTTCCTTATATGATATGATCTCGATACATTTATTAAGGCCATATTTTGTTCGCCAAACATAAGCTTTTTGTTGTTACAATTTTGTGTGAAATTTTTATTTGCGTCCGCATATATAATTTTGAACTTATTGCAGTTTTTCGACCGCAGTGGTTTAAGAAATGCAAATGAAGTTTTCTCGTCCCGAACAACTTCGTCATTCCTCGTTCTGTTGAAATGACTCATTCTGTCTAAATGGACCTTCAATTTTTCTCGATGCCCACGCTGTATCTGGAAGACAACGTCGTTAATGCGGGTTATCTCTTGGAATGAACTTTCCCAATTCTGTTGAAATTTTGGTGATTTGCCTTTTTTTACGCTGTGGATTATACAGCAACACTGGATTACCTTTGTTGAAGCTGTTCGCTTTGATGTCATACCTAGTCTTCATGCGGTTGCCCGCTAAATTCATTTTTTTCTTTGGGTGTTGTCATGCAATATATGAATCCTGCTGCGCAAGTCGTCCACGTTCTTGGCAGTTTCTGACAACTTTAGACAGATACCCATTCAAGGTCTGATTGAATTGATCGACCATTCCATCAGAGTGAGGGTATAGTGGCGTTGTCCTTATTCCACCTATTCCTTCTTATTTCCAGATATTAGCACACTTTCTGGAAGACTTTTGATTCAAAGTTTCATCCTTGATCGGAGTGTAGCTCCATTGGGACCCCAAATCTGCTCTCTTAGTTGTTGACTATCTATTCTGCTACAGTCTTATCCTCTTGATTTGGAATAGGAAACACGACCGGCCACTTACTGAAGTAATCAATTATCGCGTGGGTTTATCAGTTGTAATTAAAGGTTTTGGGAAACGGCCTGGTGACATCGATGGTTATTCGTTCGAATGTTGCTCCGAAATTGTATTGTTGCATTTGTCAATGTAGCTTTACTTTCAATTTTGGGGTCTTGGTAGTAGCACACCTTTTGCACATTTTGCACCAATTCTCGACATCTTGTTTAGCGCTTAGCTAATAGAAACTTTTCCATACCTTTTTCAACATCTTGTTTGTTCCCAAATGGCCTCCTGCGATTCCTTCTTGTATTTTGTGGAATACTTGGCTGACTCTGGATCGGGGTACAATTAGGTGCATACGAGATGTTTTTCCATCTGCACTTTCCCATTTTCTCTTCAACAAACCATCTTGCAAGCAAAACGACACTGTGTCAAATATGCCTTCAGATTTTGGCTAGGGTATGATATCTTCTACTAGATTGGCCTTTTCTCGAGTTCCTTTCAGGCCAATATTGGTTCGATGTCATTATCTACCTGTTGGGAGACTTTTAAGACTGAAGCTTTGGCATTTCCGTATATCATTAATATCTCCATGTTTTCGTATTTCAGGGTTTATGCCCCTAGATCGACTACTTGTCCATGTTCTTTCATGAAATCTATACCAATGATACACTCGTCGTATATGTCAGCCACCAGGAAAACATGAGAGAAGGCTATTCCGACTAGGTGGATTTTTATGCAGACTTCACCATGTCTTATATTAGCTTCTTCTCCCGTAGCTGTTCTCAAGCTGTAGCTGCTGATGTTATGCAACGTGATAATTGAGGCCGTTACACTTATACTAGAAGGCTTTCATTTCACCGTTTTGCCTAGGAGACTTGGATGATGGTCCTATAACCGTCGACTGCTGCTACCAACTTCTACCCCGCGAAGTTGATGCTTAAGCAATTCCCGACTGATGACTTCGGGAAGTTTGACTAGCTTCCTGATACCCGTTTCTGACGATTTCTTCCTATGTTTGCTTGTTACCACAAGGTAACATAACCATAAGGTCTGGATATCGAATGAGGGAAGCTTCAACTCTTTTCTCCTCATATCGCTTGGAGAACATTCTCGCAGTTTCTGTTTTCGCGCTTTGTTGAGCTCTTTTGCCAGTTGCTCAACTTTGCTGTCCATTTGTTTGAATTTTTCGTCAACATTCTCCTCTATTCTACCAAATTTTTCGTTGATTTCTTCGCACTTTTGCCAATGAATGTTCTTTCATTCTTCCAGGTTTTTCTTTTGGTCTTCCATCGTTTCCAGTAATCATTTCATCTTCTTCGTCAACGTCAGAGGAGTACGAGTATATATCTGGATCTTCTCTCTTGTTGTTCGAAGCGTCCTGAAGTCGGAGCACCAAGTCACTTTTTTCGACCCAATATAGTTTTATATATTTTTTTATTTACACTTTGCTGTGTTTTTTTTTTCACACATCCTACTTTTGATGCCAATGTAAAATGTTTAGAACAAATGATAGAACTTATTACTTTCAATGCAATTACAATTCACAATTTAATCGCTTATCTCAACCTTTTTAGGTTTCTTTATTTTTTACTTCAGCCACATAATCATTCTCGTAATTCACACTTAAAATTCAACTAATATACTGACATGCATACCTTGAGGGTTGACATATTTTAAGAACAATCTGTGCCGTCCAGGGTTCATACAAATTTCCATTTTGCTAGAAAATTTCATTTCATTCTTTATTCACCAAAGGTTAAGTCTTTTGTTATTCAAGTATTGAAATCTTCTGCTATTTAAATGTAGATATTGCCATTCCCATTTAAGGGATATCACAATAAACTACAAAATATATTAGTACCTGTCAGTATTCCAAGCTTACAGATGTAAATCTACCCTAAGCAAAGACTATCACCTTTCTAAGTTTTCTTAGAAAAAAAAAAGAGGCGCTTTAATATTGAGAAGTATTCACCCATAAACTTAACCAAATGACATTAAACAAGAGCTTGAGGAGTTTGGACATAAAATACTTTACATAAACAACATGCAACAAAGAGGCACAAAACAACTATTGCCTATATTTACTATTCAGTTTGAGAATAAGAACAACAATAAGGACATATACAAAATCATCAACTTGCTAAACTGCACAGTTTCCTTTTAAATACTCCATTATAAGAAAATAATGTCTCAATGCACAAAATGTCAAAGTCATGGACAAACAAAAAATTTTTGCCCAATGGATCCAGTTTGCGTCTTATGTGCCGGAAAACATCCTAACTTTATTAATTACTAGACAAGATGATAGTAGACCTTACATCTCTCAAAATTACCATATGGAATGCAAACGGGCTCCACCATTACCTGGAACTTAAAAATACTTAAAAGACAATCAAATCGACATAATGCTCTGTTGCGGCGTTTCAAGTGTGCTCAATTTAGTTTATTGTACACACCCTGTAATTATCCCTTCCAAGTCTCATCAGTCTTTTCAAAGTAAATAATTCCTGTTCAATGGCTTTTGATCAAAACTTCCGATTTTATTTTATTTCCCTCAACTTCCGGCATTTTCAAACTGGCACTTGGAGGGAACACAAGGTGTAAGTATTTTCATCAATTGTTATACCTATATTATTAACAACATTATTTTAGAAAAATAAAACTAATCGATTCAGCGTTAGACAAAGAAAAGAGTGCTTTCTTATTTTGAAGTTCCCGGCCAGAACACCCTCATTGCTGAAACACATCTAACAGCGAGGAAAAAAATAAAATTATCTGGCTACGAAACCTTCAACACAGATCACCCAGATGGAACAGGTCATGGTGGAGCCACAATAATAATCACTAAACAGGTTAAATTTACTAAATTTAACGAAACTGACTACGAATTCGGTCCCAGAAGTACCCGGCCTGACCAAGACATGGCGGTAGTTGTCTGCAAATATCACTGTATTGTAAAGTACATAGTCTATAAAGCAAATGTATTCAAATGCATATATTTGAAAGCGCCACGTTGTTAAATATTTGTTTGGCAGCCATCAATAGTGAACGTTGTCAGTGAATTTGTGAAAATGCAGAAAATTGGTCATCGTTATGTGATACAATACTTTTATTTGAAAGGCCTCAGCTCAACCAATATAAAAGCTGAACTGGATTCTACTCTGGGTGAGTCTGCTCCTTCGTTTACAACAGTAAAATTTTGGTTTGCTAAGTTTAAACGATGCTACCAAGACGAGCATCGCAGCTGGGAAAGTGTATAGAGCTGAAAGGCGATTATGTTGAAAATTAAATAAATTTTTTTCCAAAATGTTTGTTTTCTTTGTTGGGTACTTCTGGGATCGTTCTCGTAAATCCAATCTTCATCTATTCTAATAGAAGGTAAACATGGGTCCATGGTCATATCCTCGATCGATTGTCCACCTAAGCCTCAAATAATACCTTCCCAATATGACAACTACCTGAAAACTCTAGACAATCGCTTTCTAGTGGCAGGCGACTTTAATGCAAACCATACAGACTGGGGCCCAAGAATAATCACTAAAAAAGGCAAGAACTTACTGGACGCAATCGAAACAAACAAGTGTAAACACATCAGCACGGGAGAAGTCACCTACATGACGAAAAATGCTGACCTTGTTAACTTCTGCATAGTCAAGAGCATAAACGCAGCCAATATAAACACAAAGTATTCTTTTGGTTTTTCCTCAGACCATTCATCCATAACTATTAAATATTCTTCATAACTTAACACAAACTTAACAATATTTCTTCGATTCCACATATTAAAAAACTCATACAGACAAAGCGAAAACTAAGGAAAAGATGGCTTATGAATCGAGCACCAAATGACGAAACCAAAGTAAACAAGATAACCAAAGATTTGAAACACAAATTTAAGAAGATCAGAACAAAAACCTCTTCAACTTCCTCAGTAATCTAACGCCAATTTTAGAGAAAAATTACTCCCTATGGAGTGCACGAGGCACAAGACAAACAGGACCCAACATCAATCACATATCAAGAAATTAAACAACACATGGACAACCTGCAACCTGGACAAAGTTGCACTACTTGCCAAGTACTTCGAGGCTACTTTCACAAACACCGACTGCGACGGGGACAATTCACCACTTAATCACAACAACGATACAGACAACAGACAAATAAGCAACATAACAGCGGAAGAGATAAAGTCTGCATCAAAAAAGAGATAAACAGCAAAAAAATCTCCTGAATACGATCTTCTGACCAAACATTTTCCAAAACCTTAAAAAGTCGCAGAAGTCATAACTATTCATATAAAGACAACTTTGTAAAGACCTAAAAGCCTGCTTTCTGTAATATCGAAAGCCTTTGAAAAGCTGCTGCTAGAAAGACTGTGACCAATTCCGACACAATCAAAAATTCACGAATTCGGTTTCAGAAGACAACACTCAACTATCAAACAAATATTGTACACAGAGTGGCGAACAAGATATCAACCTCCATGGACAATAAACAATTTTGCGTAACAGTATACTACCTTGCCATTGGTAATGTATTCGATTCGGTTTGGCATAAGAGTTGGTTCCGAAGAAATAATTTATGCTCCTAAGAAGTTATTTAGAAAACCCATGTTTCTACGTACGCTTCAAGGACCAATGCACACAGATCCACCCAATCAACTCTGAAGTAAATCAAGGTAGAATCTTAGGGTCCTTGCTCTATCTACACTTCACAAAAGATTTCCCCAACTTACAACTCAAAACTACAACAAATACTGGACAAAGGAATTTAGTGGTTCATAAAATATCACATAAAAATCAACGAAGACAAAACGATACAAGTTATCTACACTACCAAAACAAAATTCACACCTATACCATTAACAAGAAACAATAAACAGATATCTACACATCCAGTCGCAAAATACTTGAGGATCTACTTGAACAATAAATTGACTTGGAAGTTCGATATACAAAAAAAAACACAAATTTAAACAACTAAATTGGCTTCTACGACCCCAATCAAACGTTTTGATAACAAACAAATTACTCATATATAGGAGTTTAATAAAAACAACATGGACTTACGGTATCCAAATCTGGGGAATCTCCAAGAAAACAAATTTGAACAAAATGTAAAGACAACAAAACAAGACGAGTGTCGATGCTGAGTAATATATCTCTAACGATGATATCCATCGTGATTTACAAATAAAATCACAAGAGATTAAAAAAAGTCAGCATAATAAATAAATTTATTATAATAAAGTTATTATTATATATTTTAATATTGTATAATATAATATTATTATTATATGTGTTGTATTGTATGCATGTCTTTTACATGCATTTTATTTTTTGTTGTTTTTGACCAGATTATTGTTGAAATTGACCAGATTATAGATTATTGATATTTAAGGTCTTCAAATACATCCTTTGTGAAAACTTTCATTTTCGTGAAGTTTATCGTCTCTGAGGGCAACCTCATTTTTCTCATTTTGACTCACAAGACAATTAAAAGTAGTTCATTTATTAATGCTTATTGCAAGCTTATTCTTAGAACTAACAATTTTCACTTAAAACTAACGATAAAAACTTAAGGGTGGGAGCGGTTAAAAAAAGTTCGGACGTGAGGCATAGGTGGAAATAAGAGTGTTTTTAAGAGAGAGTTTGGTGAGATGGTAATCGAAGAGAGACAGAATATCGTTAACTTCACGAAGCATTTTAGACATTGGCTCCAAGTGTCCGTAATTCGTTCGGTGAAGATTGAGCCGGAAAAGTGGCACAGACCTAACATTGCGTGGGTTGGTATTAAAAGAAATAAGTCGAAGTAAAGAAGGACAATCGATATTACCAACTAAAATTTGATGAATAAAGAGAATGTCGGCAACTTTTCGACGTATAGAAAGGGGTTGTAATTTATAAGTTTCAGCCGGTCCGTATAAGGTGGTAAGTTTTGGCTATCATCCCAGGGAAGACCACGTAAAGCGAATCGTAAAAACCTGCGTTGAACAGCTTCTATCCGGAGGATGTGTGTTCTGTAGTAGGGTGACCAAACTTGGCTTGCATATTCAAGAAGAGGCCTAACAAAGGTTATGTAAAGAGATTTGGTAATATAAGGATTGGAAAACTTTTTAGACCAGCGCTTGATGAAGCCAAGGGCAGAGTTGGCTTTCTTTATTATGTTATCAATGTGAGAACAGAAATTGAGTTCCTTATCACAGATAACGTAACTCATTCACTAAGGGAACAGGCAGATTAAAGATTAGATAGCAGCGAGGTAAAAAGGGGGGCCGCTTACGGTAATACGTTATAGCCTGACACTTATTGACTTAAAGCTCAAGAAAATTCATCTGACACCAAGTTCAAAATTTATCGAGATCTTCCTGCAGTGGTAGGCTGTCTGAGGAAGAGGATATATATCTAAAGATTTTTATATCGTCTGCGTAAACAGATATGTATGAATTTTTAATGATGCAATCAACATCATTAATGGCCAGAATAAATAGTAAGGGGCCAAGGTGGCTGCCTTGAGGGACACCAGAGGAGGCTTTAATTGGGTTAGAAATCATGAACCTAAATAAAACATATTACTGTCTTTGATTTAAATATAATTGAACCCATATTATAAAGTTTTTTTTGGAAACCAAGAGCTTTTAATTTCAGAAAGATAATATCATGTGAAATCTTATCAAAGGCTTTGCTAAAATCCGTGGCAATGACATCAACTTCATTTCCAGATTCCAGTGCACATAAAGTGCTTGATACGAATTCCGTTAAGTTGGTGGTCGTAGATCTACCTTTGAGAAATCCGTGCTGGTTTTGCGAAACAATAGGTTTACAATGGAAAAGCATTATGTCATAAATAATACTCTCGAATAGCTTAGGTATGCAGGACCTAAGTTGGTCGATAGTTGGAAATATCATCTTTACGGCCTTTGTTATATAGGGGAATAATAAATGACCTTTTCGAGGTCAAGGGAAATAATCCCTGGGTGATAGACAGCTGAAAGAGAGCTGTAAGAGGTTGGGCTAGGTGCATTTCACATTTCTTTAAAAATATAGGGGGAAGATCATCAGGGCCGGCAGAATAATCCTCTTTGAACTGAAAGAATCGCTTGGAGTCGGAAATGATTGTTTTTTCCATTTGGTTTAAATAGTTGTTATATAGACTTTGACAAAGGACAGAGAAATTTATTTGGGCAGAGTGGTAGTAATAGAAATCCATGTCGGGTCGCGATATTAAGTAAGTACGCCAGAGCTTATTTCTCTTATTACGAAGAGATCGCAGCTCTTTATTATACCAGGGTGGTGATAATGAGGGATTCTTTTTGGGTAAAAAAGGTACAGATTGGGAGAGATATTTGAAAATTTCGGTATAAAAGGATGCGAGAGCATCGTTAACCGCGAGGTTGGGATTATCGTAAAGAAAGTCAAAATTGGCCATACTGATGTTATTCAGTTTGGCGTAGTTAGCCCTATGAATATTAAAACTGTAAGAATACTCATAAGAAACGTAAGTGAAAGGAAGGGTGGTAACTATCCAACTAAGAAAGAAGATGTCTGCTTTCTAAAACGATGCAGTTATCTGTATCAGTGGCGAAAACTAGGTCGAGTTGTCTGCCAATGTTATTGGTGACACCACTTAATTGATACAGACCAGAGTTAGTAAGGCAGTCGATGAAAAGATTTTTTTTATCAGAAGTGGGATTTGTTGCAGTAAAGTAGGACTGGTCAGTTTGAGCCCATACAAGCTTAGGTAGGTTAAAATCACCTAAAAAAAATAACTACGTATTTGGGATCAGCAGCATTGGGATGTCGATTGCATCAACTTAGCTGGTAACCTTGAATTGGTTGAGAGGGGGCGAATATAGCAGCAGCAAATATATAGGTTGCTCTTGCGAATAGGAATTCTAGCGCAAGCAAATTCAAAGAAAGCAGTGGACGATTTGTTAAAGGGTTTAGACTCGAGACGACAGTGTATAGCTAGAAGAACCCCACGGCCATATAAATTTTCCTCTTTATGTAGTTCGTCGTCACAGTGTAAATCAAAGTCTTGAGAAAATAATTTATTATTCTTAATATTAGGGGTGAGATTGATTTCTGTGAGTGCAAAAATGTCGTAGGGCAGAATCTGCGAATTAAGATATATAGCAGAAATCTTAGTTCGTAATTCTCTCACATTTTGATAATACAGGCACAGATATTTGGGAGGCTTCGGCAAAGAGTTGAGTGGTGAGTTAGGAGCGATGGTAGTTTTTGAAACTAAACCGTATTCGCTGGAGGTGTAGTATGCGTTTGGAACTTACGTGAGATGCAAAAGAAGAGAGATCAGGAGTCATATCTAATTGCTCGTGAAAACGTATAAAAAGTTGCCGCAGATCATATCGATTAGTGGGAAGGCCTTCTTGCAGAATGGAGACAGAGTCTGGCTTATCATGTAGGTATGCGAGATATAAACGAACATTATCGTATAGTCTGCGGTCTCGTAGTTTAGAGAGAACATAAAGGCCATCTTCCCTTGAATCGATAAGGTGCTTGGTTAACTTTGACTTTGGAGGAAGTATGGGGTCTAAAAAAGAAGGTGGTGTGGTATTAGGGTGGGACTCTAGCTTAAAAGATGGGGAGGGATTTTAAATATGGGGTTTTTTATGGGTTGTGGGAGTGGGATGAGATGTTGTTGGGTTTTTTAAATGGCTGAGAGGAGGATCAAGATTAAAAAAAACACGTTTGGGAATTGGGTTGAACGGTGTGGAAGAACGTTTTGTGTATACGCAATTAGCAGTATGAAGTGAAGAAGGAGTGAAGAAAGGGAATGTCCCAATTTTGAAACTCCAGTTTGGATCGGAGCTTGTTTATTAGGCTTTGGATTTTTTTTTGAGAATTGGGCTTCGGTAAAGGGTTAGACTGCTGTTTTCTAGGTTTAGTGGGATTTCAATAACTGGACTAAAAGGTAGTATCCTTACGATGTTTGTTGTTTCCTCTATTTGGTTTTAA
Source organism: Volucella inanis (assembly GCA_907269105.1). NCBI lineage: Eukaryota > Metazoa > Arthropoda > Insecta > Diptera > Syrphidae > Volucella > Volucella inanis. Next base: position 87,607,446 of record OU026153.1, on the reverse strand, counting down.
TCTTTCCATGGTTATTCCACCTAGATTTTTGACGTCGGAAGCAGGATTGATAAACCTCCATTCATATTTTAATGGGATGCTTATCTTGAAGGTGTTGGTGGAGATCTTACGGCAGTTGATGACATAAATTTTAAATTTAGATTTGAAGAGACTAGTTAGCCGGCTCGATGGAGATGTGTACCTCTTATTAAAAAGGCAATCGATTCGGCTTTGTTGGAAGTGTTTAACTTTTTGATTCTCTTGTTCCACTCCGAAAGTGTCCATAAGGTGCCTAATCGTGAGATTAGGTGTAGGGAGAAGTTGGTGTATTTGGATCAATTTCCGCAGCGGGTTGAAGTGGAGGAGAAAATGACACAGGAGCTATTGGTGGTTCTATTACTACAGATTCAAGCATCTCAGTCAGAATCGAGGTGTTGTATGATGCAGTCGGTAGAGCCTGGGATTGCACCGGTATATCGTCGATTTTACTGGAAGCTATCAAACCCAAGTGGTTTGAGCGATGTTTAATTCTTAAGAACGCCGTGAAATTGACTGATTTGGATTGTTTGCTACGGACGTTTGAACGGAAGCGATATTTTAGACACTTCGACCAACCTACTGTCTGTAGACTAAAATTTCTGATCTTGAAATTTTCCTCTAGCACGGCAATCCTATTGGAGATGTAATTTTTTGTGCTCTACTTTGGAGATCTCTTTCCAAAATTTTCCCAATCCTTTGTAATTTGCTTTAGCAAATTCTTTTGGAGCTTCAGAGCGGTGCTAATTGTTGAAATCAAGCAAAAAAAAAAAAAAAATACTCATAAGTGAAAAAAAAAATTAAAATGGGGGTGTATCTTTCAACTATCAACTACGTATCTTTCAGATTTTTAAATTGCCGAAGATCTGCAGAAAATTGATTTGAAAACGAAGAGGTATCCCAGATGTGCGTTGCACAGTTGTAGCCTATTCCCCAACGGAGTCTTTGCAGTAGCAACAGAATCAACGGTGGATGTGCTGTTGCAAAGTAGTCCAACGGTAAACAGAACTATTGACTGGAACGTATAAACGCTCTAATAACAGGAATGAAGATTATGGCGGTTATTTGACTGCAATCTTTAATTCGCCTTATGTTTTTAGAACACAATTTAAGAAAAAGGGAAAATTGCAAGACACGGGAAACCGATTTTCACTTTAAGAAAAAAAACTCTCTGGTAATTGTTCTTTATTGTCTATCGTTTTTGTAAGTTAATTTTTAATGTTTTTCTTACAGTCAAAATTTTTCACACACATTGATTGATTAACTTTCAATCGTAAGGACTCGAAGGACCATGAAATCTGATAAAAGGGTCACCACACAAAATGAAAAACTATCATTAGGAAATTTCTGTAAGAGAGAATAAAATAAAACCACGTCTTAACTCTTTGACAAATGAATTTTTTGTGTGTTCTTGTTTTAACTTCTAAAAGGTATGCAATATACTGGATATTAAATAACTTTTAATTAATGACCTTTATACATTAAATTTCCTCCATATTGCTTATTATGGAAATGCAGTGGATTACTCATGATTTACATTTTCCTTTTTTACATATATTATATTTAGTTTTACATTATCATATATTGTCTACTTATTTATATGATCGTGTAAACTCCTCGAACAGATTCTCTACATTCTAAGAGTAAGATCTTGCGAATGAATCCCTTTATTGATCAAGATGGCATACTGCGAGTAGGTGCTAGACTGGAAAATGCTAATATCTTTTTCGACCAAAAATACCCAGCCGTTCTTCACAAGGATCATCGTCTTGTTAAACTTATATTGTTGGACTGTCATCATTCAAATATGTATGCAGGCATACGCTAAGTGTCCTATCTGATGTCTCTTAACTAATTTATTCTCGGCCTATATCATTCCATTAAACGGATATTGTATCTACATGTAATGATGACGGATTACCGTCTTGTTAAACTTATATTGTTGGACTGTTATCATTCAAATATGTATGCAGGCATCCGCCAAATGTCCTATCTGATGTCTCTTAACAATTTATTCTCGGCCTATATCATTATATTGTATTAAACGGATAGTGTACTATATGTAACTTACACGGTGCACTTTATTCACAACAAATGGCGAATCTTCCAAGACAGCGATTAGTTCCAGAAGCGGCATTCAGTTATACCGAAGTTGAGTATGCTACTCGATTCATCATACGGACTTGGAAGGGTCGTGGCGCCAAGCAGTATAAAGCCTACATCTCACTTTTCATATGTTTGACCACAAAGACATTACACCTGGAGGCTGTGATGGAGCTGCTATGCAGCGTTCATAGCAGCGCTTCGTCGTTTTGTCGCTGTAGGAGGTAAGTATCACACACTTTTCAGCGACAATGGCACTAACATTGTTGATGTCAACCAGAAGCTACGCGAGTGGGCAAACCTGCTGTAGTCTTCACAATTTTAAGAAGCTGTCTCCGACGAACTAACATCCAGATCTATCAATTGGAGTTTTATTCCTCCTCACGCCCCACATTTTATTGGGCTATGGAAGGCCGGCGTCAAGACCATAAAATATCATCTCCGAAGAGCAATGGGTGATACATCAGATACGTTTGAGGAGTTCAATACTATTTTGTGCCAAGTCGAAGCTTGCGCAAATTTTAGACTTCTTAGCATAAGCATACTAAGGCGACGTTGATCCGATTACCCCTGCTCTTTTTTTAATTATGCGACCAATGGCAAGTGTTCCAGATAGTCGGGTGTCAACATTAAAACGATGGCAATATCTTCAGCGTCTCGTGCAAGAATTTTGGAAAAGGTGTTCAACCGAGTATCTCAGCTAATTGCAGAAACGTTCATAGTGGGCGCTGTCCGGATATTGAATAGCAATTTATTTTTGAACAAATATGAATTTATTAAAACTTAACTCAAAACTAAACTAAATGTAAAAATGTAACATTTCAACTAAATAATTTAACGTAAGCCTATGATCGTACTTAGAATGTATTGTATAACAGTTTAAAGCCAAAAATGGATGTAATTTCCTCAAGAATAAACTAACTCTCTTTGCTGTAACATCAAAAATAAAAGACGCCTTTTATTCAAACCGCATTTTTCGACCCCTATTCTTTTACCCTACACAGTTTACACAAAAGATTAACCCTACACATTCCAACATTTGGTCCTAACGAGCCGGAACAATAAACATTAAACATTTTAAACAATAAATGTGAAAGCGCAAAGTGCAACGTGCAACGTTCAAGTGCACAAAGAACATATTTACGAGTATATGTATATACATATATTGTTGCAAATATATGGGGAATGAATTCAATTTATTTGGATTATAATATTGGCTCTATAATTTCGTGCGGTTTGCTAAGAGATGGCGTTACTTGTATTATTCCATTGTTATTACTCCATTGGAACATGCGTTGGAAAGCTACTGTCATTTTACGTTATTCCAGTATATGTCATTCATTTGAAGCGTAAACAACAATCATTTTTTTTCACTCAAATATATTTTTGCGGGGAGTTCTTCTTCATTACTGAAAACTGTTCCCGAAAGTCATCGTATTTTGGTGGAAGTTTATGGTGAACATGCGCTAACTGAGCAAACGTAACAAAAGTGGTTTGCACGATTTAAAAGTGATGATTTTGGCTTGGAAGTCGATGAACGTCCTAAGCAGCCAAAAAAGTTTGAAGATGAAAAACTGGAAGCATTACTCTATGAAGATTGTTGCCAAACACAAGTAGAGCTCGCAAAATCTTTGGGTGTCACTCAAGCAGCCATTTCAAAACGTTTAAAAGCAGCTGGATATATTCAAAAGCAAGGAAATTGGGTTCCACATGAACTCAAGCCGAGAGACGTCGAAAGGCGGTTTTGCATGTCCAAAATTCTGCTGGAACGCCACAAAAGAAAATCATTTTTGTATCAGATTGTTGCTGGTGATGAAAAATGGATCCATTACGACAACCCCAAGCGCAAAAAATCATATTTGAAACCCAGCCAATAAGCAAAATCAACGCAAAGCCGAATATCCATGGCGCGAAGGTAATGCTCTGTATTTGGTGGGATCAGATAGGTGTGCTGTATTATGAGCTGTTAAAACCGGTAAAACCATCATTGGACAACGCTACCGAACACAATTAATCCGTTTGAAGAGAGCAGTAGCCAAAAAACGCCCGAAATATGCGGCCAGACACGAGGCAATAATTTTCCATCATGACAACGCTCGGCCCCACGTTGCTAATCCGGTTAAGAACTATTTGAAAAACAGTAGATGGGAAGTCTTACCCCACCCGCCTTATAGCCCAGACCTTGCCGCTTCTGACTACCATTTGTGCCCGTCGATGAAGAACGCCCTCACTGAAATACGGTTCACATCAGAGCAGAATATCAAAAATTGGCTTGATTCATTCTTGGCTGCCAAGCCGGCGCAGTTCTTTTGGGATGGGATCCAAAAATTGCCAGAAAGATAGGAAAAAGTCATAGCTTCAGATGGGCAATACCTTGAATAATACTATTGTACATGTTTTTCTTAAATAAACGTTTAAATTTTGAAAAAAAAAAACCCCGCACGAATTATATTACATACCCAATACAAGAAAAAGAAAAACCACGATTCTCCTCGCCAGACTGAAAAAAAAAAATGGTGCTTAGTTCTCAAGCTGACAATTGGTGAGTGTTTAGGCTGTTGAGTCGGTAAGTTGTTGATTGTTGAATTTAAGGTCTGATTACTAGTATCACATGTAGACCGACACCAATCCGGTTTTTTGACTTTTCGATTAGTTTCGCACGGGAACGTCTTTTTCGCCTCTATATTTCGCAAGTCTGTCAATGTGCACGATCTTCGGTTTCGTCCTTGGTGTGGGTTGAATTTTATAAGTGACGTCAGTCAACACCGTTACAATGCTGTAGGGACCCACCCAGTCCGACTGTAGCTTCGGAGATCTGCCCACACTTCGCTTGGTATTGTGAAACCACACGTGATCCCCTTCTTTCAAATTGACACTATTTGATGATAAATCGTATCTGTTCTTCATGCGATATGCAGCTTTAATTATGTATGTATGGAGTTTTTCTTTAAGTTCCTTTGCGTAGCCAATATCGGAAGTACCATTCTCTGTGGTCACACCAAATAGCAAATCGGGTGGTATTCGCATATCTCGCCCGAAAAGCATTTTGTATAAACACTCTTTAATAGAGTCTTCAGACACTGCTTTAGAGACCATAGCGAACAGAGGTAGCAGCTCGTCCCAATTCGATTGACGTTCTTCTATAAACTTTGGTAGAAAGTCGAGTTTGGTCTTATTTATCCTTTCAACTAACCAATCGGATTGGAGATGGAGCGGTGTCGTTCTTTTTTGTGTATTCCTAGGATTTCCATGACGCTTTTAAATACCTCGGATTCGAATTATGAAGCGAGAAAACACCTGACACACCAATGCCTTCGCCACCGTATCTGCGGATTGGTCCGGGATCGGCAACACTTCAGCGTACTTGGTGAAATAGTTCATAAAAACCAAGACGTATTTGTTGTCATTTGCTGTTGTCGGCCCCTTTCTAGCACCACATGTGTCACATTCCGCACAATAATCTGCCACATCACGTCTTGTAAATGCCAAAGTGGCCACCAAAAACGCAGCAAAACTGTGCCCAATACGCCTTAAGTTCGCCCGGTTTGCTTGAAATCTCTGACTAGTCCGGTCGTTAACCGGCAAGTACAGTCGTTACTTCATCTTCTTTTTGACGCTCTATCAAGTCTGTAAGATTGAACTCAGAATTAATAAGGGTAATAACATTTACCTGCTCCTTCCCAAATGTAGATTCCTTTGCATAACAACGGCGGCAATCTTATTCCCAACAAGGACGTCTTAACAGGGCATCAGCATTAGAATGAAGGCTTTATTTAAAGACTTCCTAAAATAGGCGATGACTTTACTTGCGTCGGTATCCAAGACAAATTCTTCATTGGGATGTGGGTAATACAGTATAGGCGGTGTGGTCAGATTTTCCTTCAGGGTCTCAAAAGCGCAAGCGGCTCACTCACTCCACTGAAATGGAACATCCTTATCCGTTAAGCGGTAAAGAGAGCATACAATTTGAGCAAAATTTGGAACAAACTGCCTGTAGTAGGTAGAAGGCCAGATTCGGATAGCTTCCGTTTTACTGGGGTTGAATGCCTTTTGCAGAAATTAAGTGTCCCAAGATAGAACTTCCTTTGGAAACAACTTACACTTGCTTGGTGAAATTTTAAAGTTTTAAATCGTTGAAAAACTGTACGCAAATTACACAGCATCGCATCAAAGCTTTTGGCGTGAACAAGAAAATCATTTAAATAGATTAAACAGATACTAAGAGTAAGTCCGTGGAGAAGTTTCGTCATCAGCCGTTCAAAACTAGCAGGGGCGTTTATAGGACCGAAATTCATGACTTTAAAATTCCATAAGCCAACTTTCGTAACAAACGCCGTCTTGTCTTTATCTGCGGACTCCTTTTCTACTTGCCGGTATCCTGATTGGCAATCAGGTGTACTGAACAAGGTAGAGCCACTCACAGCATCAATGGTGTCGTCGATCCTAGGTAACGGGAAAGAATCTTTGGTGGTTACATTATTAAGGCGACGGGAATCGACGCAGAACCTCGTGTTTCCGTCCTTTTTTTGTACCATGACTACTACAGAAGCCCATGTTCTTTCGGATGGCTCTATAATGTCACTTTGTAACAACTCATTTACAATCCGCCGGCACTCATCTTGCTTGGTTAGTGGCAATCGACGAGGAGGCTGTTTTATAGGGTTCACACTTTCAACGTCAATTCGATGCTTTGTTGATGTTGTTCGTCTTATATCGCTAGAAGATTTCGCAAACACGTACATAAACTCAATCAACATTCACATTTAAATCATGCTCATGCTCATTTAAATCTTCTGAAGATGATCTAAAAAGATCACGCAAATGCTTTGGAAATTCAATGACACTAATCTTCCCTTCATTTTACGTACTTCTGCGCTCCGAGATTTCTTCAATAGAAGCTCACTTCGTATCTCTTGGGGACCTTGACGGGAAAATCCGCAAAATTGGCAACACGAACAAATGTCCTACCGTTAGCCAAAATGTTTACAGACTTGGCGACTAGGATTCCATTCGGCAAACTGCAATATTCTGGCTCTATTACAAAATCTCCTGATGTAGATGTAGCGAGCACAAACTGCTCATGCTAGGAAGATACGGTCACATCATTCGTAATCGACAAGCAAGATATCATACATGCATCTGGGATGGGATCCACTGTTTTACCGACGGCAGTGCTATCCGTGCTCTGCTCTAGAATCAGTCGAATTTTACATTTACCTGCAAAGAGCATATTATATCCGAAATTTATCACACATTTTAGTGGGACCAGAAAATCATTTCCTATGATTCCATGGTCATTACCTGGAAGTTGGAAGTCTACCACCATTATTATTAGACGACGATAAATTTTATCCAATCGAATGTACGTGTTCCATGCACCACTACAACCCGTTTCTCCACCAAATGTGTTAATTTTACAATTCGTTGTCGTGGTATACGACTTCGGTGTACTAGCGTTATGGAGAAACCCGTATCAACCAAAAGTTCGCATTTGATACTACCCACGATGGCCGAAACTTTGAAACCGCCGCAGCGATCACCTGTGTAAGCACTGAAAAGAAACGTAGTGCTTGTATTCTTCGCCAGTGGTTGCCCTTCACCACTTACACCCAGTCGTTTCCCGAATGGTTGAGCTTTTGCTGATTGCTGTCCAACTCTGTTTTCGCGCAATCACTTTCTTTATGCTTCCATCATCGTCGCCTATTCCATTACGGCTGTGTCCGGATACCTCCACTCACCTTTGCTGTACGTATTATGTGGTCTAAAAGTGTACTTAGGGGTGCGGCCTCCAACCCAATAGCTTCGGTCAACGCTTCTGACAAATTCCGAAATTCTTGGGCGCTGTACTCTCGCACGCGTTTGAGCATGGGATACCTGCTTTACTTGCCCCAAAAATCAAAGCTCTAATTCTTTAACTAAAAACGAGTATTGTTCCCGAGCTGTTGCACTTAGGTTGAAAAGCACAGCTACAACGTCTCCTCTCAACATGGAACAACATGGCGATCAGTCCACCCATTAGTGGACACCACAATGTCAAATTGAATTCTTTAATCTTCCGAGCTCGTAGCAATTCCATCAAATTGCTGAGGCTTTAGCTTTATTGGGCTTTCAGCTGGCGATACTTGGCAACCCACCGGGATGGGGCTTAGATGACCGGTTGCATCTTCTGTCGAATTCGGAGGCTCGAGACAATCATAACCTCTTGAACTTGTTGAGCTTCATCCTTCTCCTGTCTCTGCTTAGTCCAAGGCGTTGAACTATCCGTGAGTCTCGCAGCAAATGTTATAGCTCCCATTGTCCGCAGTTCTACAGTCTGCTGTTGCATGTTACGAATCGATTCGAGTTTTTTGGACTGTTTCACCACGCTCTCGTTTAAGATCGCCATCGGGGCCAGAATAGAGTCTAGTTTCTCTTTAAATTCGTCCATTGTATTGGTTACTTTTTAATTCCAAATCCCACTTCTGACACCAATGTTGCAAATATATAAGGGATGAATTCACTTTATTTGAATTATAATACAAGAAAAAGAACAACCACGATTCTCTTCGCCTGACAATTCTCTCTCAACAAAACAAAACTAATCAAAAAAAAAAAAATGGTGCTTAATAATCTCTTACAGGTGAAGCTGCTCGTTTATTGCAGCATTTAGGGTTGTATTTTGACAATTATGACAAAGCATGCGAACTGCTTTTCGCCAGATACGTCCGCAAGCGAGTGTTAGTAAACGCTCACTCCCAACTCTTTTTGGAGTGTTGATAAAGGAAACTGCAAGTCCTATTGGACACGTCTTAGGAATGTTTCCATGCCCTGGAAAATTTAGGATTGCCGGTTAGTTCTTGGGATAAAATATTAATTTATATATTGGTACAAAAATTACCTGGTTTCACTCAGCGTTTGTGAAAGGAAAAGTTAGGTAGTTCGAAGGAGTTGTCCACACTAACACAATTTACGGAGTTCCTGGAAATGCGTTTTTGGACCTTGGAAGCAGTAGCTGGAACGACTGGCCTAGAGGGCAGCGGTTCTTCTCAACACAAAGCTGTTGTTGTTGAGAGAAAAACTGTTTTTCATATTGCGAAGAAAGAAGGAGTTTGCATGCCAAGTATGTGGTAAAGGTCAACACTTTCTTCGAATTTGCCAAAAGTTCATTGATTTGGAAATCTGCGAACGATCTAACGCAGTGAACAGAATCGGGGTTTGTCGGAAATATTTGTCATACAGTCACAAGACAAACCAATGTCAAAGCAGTGTACGCTGCTATTACTGCAAGCAGAAACACCATTATCTGCTGCATATTAATAATAAAAACTCCAAACCTATCATTAATTATACAAATACAACTACAAGTACACAAACATTTCATACAAATATAAACATCAACCCACCTAAATTTGTAACAGCACTGGTTCGAGTCAGGTCTTCAAGTGGAAACTATCTACATCTTAGAGCGATAGTCGATCCTGGCTCTGAAGCAACGTTTTTTACAGAGTCAGCTGTACAATTGTAAGGGCTTCATCAACGGCGAGCTCTTATTAAGGTACCTAGATTGGGAAAAGTTAGCAGTGGTTCATGTCAGCGGTATATTAGTCTTACCTTTGGGTCGCTGGTAACACTTTTTGAGACAAATACCCAAGCCTATGAGTTCAAGTCCCTGACTGGTCTTTTGCCATTCAAGCCTTTAGCTCTTCAAAATTGGGAACACATCGAGGGTTAAAACTTATCTGATCCAGAATTCGATAAACCTGGGACTGTTGATATTCTCCTGGGAGCCGATGTTTACTCTGAATTTATTTATGGATCTATTATCCGTGGTGATGATGAAAGATCACCAATTGATCAGGAATCAGATTTAGGTTGGCTTCTCCTTGGGAAGACAATTTTGTAAAATAAAGAACCTGTCCATAGCTTTTTACAGGTTCTTGATAGCAACACTCCGCTGCAAAGTTCCTGGAAATTGGAGGAGTTGCCGTTCAACACAAAGGAAACTGCGGAAGACAAAACATGTGAAAAACATAATATCAACACACGAAACTTTCTCGCAGTCTTGCGTACTGCAAATGACTTGTACGAAACTGTCAGGCACAATCTAGAAAAAGAGACAGAAGACCACTAAATATAGACGAAATCGGCAAAAGTAAGGTAAGCGATGGAAGCAAGTTCAATCGGTAACCAACTACTTCATGCGCGAGTGAAGCGAAGGACATATGTCCAATATGAAACGGCGAACGAAGTGGACAAAACGGAAGCCAGAACAAGGACGCGGAGATTAAGTTCTCATCAAATATGAGAGACTATCGCCATTGCAATTCGACTCGGACGGATCATCGACACACATCCCGGAAAAAGACGGACTAACTCTAACGGCTACGTTAAAAACCGAAACCGGGGAACTTCAACGGTCACTCGAAAAAATTTGCTATTTGCCATCAAATAATACAACAGAAAAACAAGACATTTTATACGACACAACAAAAAATTTACAAGAAATACAATTAAAATAAATAAAAACAAAAAATACACAAAAAACAATAAATAAATTCAAATGAAAACTTAAAGGCACTTCTTTTCCTTAAAAATGATTTATTTATTAATAATAAATCACAATTTAGTCTGTGATGGACATCCCTACACAACACAACACATTCATACAGTCCACTCAAGCACACAAAATCATTCAGAACAACGTTGCGAAGTTTCGAAATTCCAAAATGCCGAAGGGAATTGGAGAATCAAAACCCCGACGGCATTTGAACTTTCCGTAACATGATCAACGTTGTCCCCTGAAACAACACAACACAACGCTTTAACCTATCACCAGAAATTCATTTTTAAAATATTTTTAAGATAAGAACATTCAAATATAAAAAGTACTAAGAACCTTAAACTTATTTACAATAGATAAAATATAAATATTATTGCTATTAATAAATGTAATTGAGATTTACATTAATTACTTTAAGTTAAAATATTAAGCCTTAATTTTATGAATGATTTTACGTTACAAAATGATTGTTCATAAAATATATCTCAAATATTTTTTGAGTTTTCTGAAATTCTAAATGTTTTTTCAATTCATGGGTAAAGTGTTTAATATTGCTGATATAAATAGCTAAGTTGTTGTTTGCCGTATTTGTTGTTGAATCTTGGAGTACTAAAAAAGCCTTGCAGATGTCTTCTAGTATTTAACATAGGGTATGAAGTATTGGTTGCTGAAACCTATTAATACTCTAAGATAGCTGTCATTTTGGATATACCGTTCACATCTAGAACCTTGAGATTAGCTTGAAGTTGATTGAAGACATATTTATTTGTAAATGTGTGTCTTAGCAGCATATCCCCAAGTTAGTATGCCGTATCTCAAGAGCAATTCCACCAGTGAGTAATACAAATGCTTCTGAACTTCTAACGTTGAGTGACGTTTAAGATACGCCATGGCAAACATTGTGCTCTTTAAGTTTGATATGAGTTTGTTGATGTGATCTTGCCATAGGAAATGGTCGTCAATTATATCTCCTAGGTACTTAATGCTTAGCACTAATACCACAGGATCACTTCCTGGAGTTGTGAGACAGTCTTCATTTTGAAGGTATATATTTGTAGCAATTCTGGGTTGGGTTGGAGGTGGAGTGGATCAGTTTGGTTTTCTTCGCGTTAACTACCAAACCATTATTATGGCTCCATCTCGTAAGACTATCAAGTTCTTATTGCATGATATTTGTTGCTGTTGAAATGCATATGAGTTTTAAAACAAAACCTATATCGTCCGCATATGCAAAAACCGTACTTCGTTCAAAAAAAAATGAAGATACTCATTTGTAAAAAGTATAAACAGCAAAGTTCCTAATTTCGAGCCTTGTGGAACACCGTATTGAGTATTTAATCCTTCACTTATTGTGTTCAATATTATACATATACCGATTCTAGCTAAAGCTTCCATGAGCCTCTTAGGTTAGTTTAGGTTACATTGGAGGTTGGAAAACCAACCCACTTAGGCCTATTGGCCCGTTATGCTGCCACGTGGATCTATGATCCCCTTACTTATGGAACCAATTTAAGCTTATGATGAAGCGCAGGAGACTGTTAACATCTATATTCTTTAGATAGTTTAAGTCATTTTAGAAGAAAGCTCCTAGGTGGAGTTTGGATCCAGCTTTGGCCAGATCTGTTTAGTCGCTACACATGTTTGCGAACTGGTCTATATAAGGTCTGTTCTTTTGTTATCATCCAGTTTGAATAATAATTTGGACGTAGCGATTGGTATACCTATGCTACCCTTTGCCGGTAGAATAGGTAAAGTGTTTCCAGCTTTGCCGAATTCGTCGGTCTTACAATTTCCTAGAACGTCCCTGTGGCCCGGTACCAAAAAAAGGTGGAGGTTAAACGGCTCTGCCGTCTTCGTAAAAGATGATCGGCATTCAAGGGCGGTTTAAGAATTTAGTGCGACGAGTTCAGGGACTTAATAGCGGGCTGACTATCAAAAAAGGATGCGTATATCCTTTGCAGATATAACGTTTTTCTTCAGCTAGGACAGAGCTATCTTAATCGTCAAAATTTCCGCCTGGAACACGATACAATGATTTGAAAGACGGAAGGGGGGAGCTTAGGTTTAGCTTATCTGAGAAAACATCGCCACCAACCCCGCTATCGATTGTGCATCCATCTCTATAGAAGTGGATAAACTTGTCCTCCATAAAAGTATCTTCGTCCCAGAGGAATCTAGAGAGGAAGCTCGCATGAAAGTCTTTGTCAAAGTTTAGGTGCAATCGATGTTCTCTATGTGGATTCCTAATATATTAATAATATTTGCGTGGACAAATAAATTCACTGGTCTACAGAATTTTTTTTATGCATTTTAATTAAATTCAATATTTTTATATTAACGTTGGGTCACTGAATATGAAAACATACATAATAGAATTTTAAAGAACAAAAACAATTTATTTAAAAACAAAACATTGTTCAAATTGGTTTGTTTTTTGAACACATGAAAACATTTGAAAACATGAAATTTATAATTTTGAAATATTTACAAAATATTTGATCTGTTTAATTTAGATTTTCTCTTATTTTTCGCTTGTCTATTGTAATCACCAGCAGTAGTCCGCTAACATTTTCGCATTCCATCAGCCCTGATATCTCTTTTCTATCGTCAATATATCTTGGTGGAATCGTTCACCATGTTTGTCACTTCCTCCACACTTGGAGGGAAAAAAATCAAGATGAGAGTGAAGAAAATGGATTTTAAGGGACATATTGCAGCTTCGCTGTCGATACTTTTGTAGGAGGTTGTTCGCAAGTTCAACACAATTTTCACTTCTCCTGTTGCCCAAAAAAACTGTGAACAACTACCCTAAAAGACTCTCATGTCTCTTTTTCAAAGCCTAGTAATGCTGAATCGAAGTTTTGGTCCTTTAGAATTTGTATTATTTGAGGCCCGATGAATATTCCTTCTTTTATTTTTGCGTCTTTGAGACGCGGAAATATACTTCGAAGGTACTTGAATGCTGGTCCATCCTTATTGAGAGCCTTAATAAAGCTTTTCAGTACTCCTAATTTAATAAGTAAAGGCGGTAAAATAAGTTTCTAGGAATTTATTAGAGGAAGGTGCTTTACGTTCTTTTCTCCAGGACGCAGACTCGGATTTCAGTCTTTTTCATATAGTTTAAAGATCTAGCTCGGCTGTCTCACTCACACAAAAAACAAGAGTACTTGGCATATCCTTGATGTTTCAGAGATCTCTGTGATATTGTCACAGAATGATCTCCAATATTGACGCTTTGCTTTTCTCAGTTCATTTTTATATGTATTTTTTGAAAAATTCTTTGTATGAGTCCCAGTCAGTCACTTTTCTTGTGTTTTTTGCAAGGTTGAAAAGTTTTCTGGAGGTGTTTCTAACTAACCCTAGTACTGATGTTTACCAGAGGGCAGAGTGAAGCCATAGCCTGATTGAGAGCCAGGGTGAATTCACGCGGGGGAATTAAGAGTTCAGAGGACAGTGTTTCTGACAGTATTTCTCTGTATTCTGTCCAATCAGTTTTCCGGTAGTTTCGGAATGCTGCTTAAGTGGGGAGACCATCACCCAGGCTTAATTGGATGTATGTGGTCTGAAAACGAGTGTTCAGTCGATACTATCCAGTTCGTTAGTATTTGAGTGATGTCGTCTGAGACAAGAATGATATCTAGCACTTCCTGTCGGTGTCTTGTTATAAAAGTGGGCTCATTGCCAATGTTGCAAACAATGAGGTAAGTACTTCAAATATAATCAAAAAGTGACTTACCTCTATCGTTGATGTCGGTACTGCCCCATACCGTGTGAAGAGCGTTAGCGTCGCACCCGACGATGAGGCCAGTTTTTTGCTTTCCAGCTTCCAATACCACGCTTTCTAGGTTTGACAGTCTCCAGCCTGGCAACGGTTAAGTCAGGGTCGCTGAGCTTAGGAAGTAAAAATGTATTAAGGCTACGTTTCACTATTAAACAAGTTCTAATCTTACATTTGTTTTTTGTAGAGATTGGAGCGCATAAAAGTGTCCCATGGCCACGAACCACGCCTTCCGCGATCGATGATTCCTGGATGAGGATGGTGTTTTCTGCGTTTTCGGAAAGGCGCGGAATAAGTGCGGCCGAAGTGGTGGAGATTAATCTGGAGAAACCGAATCATTGCTGTAATTTCCCAGAGTGGCCTCCACCACGGTTTTTTTTTAGTTCTCCGATTCTGAAATTGAGCTCGAGAGATCATCTTCTTCCTCTTATCGTGTAGGATCTTATTTTATTTCGTCATCAGTTTCCGACAGAGTGTCAGAGGAAAAGAGCGACGGCTTAATAGTTGCTTCGGTTGAATTGGAATCGTCGCTGTCTATTTCTGAAAACGATATCGACGCTCCCAGATCTAAGGCTGTATTTGCATTCAGCTTATCCTTTTTGTAGACCCTAAGGTGTATTATTCGTATCCGAACGTAACTTGGTATCTTGACGTAACCTTGGTGCCAGCCAGCGTCGCTTTTGATGGAAGGTGGTTCGGGGTTTTCCTGCCTGAAAGTTTCAACTAAACCAACTGCCGCCGTTCAGGTGAAATCGATCCATCGGTGTCGCTTCTATATTACCGTGATCGTTATAGCGTCTTTTAAGGTATCGCTAAAGGACCTCAGAGATGTGGCGTTGGATGACTCAGTGGTTTAAGTGTTTACGGTTTTAATCTTGCTTGTTGATAATCAGTGCAGTTACCGTTCTACTGCCCGGTGTTGAAGAAGTATCGTCCTCGGGTTTTATTTTTTAGAGGTTGTATCCATTATAGATCCCACGAGTGGCGGAGAAAGGATGGTCCATCTGTACAGAGATTCGCAGTATACAGATTAGGCCAGCTAATCCGGAGAACGCCGGGTATCCAGATACTCCATTTGCGACTGAGCTATTTTTAGAGATGCAGCCCAGAGGAAAAGCATAAGTCAGTAGGGTGGAGGGAAAAGGAGGGAAAGCATGATTTCAGGACTCGTCTGGAGAAACTTCTCGAGATTCATTAACCTCACTTAGCCCCTACAACTCGACAATTTGATGCTCAGGTAAGGGAATGAGCCTCTTAGGATTAAGCATATCGAAAGCTTTACTATAATCCACAAACAAAATCAGTACGTGATTTGTTGCATTTAAGCTTGTATTCACCAAATTAGAGAGCTCTCCGAGTAGTGTTTCAGTGCTTTTCCCTTTTTGAAACCTGTACTGATTCTCTTGCAGTATTTTTTGTTAACTTATGAAATTGTTTAGTCGTCGCACCGCAATTTCTTCAAACATTTTTCGACTAGCGGCAAAATAACGATAGGCCTATAGTTCTCGTAGTTGTTTTTAACACTATTTTTATAATTTGGGCGTATGAGTATTGTTTTGAGTAACATGGGTACAAGTCCATACTCAACACTTTTATTATTTATTGTTTGTATGATTGGTGCTAATAAAGCCGCGTTTAGTTTCAGGTCAATAGCTCTTACGCTATCGGCTCCTGTCTAAGCATATTGAATATTTCCATTTCACTGGACTGCTCTACAAAGATTGCATGTGCAACATATCGATTTTGGAGGCTATTTGTTGTTTTATTGCAATCATGAATAATTATAGAGGCCTAGTTAGAAAACTGTTCAGCAAATTCGTCTGCAATTTTTTTAGCATTGCAGTTTTTCAAAAAGTTCTTTGCAAACACTTCGTCTATTAATTTTTTTTCCTCCCCAGTACTTCAGTTATTATATTCCATGTTTCCCTAGGATCTTTTTTGGCATTTAGGAATTCCATCAAATAATATTGTGATATTGTCATTTTCTTCTTTGTTAATTTTTCTTTACAGTTTTGCGAAACTATTTATAGTCTACTTCATATGTTTTACACTTCGAATTACTCTTCCATCAAAAACTCCGGGTCGTCTTTGATGCTGCAGCCAAAACTTAAGACGGAACTTCGTTGAACCAGCATTTAATGACAGGACCTAAACAACAGACGAATATTATTGAAATTATATTAAGATGAAGAAAACATAAATATATCTTTACAGCAGACATTGAGAAAATGTACAGGCAGATCCGTGTCAGCTCAGCCGACTCTTATTACCAGATGATTGTTTGGCGTGACTGTGATATCAATCCAATCAAGGTATATCGCATCTAAACAGTTATGTTCGGTACAAACTGTGCACCCTACCTTACCATTCGATCGCTCAATCAACTGGCTACTGATGAGGAGCACAACTATCCGTTGGGCGCACGAATAGTAAGGGAAGACACTTATGTAGATGATCTGTTCGCTGGAGCTGATACTGTTGAGGAAACAGTGTTGAGGCGTGATTAAGTTAACAGTTTGCTGGCCGCGGGAGAGTTCCATCTGCGGAAATGGGCAAGCAATTCCCACGAGGTTTTGGATCAAATACCTGTAGATCAGCGGGAAGTTGCCTTTTCTTTGCCCTTAGATACCCCAGATCACGTCAACACTCTAGGAATTAAGTGGTTTCCAGTAGACGAAAGCCTTTCTTTTCAGAACATCCAACTCGACAGTGCTGATCCACCAAAAAGGACAATTCTATCCACTATGGCTAAGCTCTTCGATCCTTTAGGATGGATTTCACCCTGCGTCGTCAAGGGCAAATTTTTGATGCAGAAACTGTGGCGTAGCGAGCTGAAGTGGGACGAGCCTATCTCATTGGAGTTGAAGAAGGAGTGGAACGCTTTTCGTAAGGAATTGCCGCAACTTAAAAAGATCCGTATCCCTCGATGGATCCACACGCACAGCACTCTTAAGGAACTAGAATTACACTGTTTCAGTGACGCATCCGAGAAGGCATACGGTGCCGCTATATACCTTCGAGTTCTCGATTCCAACGACGTCATCCATGTACAGTTGCTTATGTCCAAGACCAGAGTCGCTCCAGTAAAAACCCAAACAGTGCCACAACTAGAACTCTGTGGAGCTGTTACTCTTGCAACACTGCTGGATTATACTTCTAAGGTTTTAGGCTTTCCAGATGTGAAGCAATATGCGTGGACTGACTCAACCATTGCGTTATCGTGGATTGCTACTATTCCAACTAAGTGGGCCACCTTTGTTAACAACCGGGTAGCCGAAATACAACGACTGGTGAAACCAGAAAGCTGGAAGCACATTCCCAGTGAAATGAATCCTGCGGATATAGCATCCAGAGGAACAAAGCCTTCTGCCTTACATGCTAACAGACTTTGGTGGAATGGGCCAGATTTTCTGCGAGAATCTTGGGATTTTCAATGTCCACAACAACCGACGAGCTTAACTACAAACGAGGAGAAACGGTCAATTAAAGCTTACATGGGGATTCAAATAAAAAATGATTTTTATACTCTAATATTAAAACACTCTAATCTTACATAACTTATAATAATCATAGCGTACTGTCAACGATTTATAACAAATTTACGAAACATACCTGAGTCGAAAAAAGAAAATTTACTCTCACCAGTCGAAATTCATTCTACCACACTGTTCGCCGTAAAGCTTGTAAAGGCAGACATGTTCACTCCCGACGTGAAAGCCAAAGCCCCAAGCTAGCTCTGTTCTTATACGGACTCTGATGGAATCTTGCGAGTCGAAGGTAGATTGCAACAGGCGGATCTTCCATTTCATCAACGACACCTAATCATACTCTAAGGAAATCATCATTTCACAAAGCTCTTAATCGCTGATGCTCATCTGCGAACGGATCATGGAGGACTACAGCAAGCCACAGCATACTTGCGCAACAAGTACTGGATTCTTAAATTTAAAAATTGTGTTAAGGAATATTTACATAGCTGCACCATCTGTTTTCGGTATCGAGCTAAAACGTCTCACCAACTGATGGTTGGTTGGCCAACTGGCCCCAAGAGTGCGCATCTCTCTTTAAAAGTAAAGTCATGGAAAGAACGGGGGGCCAAAACCTTCAAGGCGTACTTTGCCATTTTTGTGTGTTTGGCTACCAAGGCCATACACATCGAATTGGTGAGCGACCTTACTACAAACGCATTCATCGCAGCCCTACGACGATTCACAGCGAGAAGAGGATTATGTTCGCATATATTTAGCAACAATGGGACGAACTTCCTGGGAGCCAACAAGGCATTGAAGAAGTCATTTAAGAAATCGAAGTTTGATTGGAAGGATGTGGTAGAAATGATCTCCAAAGAAGGAATAGAGTGGCATTTTATTCCTCCAGCTTCCCCCCACTTTAGCGGACTGTAGTAAGCCGGAGTGAAATCTATAAAATACCACCTTAAAAAGATCACCAACGCCGACACTTACACATTTGAGGAACTCACCACGCTTCTACATCAAATAGAAGTGTGTTTAAATTCGAGACCATTGTGTCCTATGACCGACAATCCTCACGATTTCACCGCTCTCACTCCCGGACACTTCCTTGTTGGACGACCTCTAAACTCAATCCCTCAACCTGACTTAGCGGAGATTAACGATGGGACCGCCTCCAGAAATTACAACATCTATTCTGGAAGCTTCTGGAAAGCTTCCTTTGTCGCGTCTGCAACAGCGTCCAAAGTGGCACAAAATTGAGGAGCAACCCAAGATAGAAGATCTAGTCCTGATCAAGGATGATCACCTACCTCCCACAAAATGGAGTTTAGCACGCGTCATAAGCACGTATCCTGGGACAAATAACCTGGTTCGGGTTGTCAAGTTGAAAACACAGAATGGAGAAATAAAACGACCGATCACAAGAATTTGTTTACTTCCGACTAACAGCACATATAAAGACGACGAATTAATTAAATCGCTTATCATCTCTTACAAAACATACACAATAAAAATCAAGAATAATAAATGTTCATAAAATACATTCATACAAATCACAAAATTCAAAATTGCTGTTTTCAGCGTTGGCGGCACTGATTTGACATTGGACTTTATTCAGGAACACATACATATATTATGACTGCGTTCGGAGCAGTCTGAATCCGAAAAACCTTTACTTATGTCAATACGAGTAGATTGCAGAGACTACTGCAGATGCTATTACTTCTTGATATTTTTGAACTTGCATATTACCTAAAACATTTGTATCTATATTGATGACACCAATAATGATTACTTGTTTTTAATATTTCTGTCTATTTCCTCAATAAATTGTGGTATATTTAACTTCGGTGATCTGTATACTGCATGAATATATTTCATTACTTCTCCCTTTTCTTCTATTTCGATATCTAAACTTTCATATGAAACAGCGCTTGTATAGATTCTATTGTAACTTATGTTATCTTTGATGAGCATCGCTATTCCTCCCTCTTTGGTGTCTTTTCTATTGAAATTCAGGAATAAAACCGTTTATAATGTAAAAATCGTTTTCCTTTTCTTTAATGTTAATTTTCACCAGACAAATAACATCGATATAGATTAAAGCTGGTTGAATTTCTCCTAGAAAAGTAATCCAGTTTTTCCGCAGCGATCTTATATTAAAACATACAAAACAGAAGTTCATGTTTTTTTTTACAAAATTGAACTCGGTACCAGTAAAGCCATACATTACCCCAAAAACAACATCAACTTCACTATATCACTGTCAATGTCACTGATCGTGTCTATGTGAATGGCCTTACCTTTTTCAGCTTTCGTACTTAAATATTCATCGATGCTTCCCACACAAATCTCCAGTTACATTATCTAGGCTTATTTTTGGCGACCCAAAATAAGTGCTTATTTGTTGGAGTCAGCTGTGTGTTAATGTACACAAACACATTTTTTTCTGATTCCGCTTGTTCTTACTCTCTATTTTGTTTGGTGCATATATTGTCTGCTACTTCTTATCCAATATATTCTTTTGCTGACGATAGTACTCTCTACTTTTTGTTTCCTGACTCAAGTCTCTGCTCTTCGGTTGTAGATCGAGAACACCAGCATATTTTAAGCTCATTAAATTCTGATATTAACAGCATGACTAATTGGGGAACCACTAACTAAGTAAAATTTAATGCTTCCAAACACAATGCTGTTTGCTGTCATTAAAGTGAAATTTAAACACACAGCCATTAATGATACATGAATGGTACTTGCTTCGTCTCGTCGGTCAAAACCGAAAAACTTTCCATTCTTTGTATGACAACTTACATATTCGGTGTTGTAAAAATGGTGCGAAATGTCCAGGTTTCCTCAAGCGATGTAAAAAATATTTCACTCCCTCTAATCGGGCTCCAAAATATATAAGCCATTTATCCGCCCGAAATTGGAGAACAATACCCTCCTGTCTCACTCTCTTTTATCGCTATTTCCACCACCATTGCTTCATTAAAATGGCCAATTTGTATCGCCGTTATTTAACCAACACAACCCTAAAGTCACTCCACTACAACAAACTACTACTACTACTACTTTGCCAAAACAAAACAGCAAATTTATAGAAATCCAATCACCATTAAAATCCGAGAGGAACAACTCTTCAAACAGACCGAATCAATGCAATATGGATTTATTGGTGAAATAACTAAGATGCGAGTTGATTTTCTCAATACGATCGAGGAAATTAAAGAAACCTGAGCGCAACGATTTGACACAATCAACAAATCGATTTCATTGAGCGCGTGAATAGAGAAGAACACCCACGTAACTGCAAAACGCTGAATCCCTTGCTCTCAACAAAGAATCACTGCCCTAGAGGGGAAGAAAATTTCTGGTGATGCTGTACTCTTTGGCATACCCGAACTCGTAGATGAAAATCTAAGTGAGATTTTTAAAAAGCTGTGCAGAACTGTCTATGTAATCCGCCACCATTAATGAAAGCTTTCCGCACCAAAAAGCGCATCAACAGCAACAACAGAAAAATGAAAAACTTGCTAACTTATATTCGAGCTTCAAGAGAGCTTCGGTTAAAGTGATATTGTTATTAAATCCAGTAACGCCAAAAGCTATTACTTAAATGAGAGCTTAACTAAGAAAACTCGTTTTCCTCTAAACAGTTCCCTTGTACCTAAGCGGAAAAGACAAATATTCTCTCTTTTCATAAAGTCTGGTTCTGTTCATGTTGCGAAATTGCTACTGCTGGAACAACAATAGAATAACATATCGTATTCACTTAATCAAGCTTATTTACTTTTTGTTATTTTCCTTATCTGCAATTTTAATTTTTCCCTATCATTTTTTGCCTTTAATCCCTCGCTTTTTCTCTCTCTCTCTCTGTCTCTCTCTCTCTCTTTCTCTCTCTCTCTATTAATTTGTTATATACTTTTATTTGTTCTAGTATGAATGCAAACTCAACACACACTATGTTAAATATTGGTTTTAGCTTTCGTAATTGTTTTAAAATTTGTTACCTAAATAACATACACGTAGTCTCAATGTTTATAAATTGAATTATTTAAGGTACTTGTTTACTTGCCCAAGTGTAGATATTATTTTGCTTAAGTATCAAATTTTGATACAACAATCTTAAGATATTGTACAACATACGAAATAATAATAAAAAAAATTTAAATTAAAAACGTGTGTAATATATCATGTGCTTTTAGTAATAATCTTAGCTCTTGTCCTGCACTTTTTTTCTCAGCCCTTTTAGCATTCTCGACACTGTATGAGCATTTAATTATCTGCGCAGATTTTAATGCGGATATACTCAGAGTCAATTTGCGTTTATTTCAGTTAAGGGATCTGGTCTTCAACGAAATAGGTTCTATAGCAAATGCAAACACAAGCAAATGAATACGAATTGCCTACGAAATAAAAGTGCACGTAATAAATCTACAGTCACTACAGTCACAAAAAAAAAACGTTTACATCTCTAAGTTAAACATATCGCATCCTCTAAAAAAACCGTGGTACAATTTCAAGTCCAAATTGAAATGTGTTACTAAGCAAACGTGTTTGACGGAGTGACAATTTTCGGTTTGGTTTTAAGCGATTAAGATTTCAATACCAAGGACTAAAAAGTTAAGCAATCAGTTTTTAATAACTTGCACCAAACTTGTTCAAATTTGTTAATCGAAACTTGTGTCAGTTGTATGATAAAAAACGTAAATATAAAAATAGGTAAAATTTCCCGTTTGTACTTATCTTTACATTGTAATCGTGCCGAATATCACTTTCCCAACATACCTATACATAAATTAATGCCTCCCAAACGGAACAGAGAATAGTTTGCCGAATCTCCATCTCCTCCCAATCATAAACAAAAAATTTTAAAAACATACACGAAATCTTCATCGATGGCACATATGTTGAACAAAAATGCTCAAAATGAATGCGCAATAATGGAAAAACTGGAAAAAACCATATTACAAATCCTCGACTTACGCACGAAATCGATTCAGAAGTTGGAGCTTTAAAATCTTCGCTTGAAGATGGACATGGAGAAACAAAAACTGAAGGAAACAATGAGTGATGTACTTTTGCACGGGGTTCCACTGATACCAAATAAAAATTTACCAGCTATTTTCAATCAACTCTGCACAACTTTAAAAGCAAAGCCACCAACAATTAAAAACATTTACCGTCTTAAATCAAAGACTAACCTCGTTGCACCACCGATTATAATAAAATTTGTTTCACCAAACGACAAAAGCTTTGTTTTGAAAACGATCACCAACTTCCGAAAGCCAACTAAAAGGATTTTTTGACTTCGTTGAATGAAGTCGTTCAAATCAATAAAAACCTAGTTTACGTCCACGTATGTTTAACTGTTAAAAATAACTCTCTCCTACAATGTGCATTAAAACTAAAGCGAGAAAAATAAATAATGTAGGCATTTACTTTTGTGTGATGGTTTACGTCAAAAAAAAAAAAAAACGAATGAAGAGAATGCAAAATTAATTGAGACTACCGATGACCTGATCGTTTTTGCCACTAGGTCACGGACATAAACAAAACATGAACATTAGTTAGTTATTACTTTCTTTTTTTTTAATTTCTTATATCCTTTTAATTATTCTCTTCTCTATTTCTATTTTTATTTAAATTTAAATGCTTTTTTTTCTAATGCAGTTACTACTTCATAAATTCATCTTATCATCATATTTTTTGTGAACTTCTTGTGAACTGATCTTCTTCCAAAAAGTATTCTGCAGCTTATACTTTCTATATGAAATGAGGTTAAATTGGAACCTCCTTTTCTTATTTTTTTAAAAATGGATGATTCAAATGAAATACTACACAGGTATTCCACAGATGTTTTAACTCAAAATACAATGCGTGTAATGGTTAATGTTATGTGAAGTCAACGTAATGGTTTGCAAATTTGTCATATCAATGCTCAGGTGCACTCCCAAAACTTGATGAATTTAAGCACTTATTTGAAGGTTCAAAAGTTGACGTGGTTTGTGTCAGGGAGACGTGGCTACCAAGTGGCATAGGGATAAACTGTAAACTTATACGTAAAGTTCCACTTGGAAGTGAGATAGATATTGTTTTCGTATAAATAATTTGTAAAGGCAATACAACAAGGCTCAGTATAAAGGCCAACTCAAAACATCTCTTTTAAAAGTTTGGAGTTTTCTAAGGCTTTTGACACAGTAAACCATAATGCCCCGTGTAGTAAGTTAATAAGCTAGTTTAATTTCTCCTATCCTTCGATAATGTTAGTCCAGTCCTATTTAAATTGTTTATATTGTTTAATTGCTCCGTATCTGATCTTCTCAGGTTAAATAGAGGGGTTCCACAGGGGCGGGACCGCTATTATTCTCGACGTACAGAAATGATTTACCCAATTACTTACAAAACACTCAAGTAGGTATGTATGCTGATGACGTTCAGATGTGGTTAACCCAATTAAGTTTAAATGCTTGGTTATCTCAAAAAAATCTCTCGATACGTTAGATTTCCCCAAAATATACTATGAAAGTAATCAAATTAAATTCGTCGATTCAACTAAAAACCTTGGTATTACCTTCACAAAAACACTTTTTTGGGATACTCACATCAAGTTAACAATTGGGAGAGTTTATGTAGGCCTCATTATGTTGTGGACAAACCATAGAATTACATTATTCATCCCTCTTTTGCTTTACGGTTGCGAACTTTTTTAAAATTGTGATTCTGCTTACAACAGCATAGCTAGGTACATATACGGCGTAAGAAGGTATGACCACATTTCTCAATTCTCTAAATCAATATATGGCGTTACTCTTGGAAATCTTTTTAAGCTAAGAACTTTAATATTGCGAAACAATACATTGCAATCGCGTCAACCACCATACATTTTCAATAAGATCTGTGAGTCCGGTTCTCTTAGATCTCTTAATCTTGTGCCAATACGTTATCCAATAATCCAATATCCAAGCGCCAATTCTTTATAAATGCAATACGTCTATGGAGCTCTCTTCTTTGACATCTAAGGATGATTGGCTGTACAGCACTTTTCGATATGAGGCTCAAGGAGTACTTGGAGACATGGAGATATTAATATGATGATATTATTTTTATTTTATTATCTCAATGTTTATTCTTGTTTTTTTTTTTTTTTTTTTTTCTTATTGGATTCAAATAATAATATCTACAATATTGTTAACTTGTTTTTTCTATCGTTAAAACCTATTACTTAAGCATATCAATTAAGCTTATGCTGTCTAAGAAGATATTGTATCTTATTGTATAAGTCTATACGAGTATATAAAACAAATAAATTAATTAATTAAATTTGCGGAAAATCAATGTTTCTAGTAGCGATAAATATGTGAAAAGTAATCTCGATTCTGACATGTTTAACAAATTTTATTTTTGCACTGGTAATAACATTACACCTTTTATCCCTAGGGAAGATCTTGAATTACTAATGCCTACATTGAACGATTTTGATGTGGTAATAGAAAATGATATACTGCCTGTGTAACAGCTTCCACTTCAAAAAATTTATTTTTTCCATAATTGTAAGCCACTTAACTCCAACTATTTTTTTATGACGTCCACTTATCCACGGAAGTGGAAAATCACTTAAGTTTTACCAATTGCTAAAGTCTTTGAGAAACTCAAAACAAAACAAATCCTAAGACAAGTGTCACATCATCAATTACTCAACCCAAGCCAGCTGCTGCACAGCAATGATTAACGTACTCGAAGAAACTAAACAAGGTTTCGACTAGGATTTTCTGACGTTTCCATGTCTATTTGATTTCTCAAAGGCCTTCGATAAGATCAATAATATAATTCTGTGATGGAAACTCAAAAATTCGTTTGGCTTCAGTGACAGAGCTGAACGACTGATCCGCATTTTTCTCTTTGAAAGGATGTAGCGAGTCATATACGGAGAATAGACTTCAGCTTTTAAGCCTATCCTAAAAGGGTCACCTCAGGGATCGGTTCTAGGACCGATTTTGTTATTACTATGTATAAATGACCTATCATCTGTTTGCAAAAATTCTTCAGTGCACCTCTATGCATATGATGTTCAACTTCATCTGGCCCAACTAATAAAGTATGTGAAAGAACTAAACTTCCGACGAAATGAGGATCTGAATCGAATACATAGGTGGTCAGTATTAAATGGTCTATACTATACTCCTTCCGATTTCCAACAGCTCATTAGATCTCAATCTTGTGCAATACCACACTAAAATCTGTGGAATCAGTAACAAGCCTTGGCTATTCAATAAATTGCAATCTGTCCGGTTATACTCTTACCAACGTATTGTAGTTATTGGCCGTATTTATGAATAACTTCTTAAGCTATTGTTAACTGTTAGTTTGACATCCACAGAAACTCGGCGAAAGGTCGTAACAACCCTAGTTTTCCCACTTATAACTAATGCTGATGCTATTTACTTCACTCTTGATTAGTTTTCTCAAAAAAAACTTTAAGTGGCTTTCAATAATTCTGTACGGCCTCCTTAGATACGACCACATCTCCGCATATTCAAGAAACTTACTTCGTTGAACTTTCCAAGCCAGAAACTGAATTTGTTTGCATAAAATTATAAATAATAACTAGAATCCCACCTTATATTTATAATTAACTCAAACTTTCTCGCTCCGAAAGGACATTTAACATTAATTCAGCTCGTCACAATTATATGCATTCCTCCCGTTTATTTTTAATTTGTCCTGTTAAATTATGGAGCATATTGCCTAACAGAATAAAAAAGAATTTCTTGTACCGCGAACTTTAAAAGTGCAACCTTTCTTCACTTCTCAACAACTCCCTCGCAAGAATAATCATCTTTAATTCTCATTATTATACATCTCTTCTTTTTCAGCACAATTTTTTCTACGTACCTGTTTTTCTACAATTTTGATTCATTTTTATCTTCATCCCATGTCTCTGCTGAACCACAAGTCAGAGGAATGCGCTCTAGGTAAGGATGGAGCGTCAGAAAAGAGCCAACTCTCTTGTGCCTTATGTAGAAACAAGGGGCATACCGCAAATTATCGGGCTTGTCCTAAATTCCAATACATAAAAAGAGTAAACCTGGCTCGACAGCAGAAGGTGGAAGTCAAACGTCCACCCGTGCAAATACAAACACCAGCCGTCACTCCCAAGTTACCTACGCCCAAATGGCGGCACGTACGGGAACTACGGTACAACAGGCAAAGGTAGCTTTTCAGGCCCCAGCGCCTAGAGCACCAAAACCTGTACCTGACATGCTGGCTATCTTGCTCTCTATTTAGGGGCAGATGGCTCAGCTTCAGCGTCAAATACAGGAACAGGCTACGCGGGTAGATCAAATATACACGCTGCAGCCGGGCCTAACGCACCTCCAGTCGTAATGGGTACGTACATGGCGGAGCAAACCCTGAAGGTCCTTGCAGTGAATGTTAATTCACTGATTAGGTTAGAACGAAGAGCCACACTATTGAAGTTGCTTGAAGACCAAGCCCCTGATGTGCTTTTGGTAAGCGAAACTAAGCTTACTAAAAGACACAAAATGAGGCACAGAAGATATAAAATATTACGAAGAAACCGACCCAACTCCATTCAAGAAGGAGGTGTTGTTATCTTTGTAAGAAAAGGACTGCATTCCAAAAGAGTATACAGTCGTGTAGTACGTGGGTTTCAGGTGCTAGAAGCATGCGTCATGTACATCCCTCTCCGTAGTAAAAAGCGACTGTACATGGTGTCTATCTATGCACCTAAGTCTACTCAATCCACCTTATTCATCTCAGAGCACGAGACACTTTTTCTATTCCTGAGGCTGGAATTGGAAGACAACTATTTTATTATCGGCGGAAATTTCAACACCAAACATAGAGATTTCAGGAAGTGTACAAGGCGAATGACATCATTGGCCCGAACCACGACCTGGAGAGTCGAGTCATTGTGCACAATTTCTGCCTTTGAAATGAAATTGTGAATTGCCGATTCGAGAGCTCGGGTTTCACCCAGTGACGAGAACATGGCAAATAATGTCATCACCAACGAAAGGGTATTACCACCGTTCATTTCTAAGGAAGAGCTCCAAACGATCTTCGAATCACTTAGAAGTAAGAAATCAGTGGGAACCGATAAAATACCGAACATTGTGCTTCGACATCTCCCACTAGAAGCGGTGGACATTTATATCACCCTGTTTAATAATGCAATGAATAATGCATATTATCCAGCGCATTGGAAAACTGCGGTGGTACATCCCATTCCCAAAAGGAATAAAGATACTTCCAATCCGGCGAATATCCGCTCGATCAGTTTTCTTCCAAATATCTGTAAGGTTTTCGAGAAGGTGATCAATAGAGTTCTGACTAAGTGGGTTGAGGACAAACATATAGTTCCGGATAATCAATTCGGTTTAAAGGCGGGGCATGTTATCAATTATGCTGCGTCTAAACTGGTTTCTGATATTCAATGGAACAAATGCAAGTAACAGTGCACTGGTGCCTGTCTGATTGAATTGGAAAGGGCCTTCGACACCGTATGGTTAGACGGACTGACGGCCTTGACAGGTTGGGCATTAGTAAACCACTGCTGTATATTTTTTTTTTTTTTTTTTTGATATGCTCTCCAATAGACAGTTCATTGTGAAGAATGGCGATGTGACTTCTACTGGAACATTTAACATTAAAAGCGGTCTGCAACAAGGTGCGGTAAATTCGCCGATCCTGTTCAACATTTACACAAGTGATCTGATAGGTTCACTTCACCATGCCAGACGCAGACGACTTAATCGCGTACAGATCGGGTCCAAAGATTGAGGTCATTAATACACTTTTGCAACGTGACTTCGACAAAATTAAGCGATATTGCGACGACTGGAAGTTGAAAATTAACTTTCAGAAGTCGGACACCATTTTGTTTAGGACGCCTTTGTCTGGGGCATCTAGGGATACCAGAAAGAATTGGCGAAAGTTCTATATCGTAGGACAACTTGGACAGCCACTTGCTTGTCGAAATGTAGTCAGATACCTTGAGATCTGGCTAGATCAATATCTGTATTTTAATAAACATATAGATGTTGCTCTGGCCATAGCCAAAGGTGCTTTTGCCCTTACAAAGAGACTGTTTTATAATAGCCAACTCGATGCGAGGGTGTAGGTTATCTGTTACATGGCCCTTATCCGGCCCATGCTCGTATTTGGATGTCCTGTGCGGTTCAACGTGAGAGCAAGTTTATCGGAAAAGATTCGGGTGTTTGAGAGGGCTTGTCTTAGGACTTGTCTTCGCTTATACAGAACACCAGAATCTGAGTACATAAAATTCTATCGTAATGAGGTCTTGTACAATAGGGCGAACCTAATAAGAGTGGACAATTTCGTCATTAAGTTGACTCGAAGGCATATTGCAAGAGCAATGACCTCATCGAACAACCTGATCTCCGGGCACGGCAGTGCGGAGCGTCTCCGGTTCAGTAGGGCGGTAGGGAATCGCGACCTGAGGGATGTTTCTCAGCAGCACCAACAATTTTGGTGGCTTTTTGAGGGAGAGGATGCTTCGCCGTCGAATTGCTCCAACACTTGGTAGCTTCATGTGAAGCAAAGTGGGTCGCCTAATTTTTTTTAGCCATGGCCGGCTTAAATAGTTTTAAGTAGGATTAAGTTAGATTTAAAAAAAAAATAAATAAATAAAAACCAAAAAAAAATTTAAAAAAAAAAATAAATAAAAAATGAAAAAAAAGAAAATATATATACATATATTTGTATATTAAGTATATATATATGTGGGTGTGTATGTATGTATTAGATGTAAGTAGATTAAGTAGATTAAGGTTTAGTTTTAAGTAGTTTGTAGAATTTTAGTTTTATGTTTTATAATAAAATAAAAAAAGTCAGGTTACTTAGTTTTTTTTGTAAAAAAAATTTTAATTTAATGAATAGAAATAGTATACTATGGTAGTAAGATAAGACATAATTTAAGCGTTAGGTTTAACTTAGAGTGGTCGCATGGGGCCAGTAAGTAAGAATAAGATAATTTTAAGTTAATTAAGCTAATTTTTAAGCATTTTTTTGTCTAGGAAGTAAGAGTAAATTAAGTGATACAATAAAAATGCATACAAACTGAAAAAAAAACCCATGTCTCTGCCATGATATAAAAAAAAAATTATCTAATTTTTAAGTTGTTAATTTTATGAATTTATATGTATATACATTTGTATTAGATACCTTAAGTACTATGTACTTCAAATTTTTATATTCAATCTACAAACCTTTATCTAAATAAATTTAAATTAAAATGGATGTTGTCCTAATAGAGGAAGCAATAGTTGGTAAGACTTTTTCTGGAAGAGACGGCCAATTCAGCTGTCTTATCCTTTAGAGGTAAATGAACAAAGTTGAGATTTGTAGAGGGAGGATATTGAATATATATATGTCCATATATATTCAGCAAACATATGCATACATATATATCATTGTTGCACAAACTGTATTCTGTGTGTTCTACATATTTATATGAATTCTGAAGTATAATGTTAGCGTAATCTCTCAATCTGATTGTCTTTGTATTCAGTTTATCATTTGTCGTCAATAAACAGACACCTAATTTGTAAATCGTATTTGAAACTAAATTTCTTTGAAGTTAAATCGGCTCGGATTGAATGTAAATATTTTTAAATCTTACATCAGTTATTAAGATAAGCACCTCCCCAACAACAAATTTTTTATCATACATACTTTCAAATGAAATATTCCAAATATATTGATTTTAAAGTGTTACTTTAACGAAATTTACTAAGGCGGTAGAAGCAGCGAGTTGAATAAAGTAGATACTGCCTTAAGTTTAAGAAGTGCTTTAAAGACGGAGCTAACCTTGATCAACAAAAAAAAAAAAAAAAATTAAAAATACAAGTTTATTTATCTAAATATATATTGTCCGCTTCAAAGTATTCCCCATCGACTGCAACACACTTATGCCAGCGCTTGATCCAATCCTTGAAACATTTTTTATATTAGGTTTTCGATATGTTCATCAGTGCTTCCTGCGATTTTTCCATTATTTATATTACATTACGGTGGCTGTTGGATGGTATTTGTTGCATTTTTCGTCAAAAAATTACGAATAATGATGGCACTGTGCGACGGTGCGTTATCATGGTGCAACATCCACGATGTTGTCTTTAAGACTATAATCTTCAACTTGGCAGAAAAAAACCCAAATTTGAGACACAAAGATCATATCAGGTAGACTTTCAAAAGCGTAGAAATTATTAAAAATCAATAAATTAAAATTTCTTTGCAGATTATGAATGTTATGAGGTACAACATAAAAAGATTTGAGACAATTAAAAGTTATATGATCAAAATTATTGATTTAATTAAATATAGAAAAAAAGGGGGGCTTAGTTTGGAGCTTCGCTATATAATGAATGTTAGCAGTGGTGACAGTGGTGATAGGTGCAACACCGCGTACACAGCAAGAAAAAGCATGATTACATCGAGTCTAAGAGTCAAGCATTAACATCACTTAGCAGTTGAAAACGCCAAGTTGGAGAGAACGAGTCCTCAGGTTTTCGAGGACTTATAAGTCAGTCCATAACACCGCGTCTGCACAAGACATGGCTGGTGTTAAGAAAATTTTCACGAAATTAAAATGTCTAGTGGAGACGGGTAGTTTGTAGACAGGAAATATTTCAAGACATATGTGTCAGCCCCAAATTTTTTTGACAGCACTTTTTTTGACAACTAGTAAATAAATGCTAAAAATAAAATAAATTTTTAACTGTTGCAGGATGACACGTTGGAGCAATCTTCCGAAGCAAGCGAAGATGAGGAGGATACAAATTTATCACTCCCATCGACCTCGGTGGAGTCCCTGAGCAAGCAAGTGAGGAAAGTCGAAACACTAAATAAATCCAAATATAACGGTACTGTTAGTGCCATACTAATGTCAGCGAAAGATCTACCCGAAGAAGAGCAAAATAACTACAGCAATTTTGGACGAATCATGGTGAGCCAATTAAATGAACTCCCAGAAATAGAAGCAGCAATGGCTATGAGTAATTTACAGCAAATGATGTCCCAGCATGTTATCCGGTCCCATTAAAAATAGGACATCAGAATCGTCAGCGTCAACACAGTATTCACTTTCAACACCCGCGAAAAACCGGGACATTTTGTAATCTTCATTCCTAAATGCACACTTATTTGAGTATGACGATGTCTGAATGTTGTTTTTTTTTTTCTCTTATTTTATTTACTAAGTTGTGTATTATTTAATAAACAATTGAACTTCTGTGTTAAAGAATTTTATAGTTATTTATTTTTGAAGTAAGTAGATGGGACAGACGAGGACAATGTAAATAACGTGGGTTATGGTATTGAATTATAAACAATTTTGTAGGCATCAGTTCAAAGAACTATCTAAATCTTGTTGAAGAAGACAGTAGTCTTGTGGTGAAGCGACAGCTTGGACGTCAGCATAGAGGAAAAAGTAAATTCGAAAAATCGAATTTTCTCTTTGCCTTATCTTATTGTTAATAATTGCTTCGAGAATACTTACAGGTAAGTAAAGGCATGAAGACATATTTGATATTTGTATGTAACATATACTATACACTGTACAATATTTTAAAACGAGAGACGAGCGTCAGTTTGTCGTTGTACGTTCGACAACGTATCTGTCAGCAAACAAATTGTTGAATTTGCGTCCTATGTAATTGCATGCACTTTAAACGAAGGTGCAGGTGCTTTTCTCACCCTTCTGTCGGATATGAACGTCAACGTCGGCCCAAGCGCTCATGAATACGCAAGATTGGAGGACAACAATCGCATTGACAGGGCCGAGATCCAAGCTGAGCAGCAGAGCAAAGAAGCCAGGATACAAAAAAAAGACTAGAGAAAAAAGAGGCTGAAGACATCGAAGCTGTCGCAGAGAGTCTACTCTATGGAGCAGGAATCGATGATTCTGTGTAAGTTGAAAAAAACATTTTTTTCTTCACTTTTTAGCTCATAAACTTTTAAACGCGTTTTTCTCAAAACTACTTTTTCAAAGTCCGTGTTCACTGCCATTTAAAAACTACTAGACCGATTTTTTTCAAACTTGGTACACATTTTCTACATATAAAATACCTCCCATCAACGTTTAATTAATTTTTTTTTTTTACTTTAATGGGGATTCCCACCTACAAAATGGCGGAATTTTTCGTGGAAAATAGCAATTTACACCAAAAAATTTTAAATGAAAAAAAAAATTATATTAATAATAAATAAATAAATAATCATAGAACGTTGGGGGGAGGATTTGATGATACTTTAACTTAATTTTAATGGTTTTTGATTTCAGATAATTTCCAACCGAGATATAGTGAACACCGCAATTTTTTATTTTTCTAAGACGTTCTGGGGCAAGTTCCCAAGTACTTTAACTAAATTTTAATGGTTTTTGATTTCAGATAATTTCCAACCGAGATATAGTGAACACCGCAAATTTTTATTTTTTTAAGACGTTCTGGGGCAAGTTCTTTCACATGCTTGTTTTTCAATATTTCCGAATGAAAAAATTACAGAATATTGCTAAAAGTATACTTAATAATATACAAAAAGTTTGAATAAATTTGCTCAATCCATACTTTAAAAAAAAATCACAAAAAAAGGATATTTTTTTACGCTGAATCCAAGAAGGTTTTTTTTGCAGTTTATTCGTTGACTAGCAAAATTGAACAGACGGAATATCTCAGTTGTGTTTCCGTATTATAGTTATTGATGCGTGTTTTTTTATATGTTTGATCAACTTCAAAAATTCAAACTTTATGCCACTCGGTTACTCGGTGCAATTTTATCCGACGAGGAAGAAGACGTAAGTTAACTTTCATACGAATAAAAATAAAAAGTGTTATGCAGAACTTAATACTTGTTCTGTTTTGAGTAATTTTCAGACCATGATGCCGGTCCTGCCGGTCAGGAATCGACCCTGACTCCGACATTGAGAAATACCTAGGTGAGATTGAAGCAGAAGAATAAAACTCCACCGAAACAGAAGAAGAATTTGAAGAGAAAGCAGCACCCATTAAACTCCTTTCGATGATGCTCAACGCATACCTTCACAAATGTTATGTACCTGGCGAAAACATAACAATCGCAAGCAATTATTTCCGTTCCGTGGGCGTACTCGATTTACTCAGTACATTCCATCCAAGCCCTCCAAATATGGCATAAAAATTTGGTGGGCATATGGTGCTGAAACATCATATCCACCGGGTTAGTAAACGGTGGTAAATAAGAAAGGGAAATTCATACCACCAGAATTTCTTATAGTAGAAAAAGGCATACAACGAGCAGTTCATTTCCCAGAATTTGAATGTCTTCAAAATGTCACACTATGTTCCTACATTCCAAAAAAAAAAAAAGCCGGTCGTGTTGCTGTCAACATCTCATTATACCAAAGATGTGGTTGGAGAAGCGCAAAACCCGCAAATGATAATTTACTATAATGCTACCAAAAGTGTGGTGGATATATTCATGCTGGATAAATATATCTGCAAACGACGTACGAAGCGATGGCCGTTGGCCATCTATTATATTATATTGGATATAGCTGGCTTGACCACTTACATTACATATTATAAAAATAATTCTTACTAAGAATAACTGCCAGTAGACGTCAAAAATTTCTTCAGGAACTCAGTAACCAATTAGCACAACCTGCACATCCGGCAAATCCCCAGGCTTCACGAAATTTTTCCATCAAAATTGGTTTGGAAGTCATGTTAGGTCATTCCTTACCTTCAAATTCTGTATCAGAAGGAGAGACTTCTGGTTCCAAACGTGATGCATCAGTAAGGATCAAACACAAAGTCAATTGTTTCATGTGTCACAAACGACGTTCGCCTAGGAAATCGTGCGAAAAATGTTCAAAGAACGTTTGTAATGAACATTCCACCAACCATACTACTTTTAAGCAATGTATTATTCAATAAAATATTTGTTTAAATAAATAATGTTTATTAAATTAAAAAAATATTTACCTTAATTTTTATTGCACTTTGCTTTGTGCATACCCGGGTATGTTGGGTGTTGAGCAGGCGTATACTTGGGCGAAATTGTAATCCCTCTTCTCAAATATAGTATTTATTTGAGTTTTTTTTTCTATAATCCGCCTTATTTTTTAAATATGTTAGGTTTCTTAAAAGTTAATTCCGATTGTAGTTCGTATTTATTAAAATATTTCATTTTCAATTCCTTAAACATACCCGAGTATTGACATAAAGGTTAAACTGTTCTTCCATTTCTAGTTCTTCTAAGTTCCGTATAAAGCATATTTTTTTGTACTTTATCCTTAATGCTATTTTTCTATTATTATTATAATCCTAATGCAAAGAGTTTACACCTTCTCAACCAACTTACACTCGCAGTATGAAATGTCGTGTAGTAATTTGCCCACCTAAGTCAAAAGAAAAAATGTCAGACGAAATGTTTGAATTTAGTTAGGAAGAAGAAACGAGCTGTAATGTGAAACTACCACTCGGAAAGAAAATTGTGTTCATAATTTATGCAACGATGATGAGCTGCCATTTGAAATTGACGAAAACATTGAAGTTAATCACAATTTCAATACAGCTAACCAGAAGCAATGTTTCGGCCTACGAAATAGGCTGTGTGAAGAAGTGTTTTCGTATTTTAATTGAGATAAGAAAAACAAAATAAAAAAGACTAAAATTATTTTTATGCCACAGTGCTGGTTTTCTTTCCTTTTCTTGGTGGCTCTACGTTCTCTGAAGGTGTATGTTCTATACTATCCAGCGGAGTATCACTTTCACTGGCTGGCATTGTGCTTTATTTTAGTTTTAAGCCAACGTTCTTCAAAACTCTTTCAATTCCCCTCAACCTGGCCCGCAGTGAAATCTGAAACGAACTACTGCATGCGGCCAGCGATCTACTCCCAGAGTTTTGTTTTTTGTTTTGAAGTCATACATTTTGCCGAGATTTGGCTGTAAATGCTTCTTGTTTTTCTTCTGCACCTGCAGAAGTTGTTGTAATTTAACGACTGGTTAAATATTTCCTGGCGAAATTCTTCACCTAGCAAAAAAAAAATAAGAAAAATCTTTGTAAAATATGTTAAATCCAACAAATTTGTACTTACTTTTTTCTAAATTCTGCCGTGTATTTGGAGAACATTCAACCAGCACAGATTTCCCATTATTCGCTCTTATTTCGAATATTGCACTTTCCATAACTTTTTTTTTTTAATTCACACTGCACACACAATCGCAAATAAACAAATTGCTGGAAACAAATCAAAATGACAGCCAGAGCTGATTTTGACATATGCACAACAGTCTGCTCTACCTTAAAAGTAGGTGCAAGTTTTTCTGTACTTTTCTGTTCTGATAACCTCACTGAACGCAAAGCAGAACAGTTTCGCACAGAAATTTTTCTCACTGAATACAAAACCTGTACTTGGCTGCCCAGAACTGCCTCATTGAACAGACCTATATACATATATGTACAGGATTTGATCTATGTCAATTTTCAATCGCATTTCACTGTCTCTACTGATTTTTTTAACCATATATAATTATGCAGTATTCACTAAAAATTTAATAGAAAAATAACAACACAACAATTTCTTCGTGTTAAGTAAGTGCTTTGTTCACATATTTTAAAGCACGATTCTATTTAAACGAACCATCTTACCTCTTCATAAGCATTTTTTTAGAAACTCACGTATTTTTTCTCGACATTTTAACTTTATACTTTTTAGACAAAAATAAATTCTTTAACTAATCTATTTATTTTATTCCACACCAAAATTAATCTTTGCATATGAATTTGCTGCCGACAACGAGCTGTCAGAAATCAGTCTAGGAAAGTGGATAAAAAAAAAATTGAGCAAGGACATGTGGGGTACATACGTAGTAAAATTTTTACTTTTCATCGCATTCAATAAACAAACATCAAAAGCAAAATAATAAATAACAATAATAATAATAACTATTTTGTTATCCGTTCTTCAATAATATTTTAATTTAATGTACATATATTGTGCGCCGCATTTACTATTCGACAATTCTTTCTTTATATGAAAATTTATATCAAATTTAGGATTAAGGAAAGCTACACAAATGGGGATAAATGAATTCATGTGTTTGAAAATTTTACTTGAAATCAAAATCAAGAAAAAAGATTTTATTCGGGAATCCATTAACCCAGATTATGGACTATCGATCACATTAGTGTAAGTGTATGTGCAATTTATAAAAGCTTTTGTTTTATCGATTCTATTTTGTCGCAGATGCTGCCTTTCCTCTCAAAGAAAACATTATGTATCCATATCCTAGTAGACTGTTATCACCTGATAAGTATAAATATGCATAAATATTCATAAATATACATATATACATATGTTTTATCAGAGGCAACTTGTGTACGCCCACAAGAACTCGACTTCAAATTCAATTGAAATTCAAATGTAAACAAATCAATGAAAAGACGCTGAGCATTTTTTTATCCATCCGTAACCAAATTGTAACTAAAATGCTTATCAGCACTTTTTGCCTTTAAAATGTAAAAAAAGAAATTAAAATGTAAACAAATTAATGAAAAGACGCTGAGTATCTTTTCATCCATTCGTATTTTATTATTATTATTGTTATTATTAACTTTTAGAAGAATTAATTTATTAATTGTATGTTTTATTTATTTTTTGAAGGTAGATTAATTTCTACTTCAGCCTGAACGCCTCACATACATTGTATCCAAAGTATTTCACCATCAAATAAAGAATTGTATGATCTGCCAAATATTTCGACGACATTATATTTACCTTATTTACATACGATGACCAAGGTCAACGAATGTGTATAGGCCTACTAAAGTCCAAATTTATAGCCAGACAGAGTATTGAAATACATCCTCACTTGAAAAATGGGCTGATATTAAGTCCATGCTAATTGAAAATGTTGATGGCTTTAAAAATAGCAACCAATTGTACGAAGGACTACAATAAGAGGTTTTCAATATAGGGGTGATGCCAATAAATTTTATAATTACATCCAAATAATAAACTTCAAAAATAAAACATTAGAATTGAATGACGAATTCATACCTTTATTTCGCAGCGAAAATGAAGAGAAGGAATATGAAAAAACTATTAATAATTTTGATTTTATATTAATTATATTAATTAAATATCGAAATCAATGAAGATATTCGAACAGGAAAATAGGAAAAATATGCTATATCTCTTTAGATGATATCATCATATTTTCCTCGAGCCTACAAGAACATATGGATTCACTCCATAAAATTCAAAACACATTTTAGAACGCAAATCTTAAAGTATCATTGAATAAATCTGAATTTCTACGTTTAGAAACAGAATTCTTAGGCATGTTACTCGATTCCAAATGGTGTTAAACCAAATCTAAATCCAATCTAAAAAACTGAGACAATAAAAAATTTCCCTATCCCAAAGACAATGAAAGAAATCCAATCTTTCCTAGGATTAACCGCAACATAAAACAGCAATTATAAAACCAACGACGTCATGCTTAAAAAGGGTAGCAAAATAAATACTGACGATGAAAGCTACAGAGAATCTTTTAATAAATTTGTGGCGACTCAGATTATTTAGGTAATATTACCTTTAACTGCTAAGTATTAACTACTACCATATTAAAACACATCAGATATACTATCTCTATTATATATCAAGCGTAACGCTAAGTTGTAAATACAAACACCCCAGTGTTCGTCAGGGAGCCAAACGATACGAACGCAATCTCTGCATATACGCGAAATAATGTTTTGAATAAAATATATATACGTGTCTAATAAAGTGAATTATAACTGAGAACATGTCTATACTTATGCAATCTATTGCACTTTTCATTATTATCTAATCTATTACTTATACGATTGAATTGTACGTTATGTTGAAGTATGAATTAATCAAACATCATTGGATTCGTTCTAAAATAGCCTTGCTGTTCACAATAACTATCGAACATCATTGTTCGTTCCCCACAATTGGTGACCCCGACGTGATCGGTTAATTTTTTTCGAAGAGTGTGAGAAAGTGTTGAATTTACGTTTCGTTAAAAAAACCACAAAGACAAAACTGGTTATAATTTAATTCCTAGTTTTTCCATCATGTCGAACGATGAAATGCGGACGATGAAATGAGAGTGCAAGCGGTAGCTGTAGCGGTACGACGGGTAACGGAAGGACACTAACGGTTAGTGAAAACGTAGATACCTTCGCAAAATACCACCGTTTTGGCATGAGAAGCCAGAAAATAGGTTTGCGCAATTCGAGATAGCAAGAATTTATCGCGATTTGTCAAAATGACGCAGTGCTTTCACCACCTACTAGTGACAAGTACGAGAACTTGAAAAGGGCTATTACAGAGCAACAAAAAATCAAAAAGCTGCTCTCGTAAGTGGATCTAGGCGATAAGCGATCCCCGCAGCTGCTCAATGAACTTCGAAGTCTGGCTGGAACGCAAATTAATGCCGACTTCTTAAAGACATTGTGGTTGCGAAGGCTCCCGGGCAAGGTGCGCGAAATTTTACAAGCATCTAATCAAGAACTTAACAGCGTTTGCCAAACTAGCCGACAAGGTGATGGAAATGGGGTATTTTAAAAACATAATGGCTGTCAACTCTCCACAGCAAAAAACCAAACGATCTTCTAGTACAACTACAGAGCTGTCACTTCACCATCAAATCAAATAAATTTCTTGTCAGTTAAATGAGTTGATGAAAAAAACCAAAGGTAAACAAACCCACCGAATCCGAAGTCACAGTCGCAGCCGTGTTCTTAATTTAAATCGTCCTTGATTCCTAGCAAGTGAGGAATATTGTTGGTTTCATCAGCAGTTTGGAGTGAAACCAATAAATAATCGTGAATCCTTCAGTTTTAAGTCTTCTTCCAGACAAACTTTTTTAATCGACAGTGGAGCTGATATTTCGGTGCTGCCCCCAATCTACAACAACAGTTTTCCTTCTTGAGAATCAACACTATTTTCCGCGAACGGGAGTGAGATAAAAAAATTTTTCTTGGACGTTCGTGATAGCAGATGTGTCTAGGCCAATCATCGGAGCAGACTTCATCAAACAATTGTAACAAAGTAGCTTCTAGTACCACGACGACTCGTCATATTGAAACGACTGGTCCACCTCTATTCGCCCGGCCACGAAGGTTAGATGCTGTGAAACTAAAGGCATCTCAGGAAGAGTTTCGTTATTTGATTGACCAAGGAATTTGCCAGCCTTCCAAAAGTAATTGAGCGAGTCGATTACATATGGCTCGAAAGGCAAACGCAGATTGGAGACCATGTGGGGACTATAGAGCTCTTTATTCCGCAACAAGGCCCGATCGTTATCCCATCCCGTTCATCCAAGACTTTGTAAATATCCTACATGGAAGGAAAATCTTTTCGACAATCGATCTCCAAAGTGCATTGAGCACTCCGATATTTCGCAGACGGCTATAATCACACCGTTCGGCCTCTTCGAAATCCGTTAAATGATGTTTGTATTACGTAACGCGTCATATGCACAAAGAACTTCGAGGCTTAGAAAATTTCGCATTTTCCTACATGGATGACTTTTGTGACGCATCACGTGACAGCACCGAATATGAGGCTCATTTTCGTGAGGTTTTTCAGAGGCTTAGTTCCCACGGCCTTACAATCAAC
This sequence comes from Volucella inanis, assembly GCA_907269105.1. Taxonomy (NCBI): domain Eukaryota; kingdom Metazoa; phylum Arthropoda; class Insecta; order Diptera; family Syrphidae; genus Volucella; species Volucella inanis. Next base: position 87,566,854 of record OU026153.1, on the reverse strand, counting down.
GCTTTCAAGTGTGTTCTGGGGAAGTCCGAAATACGATTCCTGGGCCACAAAATCACCGTTGAAGAAGAGGTAAAAGTTATTCAGGAGTTTAAAAAGCCGACAAAAGCCAAAGAGTTGGGGAGGTCTTTGGCAATGCTCAACTTTTATCGATGTTTCTTACCCGATACACTCAGCAACCAGTCAGTGCTCCAAAACCATTTGCATTTTAAAAATTAGATCTAACGAATGCTACGCTTTTAGCGCACCCAGCGATCAATGCACCACTTTCAATCAGTTCCGATGCTTCGGATGTTGCAGTAGGGGCTGTGTTTCACCAAGTTGTTGATGAAATTTCGTAACCACTGGGCCTTTTCAGCAAAAAACTAACGGAAACACAAAAGCGGTACAGCACATATGACCGAGAGCTGTTAGCGATTTATTTACGCGTGACACATTTTCGGCATTTCATCGAGGGCAGGCAATTCAGCATAAAAACGGACCACACGCCGCTCGTATTCGTCTCTAAATAAAAGCAGGAGAAGTCTTCGCCACGACAAGTTCGAAAACTAAATTTCATCGCACAGTTTAGCACGGACATTCGTTTTATCAAAGGTGCGGACAACAATAAAGCCGATTCGTTGTCACGAGTGGAAGAGGTCAGTACATTAGTTATCGACTTGGACTCCATCGCTTCAGAGCAAAGCAAAGACAAAGAATTTCTAGAAGTCAACGCATGTAAACTTGTTTCAAATTCACTAACCGTTAAACTACTTATTCTTCCGGAATCCAAATCACCTGTTTATTGAGATGTGTCAACGAACAGAATTCGACCGATAGTTCCGAAAACCCTGTCATAAAGTCTTTGCATAGCTTATCACACCCAGGAGTTAAGGAAACGTCACAAGTCATCAGTGACGAAAGGATATTGCTATTTTCGTACGCTCTTGCTTATCTTGTCAAGCGAATAAAATTCAAAGGTACAACCGTGAACCACTGGCAATGTATACACACCCTGAAGGCCAATTCGAACACATTAACGTAGATATTATCAGCCCTCTACCATCATCACAAGGTAACCGTTATAGATATAGATTTTCTCGTTGGCCAGAAGCTTTTCCTTTACAAGATATCACAGCCGAAACTATGAAAAGGGTGCTGGTAGCTGGATGGATTTCCCGGTTTGGAGTCCCATTGCGAATTACAACAGACGTGGAAAGACAATTTGAAAGCACGATCTATAAAGAGCTAACACGACTTCTCGGAATCAATCACTTAAAGACTACTCCGTACCATCCCAAGGCGAACACAACGACACATGTTTATATTCGTATTGATGCAGTCAAACCGCCTTACGAAGGTCCCTATGACTCAATCGGACAGCGAAGATCTCAAATGATCGGTTGAAGGCAGCATTTATACACAAGGACGATTCTTTCAATTCAACAGCGACAAGGTTTCCGGTTATCAGAATATGTGTGAAAAAATGCTGAGATCTGGTTGCATTTACTCTCTTGTACGATACTTGATTCTACATCAATTACAACTTAAGAACTTTTCACTTTCACCAACTAAAATATTCCCTTTGAAATATTCTGCTATAATATTTATAGAGTTCCATCTATGCATTTCACTGCCTTTGTTGACTTGTGTAATAATATATTAAATAAATACTTAAAGAGAAAAATAACAAAATCAATTTCTTCGTGTTTCACAAGTGCTTTGTTTACATATTTTAAAACACGATTCTATATAAACTAAAGCATCGAAACATTTCATAAACACCTAATTCAAAATGTACGTGTCCATCTTTATTAGACATTTTAACCCAATACGTATTTGAAAACAAAAATTTAACGAATTTATTAATCTTATTTCGTACCGAATTTAAACTTCCCATGTGAATTTGTTCCAACGAACTGTCAGAATTGATATGGAATTTTGAGTATGAAATATATCCGCCAAAATTTTCGGCCGTGAAAAAAAAGTTAACGCAATAGATCAAATTGGTGTTACAAATATGGACACAAAAATGGAACAAAATAATAATACTTACCATCAAATTATCCAGCTCTATTTCAATTTTCAATTGTATTTGACAAGGTACAAATAAGAACAAAAGTTTTTTTATCGTATGTATATGAAAACTCATAGCAAAATATTTAGGCACATTCAATTAAAACACTAAGTAAAATAATAATTTAGATTTACAGGGTTTAAATTAAATTGAAAAATATTCGTTACTAATCCAGAGGAAGGAGAAAATAGAGTAGAATTGTTGGTAAAGATCGAAACAAGGGGAGCATGCAGTGAATTCCACAGTCTGGCAACATGAGCAAAAAAGAAGCGGGACGAGTTCAAATATTTAAAAGAGCGCGAGATAAGATTGAATGTTCTCGGCGACTGAACAAATACGCTGGTGGTGTATTAATTTACATAAAAACACACATCTAAATTATGGTATTACTATAGCATATAGTCAAAGATAAGCAAAAGAAGGGACTGTACCAACCTCAGTTTGGTAACAGCCAGAACTTTCGCAATCCTGCACAAATACGTGCTATAATATATAATAGTTAATTGATCAGTGGCAGAAAGGGTCCGATTTAATCTATATCTGAGACTTACCACGGTGTCAGTAAAGGTAAGCCTCGTGGAATTGAGAAAAATAAGCGGCAACTCTTCACTACTGTAAGGTTTTTTTTTTACATCAGAATTAACTAACCCTTTTTGGATTTCAGATCAGACCATTTTGCAATCAAAGACATCCGAAGATATTCCACCAGCTCAGGTGGACGAGAGTGGTAAAAGGTGATCCAACAGCTAGCGTGAAAGTTTTCATTTAATTAAACACATTAATTTTAAAACAATGTAGAATTTTATTGATTAATAGAGTTCGGTTTATGGCAATTATGACCATCATTTATGTGACCATAGCATCCGAAGGTCAAAATTATCGATGGCTTTTTGAAGAATAAGTAAGTCAATTTCGCAATTTCAGTTAGGATGTTCTGTCTGAGATCCTGAATTTTCACTGAGTTATTGGCATAGACCTAACTCTTAAACTAACCCCACAGGAAGAAGTCTAAAGGTGTTATATCGCATGACCATTGGAGGCCAATCAACTTCTCTAAACGAAATATTGCGATCTTCAAATTTCGTACGCATACATTGATTGATTGATGGCTTGTGTGGGCGGTAACACCATCTATAATTCAATTAACAAATAGGCTACGTCGTAGATGGTAATTCGGATTTTATAGGCATGCAAATGAGTATCAACTTATAAAATTCACCGTAATGTGACATAATTGAGGCCTAATTGTTGACTTCAGCGACGAATTGAGGTGCCTGGCTGATTTTGAACACTTTCGCTCACGGTGGTGATGTTTTGGAGGGTACCTGCTGGACGAACATACTGAAATGGAATTTGACCCGATACTGAACCAGTTTCATCAAAACGGTTCACAATTGCATGAATTCCGGACTGACCGCAAAAATCATAAATTATACGAATTGTTAATTTTTACAGATATTGAATAACAAAAGTGCGTTATTGTTTGGTAAACGACTTCCTAACTAAAATTGCCAAAGGTTGATTGACATCTGTCAAAAAGATCAACCATATTGAATTCATTAAATGACAGTAATTGACAGCCAACATTCACACCATCTGTCGTCTCAGCCTTTATAACTGCGTGTCAACATATCTGTGCACGTATGTATATCGACACACTTTTGTTAAATCGTTAATAAAAAGGCAGAAAAGGATTGTGACGAGAGCTGAACCTATGGAAACTCCAGAAAGTATATTTTTCGGTTGAGTGTATTTAAAATTAGTAATTACCCTTTGAACACGATTACTAAGATAATTCCTAATCAGACACACAGAGAAATCACTCAAAGAAAAGTTTAAGTGTTGTGCAAAGAACCTCGTAACTGACCGTTTCGAAGGCCTTTGATAAGTCTAGCAAGCAGAGCATTGATAGATATTCCTTGTCATATTGGATTCTAATATCGTCAAGCACGTTAACCGTAGCTATAGAACAGCTATGGCTAGGTTGGAAACCTGATTGCACTGACGGTAATAAAATAAAGCGGTTGAAATGGTTAGAAATCCGTTTCATAAGAAACAAATAGGTTATTCTTTTTGGGCACAGGGATGACCTTTGAACTAGGGTTGGAGAAAAATCAATTAATTCATCTGCATCTGGCATTCTAATTAGTATTTGACTTTTTCTTATGCCAATAGAACGGAAGTTTGACGCACTGTAACAGTCGTAAGAGGTACATGAAAATAAAAAAGATAATTAATTAACGATTTCTACTTTTTCATTAACGTCCGATTAAAAGTAGCAGGAATGTTACGGAAGAAGGCCCACTTGAGGGTGAAGGAAGTTATGATCCACTGATGCGAAATCCGAAATTTAAAGAAATTCTGCAGCGAATTGAATTAGAAATTGTAGCTATAGCTTAAAAAAAAATTATTAATAAATGCTTTTATCTGCGATGTTAATATTTGAGTCTCCAAACCCAACGAAATGACTCCTTCTTTTAAACCCATCTTGCCCTCCCAATAATTCAAATGGCTCTACTAATCTCTCTTTCCAACCCACCACAGAACCTGATCCTATCAATCGTCACTCTATTTTTGAGTTCCCCCATTCCACTTTCTTCTTAGGCTCCTTCTCTTTTAGCGCTCTTGTTACAACTTTGTCCTAGAGAGTATTGACTAGTTTGAACTCTGGTGGAAAAGGTTACAAATCATGTGGGAATACTTTAGATATATGAATGCTTATATGTAGGTTATGTTTCGTGATGAGGGATTTACCTTAGGCAGGAACCCTATTTTTTGCGAGAGAGATCCTAGAGTAAGCATAGATGATATGTAGCGAAGGAGGTAGGAAGCAAAATAGGAAGAACAAATGAAATTAATTTTTTGTTTTTTAAGAGAACCAGACCAAGAAGACCAAAGCCTTTCCGGGTTTTGGGCAGCTGATCGAATCAGCAGGCGAGTATTTTTTTAGTGTCTGGTGAGATAGCGGCAAGGTCGGTCTGAGTAGAAGTTTTTTTGCCATTCTTTTTTTCTTGAGTATTTTTTTTTTTTTTTTTTTTTTTTTGGATTCGATAAGACAAGGTCGTATTTTTGCTTTCTTGTACAGAAAAAATAAAAAAAGTATAGGTAGTACCAGGAATCAAAAAAAAGGGACATTTCCTTTTATTCCGGGATTGTCTGAGACATTGTGCGTGAGTTTCCTGTATCGTATAAAAAAAATGTGTAGAGTAAAGTTAGGTCTAAGTCTAGGCTATTTCACGTTTGAATTTTATTTTATTATTTTTTTTATATCATACCGACAGAATTCTTCCAAGTGCTGGGGCCAGGACGACGAGGGATCCGCAATAACCCGTAAGTTGTAGTTAAATATAAGTTTTTGCCACAAAGTTTAAAATAAAATTAGTTTTAGAATAAAACAAAATTCAATATAATTAGTATAAGCTGATTTTTCGTAAGGTATGATTTATAATGTAAAATAAAACACATTAAATTGAAAGTGAACTCAAATTTAAAAAACAACTCATAGTATTTAGTTTTTAAAAAATTGATATCATGTAAATGTTGGCCACTGAGTTGGTCCATTCGAAAGGTCCAATTTTGGGCGACTCGTTCGAGCATAGCGACGCTTTCAAAGCCTCAATCGTAACTGACTTATTCCTGAAGACCTGACACTTTACATATCCCCAGAGAAAATAGTCCAAAGGTGTAATATCGCACGATCTAGGAGGCCAATTTACCGTAGCAAAACGTGAAATTAAGTTCTCACCAATATGATTTCTCCACAAGTCCATTGTTTCACGCGCTGTATGGCCCGTAGAGCCGTCTTGTTTAAACCAGAGCTATTATGGCACGATAACGGTTACAATTGACCGTAACAGTCTGATTTGCCTCATTTTGAAGGAATATGAACCAATGATTCCACCAGCCCATAAACCATACCATACTGTTGTTTTTAATGGATGGCATGGTAGTTCTTGGTACTCTTCGCGTTGCTCATCAGCCCAAATATGACAATGTTGTTTATTAACGTATCTATTGAGCCAGAAATCGGCTTCATCACTGAACAAAATTTCACGATAAAACACTGGATTTTCATTGAGTTTTTCTAGAGCCCATTCACTTAAAATATGACGCAAATTCAAGTCGAATGGCTTCAATTCTTGCACAAGCTGAATTTTGTATGCTGTTGTCGAATACGCCAAGACAAGCTGCTGAGAGCGACGAATCCATTCGTCACAGTCTTCGCGTACACCCTCAGCTACAGCTACATCTGCTATAGTCTCTTCTAGATGTACTCGACCGGTTAAAGTATCATCCACCTATGTAAAATGGGACTCGAATTTGCGAATGGTATTGGCAATAGTGGTTTCAGTAGGTCGGTTATGCGCGCCGTAAGTTCCTCGAATCGCACGAAAAACATTTCTCACAGAACGCTGATTTTCGTAATACAGCTGAACTATTTGGAGACGTTGTTGTGGTGTAAGTCATTCCACGATGACTTCCCAAACAATACTGAATAAAAATAATAAATCAGTTTAATAGGAGTCAAGCGTCAAGAGTCAAGGCCTATAGAAAATCAAACCTCACGATGAATACATTACCTATACTATGATACATTGCTTGTTTGGCGCTCGGAAGCGTAAGAAACGACATTCGATGAGCGAAATTTGGTTAAGCAAGGCCTTTGGAAATTTTTGCGCATCGTTTTTGTTATCTAATTATTATTAATTTGCGTAGTAAGTGAGGAATCGCTGAACTCCTAATTATGGGTAATTGTTTCAAAGTAAATGTTGCCCGCAAATTAATGTGTCAAAAATTATTGAAGATCATAAGTGATCTTTTTTATCATAGTTTTTTTTCGGATAAATATCTTTTTTTTTACCCCCACTTTTTGTAACATAGAAACATGTTCTTAATACAAATACGCAAAATTAATCACCCTATTTAATGACAGCAAACGACATTCTGTTTTGGAAGCATTAAATTCCACTCTGTTGGTGGTTTCCCATTTAGTGATACTGTTTATAACGGAATTTAATGAGCTTAGCATATGCGGTCGTTCCCATTCTATAGCCGAAGAGCAGGTATGTGAGTACGGGAAGGAACATGAAAAGCAAGTTGCAGATCAGATATCATTGATGTAGATTAATAAGAGTGTCGGAGACAGAACACAGTCATGGGGCACATCAACACTTATTTTGTGAATATCAGACTTGAAACCATGCAAGACAACTTAAATTTAACGTTCCGAAAGCTAAGGTAACGTATTTTACGTTGAACGACTCTCTTCGTTGATCCCAAGTGCACACATTTTCGACAAAAGGACCTAATGCCAAATTTTGTCAAATGCCTTAGAAATATCAAGTGCAACTATCTTTCTTTTGCTTGATTGATGTACATTTTGGTTCCACTCTTCGGTGCGACATTCCAACAAGTCACCATGCTATGAAAACTGTTTTGCTAGTCATTGAGAAGTTTTCGTGTTTCGAGATGTTTCATGAGCAGAACTTTTATCAGTGTTTCCATGACTTAAGAAAGAAGGGCGTTTATGCAACGGGTCTGTAGGAGCACAGAAAAAACATAATGGGCTAGGCAAATTCTGGTTTCTATCTGCTCGGAAGGAGTTTTAAAAAGTAGGAATGATGAAAAAGCTATCGCAGTAGTTTTGCATCGAAGAAGAATACCTCTTCAAAAGAGGGGGAAATATACCGTCTGTACCAGCGGATTTGCGTATATTAAAATTTTTAAGTACTCTTGCTACTACATGAGTGCGAAAGTGGATTCATCCTATTGAAGATTCGACGCACTCAAGTGCAGGCAAGGAGAGAGGAAATGTTTGAAAGTGAACTTAAATTAATTATTAAATTAAAAATTAAATTTTGATATACATTAATATTTTTACTGCTTTGGTTCCAGGTTTTGCGTCACTAACAGCCAGGTTACATTGTTTAGTGAATAGAGACGCTGTGAGCGAAGTGAACTCATCCCTCTGCTTGGCGGAGGCATTCAAGACAAAACGAGCTTTAAATCAAAGCCTCTCTATATATAGGGTGATTCATCGTGAGTTTTAATTTACAATGTAATATAAAACAAACACATAAATTTGAAAGTGAACTTAACATTTTTACTATCGGTTAAAAGAACAATTCATAGCATTTACTTTTTAAAAATGATATCATGTAAATATTGACCATGACTATGTCTGAGGTGGTCGATTCCGAAAGTACAATTTTGGACGAATTTTTCGAGCATAGCGACTGGTATCTCGCGGATAACACGAGTAATGTTGGCTTCCAAAGCGTCAATCGTAGCCGGCTTATTCCTGAAGACCTGACACTTTACATATCCCCAGAGAAAGTAGTCCAAAGGTGTGATATCGCACGATCTAGGCGGCCAATAATCCGAAGCAAAACGTGAAATTAAGTGCTCACCAAAATGATTTCTCAACAAGTCCATTGTTTCACGCGCTGTATGGCTCGTAGCGCCGTCTTGTTGAAACCAGAGCTCACCGAGATCATATGCTTGAATTTCAGGAGGCACATAGTCCGTTAACATGGCGCGATAACGGTTACCATTGACGGTAACTTTCTGCTTTGTCTCATTTTTGCAGAAATATGGACCAATGATTCCACCAGCCCATAAACCACACCATACCGTTGTTTTTAATGGATGTAATCCTCATCAGAATAAAAAATTTCAATTTTGTTTATTAACGTATCCATTGAGCCAGAAATGATCTTCATCACAACAAAATTTCACGATAAAACACTGGATTTGCACTGGATTTTTCCAGAGCCCATTTACTGAAAATATGACGCAAATTCAAGTCATATTTGAATTTTGAATTTTGTACGCGGATCGACCGTCCTTTGATGGGGCCGACTGTGACATGACGTGACGCACAAACGATGACGACATGACAGGAAATGACGTAACGGACTTTCGTTTGTTCCTTTTTTACAGGTGGCGACTGGGAGATACTTCGTTTAGGGGCTACCATTAACAATTTTGGCCAGAATGGTAGCCATTGGTCACGTTGAAATGCGATAAAGGTGGGTTGGCTATCCTCAACCAACAATACCCAGCTTATTTCAGGTCGTAACGAGCTGTCATCGTGGGTGATTCTGGAGCATATTATTCGGTATATGGTACATAGGGTTTAAGTTAGCTTTAGGGCTTGCACAGTGGTGATGGCACACAGATGTGATCTTCCTTTTTCCTTCACTCCTTCTTTCTTTCATCTATCTCTCCTCCTTTCTTTTAAGTCCGACCGTTTAGTCAACGTAAAAAAAAGTAACTTTCTTCAGACTACCCTTGTTTTTTTTTTGTTGATATTTTGGCACGAGATATAAGGGTAAGTGAGTATAGGTGCATAGGGTAGTGGCAAAATCCATCCCAATCCGACGAGCTAGAGCCAAGCAACCGCGAGAACCATGGATGCCTCCGTGGCTGACTACACTCCTTAAAGATCCATGTCATAAATACAAAACAGATGATCATAGTCTGATACTCCTCCAAGTCAGGGAGACTTAAGTGCCGAGTTGTAATGACTCGGTCATTTAGAGTGGATGTAGTAAATATACGCGATTAAAAAGTCTGTAAATTCAGACTGTTTTGGCTGATCTGTTTTGGCACTTTGATCTGAAGCTAACTGGCTAAGAACTAGAGCCCATATACTTCTCTCACCGCGGTATCACTATTAACGTGCGTAATGATGTAGCTTACCAAACTCCACCACAATGTAGTAACTGTTCTAATCTTTTTTTTTATAGGGGATATGAATACCCTTTTACTGGCTTTTCACCAGGGCGCGGGCGGGTGGTGTAGTAGTTTGAAACTCAGGTGTATTAGGTTTCGACATTTTTCCCAGAGGTGTTTGTCAAACTGGAGCCAGTGCATCCTTAACCAGTGGGGTCTTAGTACGCGCTAGTTATTAGTTCGTTACATTTAGCCCAGCTAGCAACGCCTCCAACATCAATGTTAAGCCTTCATGTCAGAGTTGATGCCGACGATATTTTCATATAACTATGTTACATACAAATTCAAAAGGCTTTTTCACAGAATTGCTTCGCACGGGATTCGAACCCGCGACCCTCTGCTTGAGGAGTTTATGCATATACCACATACCATTATCCATCATTTCTTTATTTACAGAAGCCTCGAACTGGACAGTTAGACTACGATCTTTAACGAGTTTGATTCGCTGTCTCACTCCATTCAAAAATTGAATCCCTGTATCCTTATACTGAAATCGTTATTACAGGCGATTTCAACATACACAATTCTGGATGGCAATGACATTTTGGACAAACAGCACCCGAAGAACGGTGTGTTTAGATCTTCGCTGCGGAAAATAACTTGACGCTGCCTATAAATCAGAGCGCAAGAATATCATACGTTGATAGTCATACCGCCAAAACCCAGAACTTGTTTTAACTTCTCAGCCTGATAAGTACACCGTTGATGTACTCTCCCCTCTAAGCTCGTCGGACCATTATATCATATCAGCTAATTTCTCGTATACTGACTACAAGAACAAAAATTCATAAAAAAAACCGTTTGACAATACGAGAAAACCAAGTAGAGGGGACTTAAGAGCTTCTTTAGGAATTTTACCTTGTCGTTATGCTTCCTCGATAAGGACGTGGATGGCGCTTATGATATGATCACTGACACTATTATTTTTGGAATGAAATCCTTTATCCCTCGTCGGATGAAAAGTATTACACCAAAAGAAAAGTCATGACGCGACTCGAGCTCTAAAAAGGCTGTTAGGGTTAGAAAAATGTTTTTTTCGGTCCTTCAACCCGATAGATGAAAACCAAAAAAAAAATAATAATAATATTCTTAAGCGTGTGAAATTTCAATACGACCAAAACCTGTGGTAAGAAATACTTAAATGTCCCAAAGGTACTAACAATTTTTGGTCATTCTTCAAAAACATTAGAAATTTTGCCTTATCCTCTATACCAACCGTCAGCTCTTTGGACAAAGCCAATCTGCTTGCTGCACACTTTGCGTCCGGCTTAACACTTCCAGATTGTGCTTTGTTCCCGCATACTCTAAATCTTCATTGGGACGCATAGACTTTCGCACTCATGGGGTTTTCTAATAACGACTTGACAACTTTTTTTTTTTAAATAAAAGGCAAACCATTTGAGATATTTCAAAAACTTTATTATTGGCTTGAAGTACAATCAAAACATTTATGAATGGAACTCGACTTCGTTCATATGGCCACCGCGGGCACGTTTGCAGCAGTCGATTCGTTGGACCCAGTTTTCAACGACTCGGCCACACATTTCGGCCGAAACGGCCACTATTTGGCGTTCAATGTTCGCTCTGAGGTGTGCCAACGTCGGCGGCGTGCTGTTATAAACCAATGACTTAACGCAGCCCCACAGAAAATAGTCAAGCGGCGTTAAATCGGACGAACGAGGCGGACAATCGACTGGCCCATGTCTTGAGATAACACGCTCACCATACTTACTCTTCAATAAATCGATTGTAACGTGTGCTGTGTGGCTTATGGCACCATCCTGTTGAAACCACATATCGTCCAAGTCCATATCTTCCAATTCGGAGCAAAAATAATCGGTGATCATGGCGCGATAACGCTGACCATTCACAGTAACATGACGATCGTTATCGTCGACGAAAATATATGGCCCAATAACGCCGCCGGCATGCAAACCGCACCAAACAGTTATTTTTTGTTTATAAAGTGATGATTCTGATTCATGAAGCACATGTGGGTTTTTACCCGACCAATAACCCATATTTTGCTTATTGACGAACCCATTGAGCCAAAAATGAGTTTCGTCACTGAAGATGATTTTGCGATGAAATTCATCATCATGGCGCAGTGTACTTTACCATGATGAAAATGTTGAGTTTACTGAATAAATTGACAGTGACAGTTCGATGATTAGTGAAAGAGTGCGTTCACAAATTAAATTCAAAGTTGTCAAGTCCCTATTGGAAGGCTCTTTAGTAGTAAGACTACTTGAAGATCTTAATATATACAAATACGCTGGTCCATTTATTAATGATCTCTTGCCTACTATTTCTAATCCCACTCTCTGCATTTCATATTTGTTCCCGGATACACGTCCCCGCCCTTCGGCTATAGCACGGGAACGGTAGCGATATTAACGGTATAACCAATTGGGGAACTATCAAAAGAGTAAAATGTAATGCTTCCAAAACACAATTCTACTTGCTGTCGTTAGAGTGAAATCTAAATACCCAGCCATAGGTATGCAATTGACAGCTTACAGTGCTCCACCGAAATTGCCAGTAGCATTCCGTCAGTTCAAACTTTTAACTTTAACACCTTTAACACTTTAATCCCAGCTTCGGACGTACTCTTTCCTGATTGATTATTTCCTGAGCCGTACAACTCGCTTATAGAACCCTCTGCCGATTTACAGTCATTGTAACGTTTAGACATTTAAGACCAAGTCAAAAATATTCCAAAAATCAACTCACACCTACTTGGAGAATTGTCAGAAGAAGCTCAGGAATTCAAAAATAAAGACTACAAGAATTATAGATATTAAAGTATGTGCAAGGTTTCAAAGATGTGCTAGAATGGTAAACTTTTTCGTGATTGCAGCCTCATCATCGGACTCACCCATTTCTTCATGTCAGAACCCGTTTGCTTTTTTCTCCACTGTTTGACTTGAAATGAATAACTAAAATATTGTTTGGTTTTTAGTTTTTTGTACAAGCTCTAAAGCTCCCTGTTCGTTCAAATTTTTTTAAGTATTGGGTCTATAACTCCGTGCGGTTTGCTAAGAGATAGCGTAACTTGTATTATTCCATTGGAAAAACAATTTTTTTTTTTCACACAAATATGTCGAACTTTGTGCCTGAAAAAGTTTTTTTGCGGGGAGTTCTTCTTCATTACTTTAATATGAATAAAACTGCTCCCGAAAGTCATCGTATTTTGGGGGAAGTTTATGGTGAACACGGTGGTGGTTTGCCGATTTAAAAGTGGTGATTTTGGCTTGGAAGACGATGAACGTCCTGGTCAGCCAAAAAAGTTTGAAGATGAAGATAGTTGCCAAACACTAGAAAAGCTCGCAGAATTTTTGGGTGTCACTCAAGCAGCCATTTTTAAAAAGTTTAAAAGCAGCTGGATATATTCAAAAGCAAGGAAATCGGGTTCCTCATGAACTCAAGCCGAAAGACGTCGAAAGGCGGTTTTGCATGTCCGAAATGCTGCTGGAACGCTACAAAAGGAAGTCATTTTTGCATCGGATTGTTACTGGTTGTGAAAAATGGATCCATTACGACAACCCCGCACAAAAAATCATATGTGAAACCCGGCCAAGCAGCCAAAGCAACGGCAAAGCCGAATATTCATGGCGCGAAGGTAATGTTCTGTATTTGTTGGGATCAGATAGGTGTGCTGTATTATGAGCTGTTAAAACCGGGTAAAACCATCATTGGACAACGCTACCGAACACAATTAATCGGTTTGAAGAGAGCAGTAGCCGAAAAACGCCCGGAATATGCGACCAGACACGAGGCAATAATTTTCCATCATGGCAACGCTCGGCCCCATGTTGCAATTCCGGTTAGGAACTATTTGGAAAACAGTGGATGGAAAGTCTTACCCCAACCACCTTATAGCCCAAACCTTGCCCCTTCTGACTACCATTAGTTCCGGTCGATGCAAAACCGGATTGGCTTGATTCATTCTTGGGTGCTAAGCCGGCGCAGTTCTTTTGGGATGGGATCCACAAATTGCCAGAAAGATGGGAAAAAGTCATAGCTTCAGATGGGCAATACTTTGAATAATACTATTGTACATGTTTTTCTTAAATGAACGTTCAAATTAAAAAAAAAAAAACCGCAAGAATTAAAATATATACCCAATATTTAATTGAATTATTGTTCACCCCACAATAAATAATTTAGTTTTGAAGTGGCATTTATATCTATTTTTATTGTTTGATATTTAATATGATTAACTATTCTTTTGTGTAAAGCAATTCTGTAATATCATAGTATGCTAAAAATGTTTGTAAAAACAATAAAGAGAGAAAAAAATTATATTATACATATACTCTGATGCTGCATGGATCATTGGGGACTATGTCATCAATCTTATGCATATACACTGCATTGTTTTGCTTTCGGTGACGCGCCACAGTGTACACATTGTAGACTTGATCATGTATCAAGATCGTTAACCCAATTCTGGTTCATACATTCTTTGACACTCTGTGACCCGAAAATCTATTCCACAAATCAATGAAATGGAACATACTAAAAGGGGAATAGTATATAATAAAAACATAATCACATTGAATTTGAAGACTCTCTTATGGCATTTTAACCATGCTACAAGTTGGCAGACTCTGGCAGGCTTTAAGTCAAAAAATCCTGCTTAGAACAGGGAAATTATCTCTTCTTAAATAGAAACATTTTACCGTGGTCGAAAATGCCGAGTCAATCAAGTTGGAAAGAACAAATCGTCAAGTTGTCGAGGATTCAGGTCACCCGTTCTCGCTCGCCGCCCACATCAAGTCGTTGTTCTTACAGATCTTATAAATTTCCTTAACAATAATTGAGAATTTTATTATTTTCTCTTTTTTAATTTATTTACCTACCATTAATAAAGATCGGGTATATCAAGTATAACAGTCATTAACACAAATATTTTTCTGTTCATTACTTGCGACTAATAAATCACTTATTCTTTGTTTGATCTCAAGCGAAGACAACTGAACGCAAATAATATCTTCCTGGTTGTTAGACTCGGATTTATATCATAGCAGTTATTAATTTCTTTGGCGGTGAGAGTGACATTCAATACTTTATCAATTTTAGATTTTTGACCATTGGTATACACATAATTTCAATTACATTCTCTACTTGTTGCTGCTCACTTCAGTTTAATTTGAGTTTGACATTTTCCTCTCTCAGGTCTCAGTGGTGGAAATTTCACAGAAAAATTGTGAATGATACTGTAGTGATTGCTTGGAAGTAGATGATGTGGTTGGAATTGGTCCGGCCTTTCGCTGCTGTGGTGCAGTTTTTGGGCTGGCTGTATATGTTTTTCTAAGGCTCGTAGCTTGTAGTTTTGAGACTGTGTGCTGTTGTTGGTGAGGTTTACCAGTTTTTTTTTTTGGTCCTACGCAGAGTGTTATTCGTTGCTGGCTGCAGTTCTTGATGTTTAGCTTGTTGCGTTTACTGATGCTATGGGTTGTTTTTGTATTGACTTACAGCGGTGAACGTTACACTTGTCGCATTGATATTTAATATTGTTATTGTTCATATATTCAATATCTGACTCAGTAATATTCGCACAAGCACGAACCGCTCCGCTCTAACTTCTCTTGGCAGACCAAACAGTTATTTTTTTTTTTTTCAAATTTTGAAAGAAAACTTTTAAAGAAAAAAATTCTACTTTATATAAACAAAAGCATGCACCTCACGTCACTTTGACTAAAAGATTAATTTTATGAAAATACACAAGAGTTAATGTGCATACCTCATTTTGATCGAAGTTAAAATTTTATTATTGTACGATACTAAAGTACGTAAACCATTTTTCCAAAATAAATAATTCTTGTTTTTTTTTTACTTTTTTTATTTTGTTTATATTTTTCTAATAACTACAACGTTTGTTTCTTTTTTAAATGCCTAGTTTAAGTACTTTCTACACTTTTTGGAACCACAAGAGCAAGGAATTTTATCATCTTCAAATGGAAACTTATAATCGTAAGTCAACTCTTCACCTTGCACTATGCGTCTTAAAGAAAATATTATTATGTGTTTATGTCCAAGAATATCTACCACTTTCGAATAACAATTAGGCTGAAAAAAAAGAAAAAATTTTAACTAGTTTTATATTTTGAAACACACATATTAATGATGATCTGGCAAAATATATGTACCATTTATAAAATTTTTTTTTATGAGTAATGCTAATTTTATAAATAAGCTATTGTTAATTTAAATAAAAAATTCATATGATTTAGACATTTTACAGAGTACGTGTGAGTAATATTTTTTTTTTTTTAATCCAATGGCTTACCTCACAGGAGTGGTTTATAAAACGAGCCGCATTGCCGCGCACAGTAGCATCTACAACGTAATTGTCATCTATCTTAAACATGTAGCATCCGATTCCTCTACCATCGTAAAGCCGTTCTCTTTTGTCGGTTAACGTTGATCGAATAAGTTCTCCTGCATATTCTATTACCATTTCACCTAAATTAAAAAAAAAAAAAGTAGTTAATACAGCAACATACATAAATTGCATATTTTCAATTATAACCATAACAAAATATGTATTACAAAGTGTGTTCTAATAGGAGATTATTATAAAGTTTGTGATTAGTCTTTTGCAGATTACTTAAACACAAACCATGTTACTTTAACCATATTATTGTGTTTCAAATTAAAGTATCACAGCTTACTACGTGAGCTAACCTTGAATATGGGCTTCAAGTAATTTGTACCTTAGCCGATTTAGCAGGAAGCTCATTTAGCACCCTGAAACGGCAGTAACAAAGGCTATCCAGCAGAAAAATTTTAAGTATTTATATTATTTAAAAAAAATATATTAATAAAGCGTTATTTTTATATTTTATTTAAA
>OU026153.1:87426320-87549705 GCA_907269105.1 Volucella inanis | reverse complement strand
GTATACGACAGCAGCATACGCTTTTTCCGACGCATCGCACAACCCGTGGATTTCGTGTTGTGTATCCTTGGTGAAATTTATCCAGCGACGAATCTCGATGGCATTGAGTGCGGTAAGCCCTATCTTTAAGCTGTGCCACGCAGACACGATTTTTGGTAGGAGTTCAGCATCCCACGTTTGTTTTCCTTTCCAGATCTCTTGCATTAACACCTTAGCAAAATTCATCCCATAAAATCGTATAGCCGCGCAATATCTGATAGGACTGTTCGCTTTGTAATTTTCTTTACGTCCTGTAGAGAAATCTTGAGGATGAACCTATACATTGCAGAATGCCACTGGATACCTAGTACTTTGATCGCGTTTTCTTCGTCGAATGATAATGGTAGCTGTACCTCTCTATCCTCGACTAGAACGCATGCCAACAATTTCTCACAGTTACTTACCCATTTTCGTAGAAGGAAGCCTCCTCGCTTTTACATTGTTCCATTGCATCTCTATGGCTTCTGCTTCTGAATCTACCCCATGAATAACATCGTCTACGTAAAAGATGCTCCTGACAATTTTCGACGCAATTGGATAGTCATCCCTTTCAACGGCCGCAAGTTGTTGTTACGTACGAACTGTGTGATAAGGAGCGGAGGCGTTGCTGAATGTGACCGTGTTAAGTCGGTATATCTTAAACTCTTCTCCTTTGTCGTCTCTTAACAAGATAATTTGGTACAGCGAATCTGCCTGCAAAACCCAAATTTACCTATACATTTTAGTGATGTCAGCTACAAATGCGATTTTGTGTTCCTGAATCGTGCAATATGATCAAAGATATCATCCTGCAATCTTTGACCAACGAAAAGATAATCATTGAGTGATGTACCGTCCGATGGTACAGGAGGCAGGAGGCGTCAAAAATGATTCGCAGTTTTATGGCTGACATTCCCAAAATTTCAGCAGTAACTTGTCTAGCCTGTGATTTTCCATCGTTATATGATGTTTTCTTGGGTGGCTGCTCTGGGAAACGCCTCCGGAGAGTACCCATCCCAATTCTGTTCTTTAAACCTAACTATTCCATCAAGGATGATGTATGGATACACATCGCTGCCTAATAAAATATCACTTTTAGTTGGTTTGTTGAACAATGGGTCAGCTAATTTTGTATTTTGAAAGTGACTCCAATTAGCGCATGGAATATTGTGCGTTGGAAGAGTAGCTGTGACTTTGGGTAGGAACCAAGCATTTAGCTGTAAGTCTCGTTCACATTCGAGACTATTGTGAGAGAAATCTTGTGCTTATTTGCATTTGTATTGGTTTTTCCCACTCCAATGACTCTTTTTCCTTTTTAGATTAAATAATCGAGTGGCAGATTCAGTTATGAAGGAAGCGTCTGATCCAGTAGCGCTCGCATCAGTAACGGTTTGCTGCCTGTTGTCAAAACCTTGATAAGGGCTATAGCCAGAAGAACATATTTTTGGCTATAAGCGCGTTATAGGATAAAGCAGTTGCCTTGGAAAATGTTAGGTTCCTTAATGTAATTGATTGCGGAGGTTGAATGGAAGAGGAAGCTGAAAGAGTAGGTTGCTTATTGATCTGATTCACTAGAATGAATCGCGTTAACTGACTGGTAAACGTGAAGTAAGGACTGGTACTTTTGGTGGCATATGAAATATGCAAAGGTACTTGTACAATTCTGTGTAAAATGGGCGCTTGACAGACAGTGGAAGCACAATTTCCTTTGCTTTACAATGTCCTGTCTTTTTCTCGTGTTTAATGCCTTAATTTGAAGCAGTTCCGAATGGAATGTGAGCCTCGGCACATGGAGCACCTGACGTACACCTTTTTTTGCTTTGGCTTGATTAACACCTGGTAGGGTGTGTCCAATTACAAACCAAGGCTCTTGATCTCATTAGAATGAAATCTTCTAAGACGGTGTATGTTGAAATGAGTAGAAATGTGGGATTCCCAATGCCCTAGAGTGGTAAACATGAGATTTTGAACAGTGTGAAAAATAAGAACATCTTCCCATGCTTCCACGGACACTCCCAGATTCTTGAGTGATTGCCTTGCCTCGTTTGTCATATCTAATAATAATTTAAGATCCTCGGATGATTCTTGAGTGAGCTTTGGCTGATCAAACAGTAATTTGAATTGATTGTCCTTTAACAATCGAATATTTTAATACCGTTTAACCAATAGCCCCCATGCACCTTCAAAATTGGTATCGGTATTTCGTAGTAGAGCGCTACTTCACCGGTTAAATTACCCTTCAAATATTGCAGCTTGTGTGCGTCGGATATTGATGAATTCTTGTTCACTAAACCTTCGAACAGTCCCTTGAGTTCTGGCCACATTTTTAGCAAACTATCAGAAGTTGGAATTTTCATAGGGGGAAGCTTCAATTCTACCAGCGGTATCTTTGATCCTGTTACGGAGTTATTGAAAAGACTTTGATTCTCGACAATTGCTAATTGTTCTTTCAACTCGCATGAATACTTAAAGCATTGCTTTTATTTATGGAATGTTAACGCTTCCATATATTTCACCTTTACCTCCTCACTAGGAGCCTCCACAATTTTTTGATGAAGCGCTCTAGCCTCATCAAAGGAAGCCTCCAAAATGGTTAAACGTGCCTCATTCATGTGCACAGATTTCCTTGATGCTCCTAAATCTACATATGCTTTGTAATCAGCACCTATATCTTGCGAAATAGTTTGAATCGAATCTATAAAATTTACAATCTTACTTTTGCTCATGCTGAAGCGAATGAGTTACCTTAACCCGTCGAACACAAGGCCCGACGTAACACTTTCGTACTGCGAATCTCGAAAAATGGTATCATGAATTTCGTTGTAGAAAAAAAAATTGCTACGAAATTCAGAGTTCGTGAAAAGTGGTATCACCAGCCCAGAACGAATCGAAAATTTGCTTTTGCTCTTAAAATTAAGAAATAATTACAAAGAAAAAATGTAAGTTTTGAGTGGTTTGCTTTTACAGTGCTGTTAAAATGTATTAATAATCAAATTTTTAAGGGACAACTGCAAACAAAGTTCAATACCAACGTCTTTTTGAAGTGCTGCAAGACAAACCTGAAATTGATAAAGGATTTTCAAAATTATAGAAAGAGGAAGTGAATACTTTTTGAGAAAAAGTCAAAAATAAATTAAATAGCTCCGGTCCACCATCTAAAGATGTCAGCAGTTGGAGAAAAGTATATTTTGTAGTTTCGTCAAGAAATTCATATTTATGGAATTGATTTACATTTGTAGGTTTGGTTGGATTGGAAACCTTACATCAAAAGAAAATTTGTGGAAAATAAAAGAGAATCCAAGGCCACAGGTGGTGGTTGAAACAAAATGCAATCATTCTCGAACCTTGAAGAAGGTGTTATAACGTAGATGGTCTTCAAACATCTACCGGAGGAATAAAAGACACATTTTCATTCGAAATATTAAATCCATCGGTAGATGACTTAGATGCGCATACTGCAGATGATCAACTTTTGGATTTTTCGATGTCATCAGATGTTGTTGATTCAGGAACCATTTCTCGACGCCCCACAAAAGCAATACAACCTAATGATACAATTAGTCTTTTAAAGAAACAGATTAACATGCAACAATACCGCAAAACTCAACAATATTATGAAAATCAAGAAAAAAGTCTTGAGGGGCATGAAAGTAGCTTGCGTCGAGTGTATAGAGGAGTGGAAAGGCTTTATGGTATTGAGGAAAAATGGTTAGAAGAATCTAAAAAGCACAACCAAATAAAAGAACAACTTTTGCGGCGCAAAATTTAACTTAAAATGAAAATGATTGAAATTGAGCAATCAAAATATGAAGATATTTAAAGTTTAGTTTGTATGTGTTTAATATGAAAAAAATACTGTACAGTTTTCTTATGTGTACAGCGTTTTAAATTAAACTCCTCAAAATATTATCCCTTATTTGGGATGCCACATTATTAAAATTAGACTCCAGAACTTCTTTATCTTCCACTGCATCTTCATTATGAACTTCGATGTGTCTAAACTCAGTTTCCACTTCGAAATGAATGCATATGTTGTGCAAAGCACATGCCACATTCATAATTTGTGCAGCTTTTTGTGGGTAATAGTATAGTTTTCGTGCAGACAGAAGGCATCGTGATTGATTTTTTAAGACTCCAAAGACTCGCTCAACAATATTCGTTGTTTTAGTGTGCCTTTGGTTAAATGTGCTTTTAAAACTTCCAGCTTCTGGCGAACGATACGGAGTAATAAGCCAGGGCTCAAGCGGATATCCGGCATCATCTGTAATAAATGGTCGTAATTTACAAATGCAAATACATTTTTCTAATCAGTTTACCAATAATCCAAGTATTTCGTTCGCCTTCCTGAACCTTCCTGAACGCCTTCAAAATATGCTCTGTCTTAGCTCAAACTCCACACATGAGAGTCGTGGTTTGATCACGGGTATCGAGCATCTACAAATCGTATTCTCATCTTGTTATCGCATATTTGAAAAAAGTTTTTAAAAGATTGTATATTTAATTATAAAAATAGAATATATATTCTTGAAACATACCACCATAGCATTAATGCTGAAGTAGTCCTTCCGATTGTAGTACAAAAACTTTTCCTCTGATGGAGTTATGATTTTGATATGAGTTCAATCGACGCACATAATAGTACCTGGAAATCAGGCTTTGGAATAGAACTCAAGCTTAGCTTCCCGTTTCCCACTTTAATTCATTTGCAGTTTTATCCGAACAGACATAATCTTGTTTCCAAAATATTTAAAACAGCCTTCAAACTCGTGGAGAAAGTGGATTGAGCCATTCCAATTTCGAAATCCTTGCCGACGCCGTATTTATTTCCACCCTCCGCAATGAATCTTAAAACGGCTGCTAACTTAGTGGTTGGGGTAATCGACGAAGTATATACACAGGATCCTAGATCGTACTCCAGCCCGTTCAAAACATATTTAAATGCTGCTTTATTCAGCCGAAAGTTTTTTATGAATCTGCAAATCATGTTATTTTATTACATACATATCTGACAATTTGAAAACAAAACAAAAATACTAACACTTTGTCATCAAGTTTGAATGGATTAAATGAATCTCTAAATAGTCTTCTTTGCAATCTTAAATCCCGATTTCGTGCTATATTTTCTTCATTTAATTGAAACACTGCAATAGCTATTGAGTCCATTTTATTATGGACAATTTAACAACCTTAGAAATTGCAATAAAAACTAAAAATCGTTTTTCTTTTCACATTTGACATAAAACAGCTGATTCCGAAACTCCGAAAAAAGAATTCGTATGCGATGATACTATTTTGATTCCGTTCGGGGCTTGTGATACAAATATTTTAATATTCGTATCGTAGCTGAGTGTTCGGAGTTTTTCTCCGTCGGGCCTTGTGATAGGGGTGATTATATTGATTATAATTATGACAATGATAAAAATTTAAGTAAAATGCCACACACCTGTTCTTAAGCGTTGCTCCCTCGCTGCACTAGCTCCTCAAGTGTAGATTATTGTAAGAAATGATGATGAATGAGTAACTCGAACGCACCAAATATCAATTGCACGTCGCACACGGACTATTTTTTGTTTCTTAATATTGTAATTAAACCGAAACTGTCCAAACACATTTATGTCTGTCTATTTGATGGTACGTATGTAAAAGAATCTGTTATTTTTCTTATACCGTTTGCACTGATCTCGTATAGAATACTTATATCCGGTTTTGAAGGACCACTATGTATCGCTAGGACACTCGCAAAATTTAACAGAAGAAAAAAAACTAATAAAAAATAGACAAACTAATTAGGTTTCTGTAACTTTCTTTATTATTTTTCGGTATTTGACAGCCGTGCTTTCGCATTGGGAATGCCCTCTATTGCTTCTCACTCGTCGAAAGAAACCTCCGCATCAGCTGGTTTCGCCGGTCGCCCACATCTTTCGATGGGTCATCAGACAATTTGCCGTTGACCAAGTGTTGTACCACCAAGAGGGTACACGCACACAGATTGTCATCACAGAAATTGTAACTCAGTGGATGTAGCCAACTGATAATGTGTTTTTCGCCGCGTTAGCTCTCGTACATGGATCTTGTGTGTAGTTCAGTTTTGAGTAAATGTTCTGCTCCCAATTTTGCAGATCAGCTGGGTATGATGCATTTATGTCGTCGTCGGCTTTTGTGGTTGACATTGATCTTTGCCAACGGCGAATGCGTTGGCGTGTCGACCACCGACGAGTGCACACGTCATTGCACTCGTAATTTCTCTTGTGCTGCACACCAAAAAAAAAAAATAATAATAATAAAAAAATAAAAACTAAACCAACCGCGCGTGTGTGCAAAAAAAAAATTAAACAGTGCAATTTAAAAAAATAAAATTGGGAGGGTATCCCACCTGCTCTTATTGTATTTATCGTACAGTACGGGCAGTGACTAAGTGTATGTAACAACCGATGGATAGCAGGTTGTGTGTTAAAATTTTGTTGGTGCACTGAATTATATTGTTGTAAGGGCATAACACCTATAGCAATTTGATTCGGTAAACCATCGCCAGAATTTTCACTTCGCAGCCTTGCTTAGTATCGTCGGTATTCGTTTTTAGTGTGTTTGTTTGTAAGAAATTTAGGGTGGACGTAGCCAATATACGCGGGCTAAAAAGTAATCACTTTTCTGCATTCGTCCACGTTTGTAAATACCGACCAGCTGTGTTGGCACTTAGTGAAACGCAGGTGATCTGTGTACTCTGATCTGAAGCTATTTGACTACGAACTAGTGCCACTTTTCTTTCCCCATCAAGGTCTCGCCATTTATGTGCGTAGTGATGTAGCTTACCAAATTCCACCACAAAGTAGTCCCTGTGGTTAAAATTACATCTTCGTAAGCAAATTGTCCACTACTGCTTTATTTACAGAAGCCCCAAAGTGGACAGCAACTCGACCTTTCAGGAGTTTGATGCGCTGTCTGACTCCATTCAAAGAATTGTATCCCTGTATCCTCATACTGAAATCGTGATTACGGACGATTTCATTATAAACAAACGGTTTACCAACAGCGTTCGCTGATGATATAGCATTCTCCTATCAAGGACTCACGTCATTTGATTGTTATCAAAATTGAGGAAGACCTACAAATATTAAGGCAGTGGTTTGCATTTCATAAGCTGATTATCAGCGAAAAAACAAAGTTGATGGCTTTCAAAATATTAGGAAATGTTGTTGCCGATTTCAACGTTTTATCATTCGCACGACTGTGCGTCTACCTCTGCATACTTGCGGATGTATAAATTATAATGAAAATCCTCAATGTTGAAGCGGGTGCTTTAAAATTGAGTCTGTTAGTCAATATAAATATCTTGGAGTCTTATTTGATCTCAATTTAAGATGGAAAAATCATACGCAAATAATTAAATCATATATGATGCGTGTGGCTCGAATAATGTTTCTTGTGAAACTCTACTGCTCCAAACAAGTATTTACTACGGCCTCGCTAACTCTAAGTTGTGATACGGTATAGCGAGTTGGGGTGGATCCTATGATAATGCTTTTAGTTCCTTATTCATAGCTTAAAAATATTTAATAAGAATAATTTACGGTATTTGTCCTTTAGCTCATAGTTGGCCGTTGTTTAGAGAGTTGAGAATTCTTCCGTTAAGACACCTATATATTTTTAAAGTTCTCAGAGAATTCTTCACGCGAAGTGGTAACACTCCAAATAGAAACTCAACTTTTTATAGTTTGCGCGTTAATACCCGGGAATTGGTTTATGTTCCGATCGCACGTAGAACCAAATTGTCTAATTTTTTTACTGTTACTGCGCCTAAATGCTTTAACAAACTACCTATTGCTATTCGAAGAACTCGTTATTTTCACTTGTTTGTAAATAAGGTTAAAGATTTTCTATTTACTATAGATTATCCCATTATTGAATCATTCTTTTGATATGTGTCCTAGGATACGTGTACTCACTCTTTTCTATCGAAATTTACACTTAAGTACTTTCTCTTACCTTTATTTTTTATAACACTTATTACTACCCCACATCAGTTTCCTGAATTTGAATATATTATTTAAGCGTCATTCAACACTAACTTTAAATAGGTTCAGAATGATAATTATTTTTCGTTTAACAATTATCATTAAGAATTATTTAATTGTTAAAATGAATTGTTATTTATTTAATTGTTAAAATTATTTAAATGGAATGAATAAATTGAAATCAAAATACCAAGCACTCGCGACACAAATCAAGGCGGAGAACAGCATCCACCACCACATAACTTCTTACCAACAATTTACTAGAAACGCACCAGTAGAGCGAATGCACTCTACGCTAACAGAATTATATCGACTCATATACAATACAATAAAAATTTAAGGTATTTTTCAAGAAACACTCATAACATATAACTTTGCAATTCACTCTGCAACGAAGCTGCCCCTTTCGAGATATTTTATGGTCATACACACAAGTTCAGAAATCTTAACTGCAATAGGATATACGATTATTTAGAGAAAATTAATAAATTCCAAGATCACATTTATAAAATCAGAACAGGCAAAAAACAGGTCATTTAAATCATTGAAAAACTTAATAGGACACGCGAAACCCCTAAAACGATATGAACAGGATCAATAGTATAGGGTTTTCTAATAACGACTTGATAACTTTTTTTTTTTAAATAAAAGGCAAACCATTTGAGATATTTCAAAAACTTTATTATTGGCTTGAAGTACAATCAAAACATTTATAAGGCCATTTCGGCCGAAACAGCCGCTATTTCGCGTTCAATTTTGGCTCTGAGCTCTTTCAATGTCGTCGGCGTGTTGGCATACACCAATGTCTTACCATAGCCCCACAGAAAATAGTCAAGCGGCATTTAATCGCACAAACGAGGCGGCCAATCGACTGGCCCATGTCTAACCATACTTACTATTCGATAAATCGATTGTAGCGTGTGCTGTGTGGCTTGTGGCACCATCCTGTTGAAACCACATGTCGTCCAAGTCCATATCTTCCAATTCGGGTCAAAAATAATCGGTGATCGTGGCGCGATAACGCTGACCATTCACAGTAACGTGACGATCGTTATCGTCGACGAGAAAATATGGCCCAATAACGCCGCCGGCATGCAAATTGCACCAGTTATTTTTTCTTGATGGAGTGGTGATTCATGAAGCACATGTGGGTTTTCACCCGACCAATAACGCATATTTTGCTTATTGAAGAACCCATTGAGCCAAAAATTTTGCGACTTCGAATATCTGTAAATTTTTTTTATAATTTGCAGACGTTGCTCGTTAGTGTACTTTAACATAATGAAAATGTGGAGTTTACTGAATAAATTAACAGTGATAGTTTGATGATTAGTGAAAGAGTGCGTTCAAAAATTATATTCAAAGTTGTCAATTCCCTATTGGAAAACCCTATATTTAGAAAAGAGTACAGGAGAAAATGACGGCTGGGTTCACTAGGCATTTAATTAGGAAAAACAATAAGGTTTCCCTTATTACATCTAAGAAAAAGAACTACATTAATCAAAAATTAAACGAAAGCGTAAATTTCAGGTTTCTAACAATCAGGCACAGAACGATTTAATAATATAACAAAGCACATAAATACACAACAAGAAATATTAAAAAAAACCATCTTACAAAATATCAAAAAAAATCGTAAATGAAATCCACATAGGTCAAGATAACTTCCAATATATCCAGTACCTACACTAAATTAACTTTAATATTAATACACTTCAATCACACTTTCAAGACATTGCAGGCAAATCCTCAATCCTCTTGAATTAGACTATATCAATGAATATTTTAAAAAACAGAACATGGGGATATTTTCTAGTAAAGAAATATATGTCTTAAAGGCTACAAAAATACTATAACTATTCTCAAATTATGTTTAACATAAAAATACCTAAAAAATTGTTGCAAAAAAATTTTACACTCCACCATCTAATATCCATTCCTATAAAACTCACACAATCAAACCAACCCAAATCCTACGCTCTTCTAAGTGATATGAACGAGGGGTGTTCGAAAGTAAGGTGACTTGAAATTTCGCGGGCAACGTACATTTGATTATCGATTCTTTTTTTTTTGTGTTGGTTTCAAGTATATAGCATACTTAGTTTATTTTTGACAGATAGAAAGGTTAGCAGTGTTTTGAATTGCTCGGTGATTTTCAATTATTATAAAAAATGGAGCAAAGAATTGCATCAAATTGTGTGTAAAAAATGGAATGAAGTGCTCTAAAACACAGTGACTTAACGTGAGTCTGCTCTAAGTAAAACAAATGTTTACAAATGGTACATGCTCTTTCAAGATGGCCGAGAAGGTGCCAATGCGAACCTCGCTTTGGACGCCCCAATACATCAACAAAATATAATAACGTCGAAGCTGTGAAGAAAATTTAGAAAATTGTCAAATTATCATAAAAGAAGTTGCTAAGGATGTTGGAATATTATGTCATGCTATTTTTTTAGGATGTTTTAGGCAGAGAGAGAAGTTCTTCATTTTGATCAGAAGAACCGTCGCGTAAAATCCAAAGGAGCAAACATATTTTTTAATCTCCCGAAAGGTTGACACCATAGCCGCGCTCTAATTGTAAAAAAAAACAAGAAACAAAAAAAAAAACCAATAACAGTTAAATACAATACTTAAAAGCTGCAACAAGAAAAAAACCTGTCCACTAAAAAAGAGCAACAAAAACAGCTAACGAAAAATCAAAAACAGCAAAAAGGACAACAAACAACCGCAGCAGAATTACCAACAGCAGCAACAATAACAGGAACAGCAGCAGAATCTACAGCAACAAGAACAACAGCAGCAGAAATAAAAATAGCACCAGACAACAAAACAAAGGGTGCCACCGATAAACACACATATACGTAAGATGAAAATAAAATAAACCATCGAATTGCGTATGATAATATGGCAATAATTTCTTTATAAAACGTTTCAATACAAATAGACATGTGATCCACCACAATTCAGTGGAGAGCTATAAATAAATATTATATATATTACCGATCCGGAGTTTCTCGCACTACTCAAGAAGAAAGAGTGCGACGAGCTTACTTTGATGGGGGTCAAGCCTCTCACCACAGCGAGAGCAAAAACAAAAAATCGAAACTGGTTGGTCTACAGACTATCAGTCTGTATAATGTGAAAAAGTAAGGACGAGCGATAGCATTTTGCAATCTGTTTGCTGCCAAACCTTCAGGCACGCCGCATCGAACTGCGATACGTAAAGTCTGGGGTGGAGCACAAATCGGATGAATGCGCCCTGGGTAGAGATGCAGCTCTCGTGGTGCTTCCTGTAAGAAATCGGGACATACCGAAAGCTATCGGGGTTATCCTAAGTTACAATACATAAAGAGTTTAAATATGGCTCAGTAACAATAAATGCATATCAAACGTACACATTCAAACAGCAGCCTTTACTTCTCAAACTATTTACGTCCAAATGGCGAAAGGTAGAGGTACAGAAAAACAAGAGAAGGCAGTTTCTCAGGCACCTTTCCGCCAAAAACCTTGAAGAATTATGCGACCGCGAATGATGTAGTGTGAGATTAGTCCAAGTTGATCAAACATTCTTATAATGGTCATCAGTATTTCCCTCTTGGTATCCTGGAAATCTGAGAGAAACATTTTGTCAAAGAGTCCATTATCTGATAGCACGTAAGTGAAGTGATCGAGCGATGGGTGTCGGAAAAGCCTTCTGACTCATTTGGGTCACCCTCAATAGCAATGCACGGCTATTTGAGTGCATACCCATGAGACTGAAGCCCATTGAACTGCAAATACGTATCGCATCATGCGTAACTGCTACTGCCTGCTCCATAGTGTTGTGACTGTTGAAGTAGTCTTCAACGTAGGTTCTTCTAATCCAACCGCGTACTGCTTCAGGATAATAATTTTGAAAAATATTAGCGTGATGATTCTGCACAAACTACGAACAAGTTTGCAAGCATCTGGGGCCAAAAATCATGACTTTGAATAAATATGGTACACAGTGGGGTCCGCATTTCTCCATAGAATACATTAACATTGTTGATCCTCCTCATTAACCCGGATCTGGTGAAACATCTCCTTTACGTCCGCATTCTCTGCCACTTTCCGTTCTCGGAATTTGAGTAGCCTACACATAGGTGATACTAAGTTGTCGTCCGGGCCCTTTAGCAAATGCGTATTCATTGAAACACCTCTCACCTTAGCAGCTATATCCAACACTACTCGGGGTTTAGGGGGTGATTTATTAGGGTTACCGACAATAAATAAAGGTACATGCCAAGAACGTACCCATTTTTTCTCTAGATTTTGTGCAGAAGCGACTCTTTCGTACCCTTTCGACACCAACCTCAATATGTAGTTGTTAACCACTTCAACAGATCCGAGTTCTTCCTTAAAATTCTCTCCGGGCCGATAAGCCGATTGAATGCCATGGGATAACGAACACGTAGCGGCCAAAATTCATTCTTAAAGTCTGCTCCATAATGTCTATGGCTCGACGAACTTCCTTGCTTATAAGTTTTCCTTTTGGGGGCATCACTCCAAATTTCTCGGTCGTAAAATGCCCCTTTAAAATATTTTTCAGCTCAGCTTAACTTTTAATCGCGCCATGAAAGGCCAAATGCATAACGGGTTAAGCCACCTAAAGAAAGCAAGGCGCTCTAATTATGGATGTTGACTGATTGTAGACGATCCAACCCAGTAAAGTTTTCAACGCATACTATTTTCTTCCAAGCAAGAAATTTGCCTGATGAAGACCCACCAGACTCCTCGATTTAGCATTTAATAGATCAGTAAGCGGAAGTTCTCGCCGGTGAGGGTACTAATCTTTTAGGACCGCAGAAGTGACTGTCTGACTTGACAAGTTCAAACTCCTGACTGCTTACACTTTCTTCAGTAGATCGCGCTTACGGTTGCCTACTCCAGAAACAGCCAAATTGGTCTGAATCGCATTACCCACTCTGAAAACACCCTTTGTCTATTGAAGAGTTAACTCCTCAGGTGTACCATTCAAATCCAGTTCGTCAAAAGCTCTTTCTCAAACATAGTAAGAAACGATCTATCATCGAGGACATCGAACATACGTTCGTACGTATTGGTTCCATGGACCCGGATGGGCAGCACCTTAAGCAAAACCAGTATATTAGCGTTGACATGCGAATAATAAAAATTTGGTTCAGGTTCGAATGGCTCACTAAAAATATTCAGATACGTGTTCTTCTCCACAAGTGCAGAGTGTAGCAGTTGGTGATGTCATTACAGCTATTCAGACCACAAGTCTCCTTCTTTGCGCAGGTCCACCAGTTGTGTTGTGATTGATCCAAGCATGTGAAGCACATCGCTTTTTGTCTTACGTACTCCAACCCCTATTTAGCTGTAAGATATTTGAACACCTCGCAATGGGCCAACGTATGCTATTTTGTACAAACCTACCACAATTTGCCCTTTCGGGTGCAGACCAGCATCAGCACGCGATGTGATACCTAAGATGGGCCTTGATGTTTTTTACGCATGGCGGATTCCAAAGTCCTGACCACCTCCGGTGGTAAATTGGTTACTTTGCCAGTAATAAATTCTGAAAAGTCCTGTAGATAAGCGCGGAGGAGTAAAAATTAAGATCAAAAAAGTCGACTAAAGAGGCGGTTCTTATGTAGTGTTCTAAATTATATGGTTTCAATTGTTCGAAACCTTCTAAAGCGCTGTTTATCGATATGCCTAAAGCTTTCGATTTAGTAGATTACAGTTTGCTTTTAGATAAATTGTACGCATCAGGTTTTAGATGTGTTGTTCCAGAATAGTTTCATTCTTATCTCAATGATAGGAAGCAAAGAGTAAAAGCAAATGGGGTTTTTAGCAATTCTCTTACTATTAAGAATAGTGTCCTCTGTTGTTTTTGGCTTTTATAAATTCTCTTTCAACAATCCTTTAATGGCCAACTCACCGCATTTGCAGATATGGATATATATATAGAATCAAGAACTGAACTCTTTTTTTGTGTTGGCAGTATAAATGAAGATGTCCATAAATTAAGGCAGTGGTTTGCTGATGGTTAGCAATAAAACCAAACTAATGACTTTTGAAATGATAGGCAATGATCATTTTGATCTTAACATGGTATTTCACTCACATGACTTCAAAAGGTTTAGTTTACCAATGTATAGTTATGGCCTGGCAAACCATGATGATGCACTATCATGTTCAGATAAGTGTTTGAAAATTGAATCCGTTAATGTGTATAAGTGTTTGGGCGTTTTAATTGATTCAAACTTGAATTGGAAAGCACAAATACAAAATCGAATATGATACGGATAAAACGAAAATTTTATTTTTAAGCCAATACTAACTATATATTATGCACTGGTAAACTCAAAACCGCAATATGATATTACAAACTGTGGAGGGGCATTTGATAACAGTTTTGATCCCTTATTTTAAACTCAAAAATTAATAGTTTCCGGTAAAAAACGCTAAACTCATTGTTGGTACCACTATTTAAAGGCATACACATTCTTTATTTAAGACATCTTTATCAAACTTTGATAAATATGTATCCCTGTCGCACATAAAACCAAACTTGCTCTGTTTTTTTCTGTAACTGCTCCTAGATGTTTTTATAAACTACCTATTGTGATAAGGCAAACTAATAATTTTTTGCATTTCTAACAAAATTAAAGGATTGGCTATGCGATTCTGACTATATGAACATTGAAGCTATCTTTCGTGTGCATGGAAATCTTACTTTGAAAGTTTGCAATATGTACTATATATCCTCTTCAACGCTCCTATTAAGTAGTATTTACCCCACATTTTATTTTGTATTGTATAATTATTATTGGATCTATAACTTAATTTGTGCGGTTTGCTAAGGGATGGCGTAACTTGTATTATTCCATTGCTATTATTCCATTGGAACATGCGTTGGAAAGCTACTGTCATTGTACGTCATTTCAGTATATGTCATTCATTTGAAGCGTAATACAAATATTTAAAACAATACTTTTTTCACTCAAATATGTCGAACTTTGTGCCTGAAAAAGTGTTTTTGCGGGGAGTTCTTCCTTATTACTGAAAACTGCTCCCGAAAGTCATCGTATTTTGGTGGAAGTTTATGGTGAACATGCGCTAGCTGAGCGACGATTTGCACGATTTAAAAGTGGTGATTTTGGCTTGGAAGAAGATGAACGTCCTGGGTAGCCAAAAAAGTTTGAAAATGAAGAATCTTTGAGTGTCACTCAAGCAACCATTTCAAAAAAACGTCGAAAGGCGGTTTTGCTTGTCCGAAATGCTGCTGGAACGCCACAAAAGGAAGTCATTTTTGCATCGGATTGTTACTGGTGATTAAAAATGGATCCATTACGATCAGATGGGTGTGCTGTATTATGAGCTGCTAAAACCGGGTGAAACCATCAATGGACAACGCTACCGAACACAATTAATCCGTTTGAAGAGAGCAGTAGCCGAAAAACGCCCGGAATATGCGACCAAACACGAGGCAATAATTTTCTATCATGATAACGCTCAGCCCCACGTTGCTATTCGGGTTAAGAACTCTTTGGAAAACAGTGGATGGGAAGTCTTACCCCACCCGTTTTATAGCCCAGACCTTGCCCCTTCTGACTACCATTTTTTCAGGTCGATGCAGAACGCCCTCATTGAAATACGGTTCAATCAGAGCAGATTATCAAAAATTGGCTTGACTCATTCTTGGCTGCCAAGCCGGCGCAGTTCTTTTGGGATGGGATCCAAAAATTGATAGGAAAAAGTCATAGCTTCAGATGGGCAATACTTTGAATAATACTATTGTACATGTTTTTCTTCAATAAACGTTCAAATTTCAAAAAAAAAAAACCGCACGAATTGAATTACATACCCAATAAATCATTCGACACTAACATCCATAGTTATAGAATGATTATTTTCTTTCTTAATAAACTTCCATTTTTGTATTGAATCAATTGTATAAAAAAATTAAATTAAAAATTAAAAAAAAAAAACCGACGCAAAAAGTAAAAAAAAAAATAATATGTATTGACCACTAAGTAGGATAGACACGCTACAATCGACATTTTGAAACAAAAAAAATCATTGAAATCGGTTCAGCCATTCGGGAGCTCCGATGCCACAGACAGATACACAGATACACACTTTAAACTTTTAACACCCCTCTTTTTGCATCAGGGGTTGAGAAGAGATTAAGTTGGAATAAATAAAAAATAAATTAATAAACAATAGAGTTCTTAAGTTAAGAAACACACCACAATTACTCCCTCAGACCGGACACGGATGTTAACATATCTGCTCGTACAAAACAACAGTAAGTTTGGTCTTAACCCTTTACAGTCCAAACTATGATCTCGTTAACTTTTTGTAATTTTTTTTGCAGAGCTCTGTTTCTTATTTTTTTAGTTAAGATATATTATTGACAAGTTTGCCAAGAAAATTTTATCATTTACTAGATTTTAGATGTTCTGCATTGCGAACAATGGCCATTTATGGGGGTCATAAAAAAAATCAACTGCTCAAAAAAAAAAAAGTTTTAATGGAAAAAAAGTCACTATAATAATTGTATTCATTTAAAAAACATAAAAAGTAACAAGTAACAATGTGTGTACCTACATTTTATGGAATGTTCCGCCAATCACGATGATTCTCTATAATCATAATTAGTTCTTAGAAAGTAATTCAAAATATGTGTAATGTGTGATATACAATCATTTAAAAAATATTTTTTACGTAGAATTTATAGGTATTGTAAGAACTGAGAAAAACAGGAAAAATCCACGAAGCACCCGGGACAGGCCATTGTTTCCAATTGAGAACAATAGCAAAGACGTAGCTATATTTCATTTCCAAACTTATGCATATTCCTAATATCTTTTCTGCAGTTATTTGGATTATAGAAAGAAACGGCAAAACAAAATTTTGGTATAAAAGTACACAAAATGAAAGTTAGTTTTTAAAACCCAAACAGTAAAGACTTGCCATTTTTCAGTAATTGTTACAAAATACTACAAAAAAATGCATTGTTATTTTTTTTTGGATACAATAACTTTTGATGTGCACATAAAAAAAAAAAATGAGAAAAATACACTTATGTAACAAAAAAAATAAAAAAATTTAGTACATGTTCCCTATCGCTAACATTGGATACCAGAATTTTTTATAGTGAGCTTTTTACCGATTCAATGTGTCCTAACGACAGTCATTGACTGTTCTTTCAACTGCCAACATTGTTTTTGGAATTCAATTTATCGCTTTGTTAATTTTTGTTGGTATTAACATGCTATAGTTACCCATGTGACGGCCTCATGTTATCTCTTGTCTGCCCTTAAGTGAGTGGAAAAAAACAACATCATTTTCCGTGACTTCTGTGTGTGCTTCTCTGTCATTTTCATTATAAATGCATTTTTGTTAAAAAAAAAAGCAATACAATTATAGCTATACAAAAGTATGCTTAAAAATTAAGTAATGTTATATTATGTACTAGCCCTTTGTAAACAATCTAAGCTGAACATAACACATATTTTGTCTTTTGATGTAACATAATTTAATTTACCTATTTAATTTATTTCCATGCTAAAACTAAAAAAATATACTTTTAAATACAAAAATTTAATCATTGGACTTATTTTGTTTTTACAAAATTCTTCTTTTTTCTTTTCTTTTATACAACCCACATATTCAACACCATTATAATGACATCAACCTACCCATCTGCATGGAAGAGATTTTAAGCTATCCCGATTCCCAAAAACAGAAACAGATTCTGTATATAGACCCACAGCTTTTCTTCCCTATCCAAAGTTTTTGAATCGATTTTAAGCAACCAAATAAGAGAATTCCGTAAAAAAAAGCCAGGTTCCGGTCAGGACACAATCAAACATAAGATGTTGACGATATTAGACAAGTAATTGACGTTAATTATACTATTGTGATAACATTACTTGACCTTCCTAAGGTATTGGACTGTATTAATCCTAATATTCTATGTAATAAGTGACGACATATTTCTATTTGTCTGATTCTTCTATCAAACTTATTTACTCATACATGACAACTCGCAGTCGAGTTGTTTCAGGCAATAACAAACTGTCTTCATATCCTATTAACAGCGGTGTTACCCAAAGATTATTGTTCTCTCTGTTCATAAATGACTTACCTTTCGTTTTATCCCATTATCGATTCCACATGTGTTTAAAAAGTAAGGTGACTATATATATATATATAAAAAAATATTTATTTATTCATCAATATTAATGTTGTTCCCTTCAAGTAATTCCCCTTAGACATAATACACTTGTGCCAACGCTTTTTCCAATCTTTGAAGCATTTCTCATAAAAACTTTTTGGTATACTAGGTGAAGTTAAAAGTAACCGCCTTGACCGCCAGAATGCGCTGCTACTGCAAAAAAGTTTATGGTGCCCTGAAGTCCGTTCATATTTAGGCAGACATGCCAAATTTCAGTGCGATACTGTCTTTAGTTTTGTTTTGACAGCTGATTGTTGTTGACGTGTTTGGCATCATGTTGAGTATGAACAAAAACGATTTTCGTTCCCTCATAAAACATTATTTTTTGAAAGGCAAAACGACAAAGGAAACAAAAGAAAAGTTGGATTAATATTATGGTGGTGGCCGCAACTCCACTACTTATCCACTAACAATAACACGGGGGTGGCCGTGGTGTAGTGGTATATGCATGGACTCCTCAAGCAGAGGGTCGAGGGTTCGAATCCCGTGCGAGGCAAATCTCTGACAAAGTCTTTTCATCATAGAATTTGTATGAAGTTATATGGGTTAATTGTAACGAACTAACAACTAGCACGTACTAAGACCCACTGGTTGAGGATGCACTGGCTCCAGTTTGACACCCACCTCTGGAAAAATATCGAAACCTAACACACCTAACAAAACTACTACACCACCCGCCCGCACCCTGGTGAAAAGCCAGTAAAAGGGTATTCATATCCCCTTGGTGCGCGCGCGGGATTATAAAAAAAAAAAGTCCGAAGCAGTAACAGAGGACAATGTCAAAAAAATACATGAAATAGTGTTGGTTGACCGGAAAGTGAAAGTGCGCGAGCTAGCAGATACCACAAAGATTAGTACTGAGCGCACACACCATATTTTTGGCAATATTCTGCATATGAAAAAGTTATCCCTGCCGCTGGGTTCCGCGCATACTCACTCCTGACCAAAAACACGAACGCAAAAGCACTTCGAAAGAATGTTTGGACTTGCTAATGCGGAATCGGATGGTCTTTTAGCGTCGATTGGTAACTATTGAATACCAGAGAACAGAATAAGTGCCTGGCAATGGACTGAAGCCGGCACTAGTGCTCCGAAGTGGCCGAGGGAGTCTCGATGGGTCGGAAAGTTTATGGCGTCGGTTTTCTAAGATTGTCATGGCATTCTCTTCGTGGACTATCTCGAAAAAGGAAACAACCATCAACAGCGAGTATTACTGTGCGTTATTGGAGCGACTGAATGCCTCACATGAAGCGAAAAAAAATTTTGTTTCTGCAAGACAATGCACCGACGCACAAGAGCATCGCAACCATGGCTAAAAATCAATGACTTATGGCTCCAATTGCTGTCGCATCCACCGTATTCACCTGATTGGCTCCCTCGGACTATTATCTCTTCGCAAACCTCAAAAAATGGCTCATCAATAAAAAATTCAGCTCACGCGAGGAAATCATTGACGCCACGGAGGAGTATTTTGCAGACCTTCCGGAAAATTACTCTTCGGACGGGATCAAGTTGGGAAATCGCTAGAATAAGTGTATTAAACTAAAAGACTATATTGAATAAAATAAAATAATACTTTCAAAAAAAATTTTTTCATTCCCAAGGAGGTTACTTTTCACCCCACCTAGTAGAACACTTCCAAAGATGCCGTTTTCATTTCCTCAATCGTTGCAAATTTCTGTCTTTTCGAAGGTTTTCCAGCTTTGGGAACAGAAAAAAATCGTATTGGACCAAGCCCGATGAATATGGTGGCTGAGGCATAATTGTCGTGTTGTTTCTGGCAAAAAAATCTTTCACAAGCAACGATGAATGAGCAGGTGCATTATCATAATGCGAAAGCCATGAATTGTTTTTCCACAATTAGGGATGATTTTCTCTTATTGCTTCCCGCAAACGGCGCATACCTTCAGGTAATAGTAATACTCCTTATTGACCGTACGACCTTGAGAAAGAAACTCCTGATGCACTACGCCACGGTAATCGAAAAAAAATGATCTAAGATTTGACATTTAATAGAACTTGGCGTGCTTTTTTGGTCTCTCGTCTCTCTCCTCTCTCTCTCTATCTCTCTCTCTCTCCTGTGTGCTTCCATTGAGACGATTGGGCTTTGATTTTGACGTCATAACCATATACCCATAATTCGTCACAAGTTATGACCCTTTTGAGCAAGTCAGGATCATCATTGACGTCATTCAAGGGCTCGTGATCGATGCTCATGCGACGGTTCTTCTGATTAAAATTAAGAATGACAAACTTCGCTAACACAAGTCTTATGCCCAAAACATTCAAAAAGAAATTTAACGACATGAACCGACCAATATGCCAACATCCTCATAGTCAATTTACACACTTAGTCTCCCCATTAAATGTTGGATGTCACCCATGAAACGAAATAGCCTCTGAACCCAAACATCTTTTTTTCTCTTTCTGCCCCATTTTTTTTAAGAACTTAACACATGCTTTGGTATTATAAATGTAGTCATACCCACTTGAGTGTTTAGTTATTTAAAAAAATTAAAATAAATAAATAAAACAAAGTAAAAAAAAAAATAAAAAAATGCTCGCCCATCCCATCCTCCATTATTCTCCAGATTTGGCTCTCGTCGACTTATTTTTGTCGTTTTGTTCCCAGAATTGAAAAATAAATTTTCAAAACCTAAGAAAGTTGCATTGTCAATTTTAATCCGGGTATTCACCAAACAGTCCTCGTATGTTATCTACCCAACAGAAACTGGCAGAAAAAGACTAAGACTTTAGAGGAACATTTTTCAAAATGTGGCAAGCCCAGGAAAATTATAACTGATAACAAATTTAAGGCAGAAAGCTTTGAGAAATTATTAGGAAAAGAAGAAATAGAACCTAACTCACACAGGCAATAGCGACCATGAACCATTTCATTCAACCCTGCAGGAAAAATTAGCTGCAATTAAGAAACTAAATTCAATCCTTATTCAGAAGGTACATAAAGCAGTCAAAAACTATATCAATAGGAATCACTCCACTCTTAAAATGATACCTGAGGAAGCTGTGTTCTCGGACTTAGCAACCTTAGTTTGATAAGTAGAAATACAAAAAAAAAAAGGACACAAAACCTAAATCATAACAAAGAAGCTTATGTAAAAAAAACGAAAGGTCATACCGAATAAGAATTAAAAGCGAAACTATTATAAAAATGAGCCTAGGTATAAATATTAAAAGACTTCGGATATGCAATTGATGACGCTAGCATTTATAGTACTGGTTATATCGGCGACACGACAAACAACAGCAACACTGACAATACATAGATTTACAACGGACAACGGATAAACCGAAATTCGCTAAGAGAAAACAGAAGTAGTTAAGGATACAAAAACGATACCCCATATTATATAATAAGTAATATTGACTGAAGACTAATTCTCAATTCTATACAAGAAAGTATTCAAAACTGGCGAATAGCTACCTATTATAATTAGAAAACCCATAGAAAATATTTAAGCAAAAATAACTGCAATAAAAAAATAGAACAGGACAAAAACGCTGTTTTGTAGATGTTATAGGAACAGCACAAAAATGATTATTCGAGACCATGGATCAAAAAGACAGACAAAGAATAACAAAGCATATGAAAATAATAAAAGAAAACTACCAGTCACGCAATATTTAACTTAAACAAGCAGATGGAAATCAATTCCCATTTTAACGATACGATTACTAACCTCAAGAACATTATAGAGACAAAGAGAAAAAAATAGCTTAGACATAAAAAGAAGTAACCAAAACGAAAAACGTATTATTCAACAACAATTAACGACTGCTCAAATATTACAGTTAAGAACTCTAGAAAAAAATATCAAATATAAGAGTGCATAACACCATAGCAAAGACTTGTCCATCCAAGCATAGTGACAGCAACTGAAATTAAAGAAACGGGACTAAATCTGTATAAGTTAAAGGTTTGTTAAAGGATTGTCAAAATACGACAAAGATACTCTAAAAATAGCAATTACAATACCGCATATCTACGAATTTGTTGATTTTAAGCTCATTACAGCTATACTCACAGAAACTAATGCAGAAATAAACTTTACTAAACGTCAAAATACTTAAAATTCATAAAAATATTAATTATATTGCTAGTTCAGCTTTTTTTTTAATTTTCGCAATAGTAAAAAAAATAGAAATAAAAAATTAAAAGTTTCAAAAAATTAATAAAATTCAGGAGAATTTTAAAGAAGTTTCTCACAGAAACCGAGTACACTCACCATGCATTCAATGCATGTGGGGTTTTTTCCTTACATTCTCATTTTTGTATGCACGCGCTTTAACTAAACGCGCAATGTGTAAATTTTATATAATAATTTCCCACAGTCTAAAAGCTGAGTTACCAAAATAGAATTAACAGAGAAAATTAGTGAATAGTGTGGAAGTTAGTTAGTAAGAAACCTCGGTAGAGTTAAGACAGAGAATAAAGTGTCGCTTTTATAAAAATTCAAATTGTTTTGTTTTTTTTTTTTTTTTTTTGTTCACTTAAGCCGCGAACCGAACAAGTAACAAAGTACCAATATCTAAACTGCAATCAGTAGCAGCATTATTTTAACAAGCTTAAAGATGAAGCTAATAACATAAGATCGGCTGTCTTATGTTAATGTCAATTGGAGATTTTAATGTTAGAATAGGTTTGTCCTAAAATAATTTTGTAAACAGAACTAACCCTTATATCCAAACCATACATCAAAGAAGAAAACAAGTTATTCAGAAGGCGTCAAATCCTACAATTGGCAGATGCTGTGGAATGCATAATTCTAAATGAGATCTGTGAAGGCTGCCCTCAAGGTAAATATATACTTTCCTCCGGTAATAGTATATTGCTTTATATCTGGAAATTGATGTTTGTGCGCTAGTGACTATCGATAGCGATGAAAATATTTTCGGACTTTAGAAGTTCCGTTTATGATACCGGGTTCCTTTAACACTGCAAATATTTCCCAGCTAGGAGTTCCACCGAAATTGATATGGAAAGACCGATTTCAGGAAAGGTACAAAGAAAATCTTAATGAAGCACTCGAATGATTAGGAGCCGAGGATGTTCTAACAGAATTATTAAAAAAATTTTACTCTATGCTCCCGGTAATAAGGTCCAGTAATCGCGTTATAAGGAACGCGAAAGGAATGTATTGTTCGCGTTTCTTAAATTGTTAAGAGCAAACAACACCATTACATACAAAGCTCTTTACGCAGCAGTAAACAAGCATTTAAAAAATATTTGCAATGCAAAAACGATTGAAGCGGAATCACAAAACAAAATGAATCAAGATTATAAACGGATTTTTGGAGAGCTGTCAAACTTATCCAGACAGGCGTTTGCAAGGCTACCTGACGCTGCTGACGGGTCTAAGACACCTCCAGTCGTAATTGTACAAACATTGCGAAGCGAACACTTAAGGTCCTTGCGTTGAATGTAAATTCATTAATAAGGATCGAACGAAGAGCCATACTGTATAACTTATTCAAAGACCAAGTCCTTGATGTGCTTTTGTTAACGAAACTAAACTATCTAAAAAATACAAAATGGTGCACAGAAAATATAAAATTGTAAAAAGAACCCGACCCAAATCTGGTATCTGTCTATGCATCTGAAGCTACTCAATCCTTTATATATCTCAGGGTGAACTACTACTCAATAGGTGGGTAATGTATCGATTCAACCTTTAGGCGACCGATATTCCGCCGTTTCCTAGACACTGAACTTCCTAAAATTGGTAGATTCTAACTAAAATGCCATAAACTGTCTACACACGTTAGTGTAAGACAGTGATCACTGCGGGTCTTAGTACCAAATAATCTTTCCCAACAAAACTGCGGAATTGTAGGACTTTTTTCAAAAAAATTAGATAGGGTACGTTGAACACACTTCTCCAGAACATTGACTATAGTACTCTCTTCGAACTCGGTCTATACATCGTCCAATAGGAACCTGCCAAACGAGGAGATTAACAGACGTCTTAAGGGGGTAGTCTCATGTATAAGGTTAAATTTTGAAGGTTTTAAAGGATTTTTTTTGTTTGCGGAAAATGAAATAAACTTAACAAATAAATAAATAAATGGCGCGATAGCCTGGTGTGGGCCAAGGCCTAACTTCTCACATTCATTTGTGTTTCTCACTTTGTGAATTTTTACACTCCTGAGCAGGCCCTACTGTTTATTGTTCGTTTGAAATGGCTCTCCTGAGAAGCTTTTTCATAAGCAGAATTTGACTTTCGGAAGTTTACCATTGCCTGCCGAAGGGGTGATGACGTTTTTTGAAAAATTTGCTAATATGCTTTTACCGGGACTCGAACCCAGGTAGGTGGTTTAACCAACATTGGTTGACAGTGAGTTGCATCACGCCATCGCCACCACCAATGAAAATGAAATATGTTATATTTATATATATTTATATTTATATATATTTATATTTATATATATTTATATTTATATATATTTATATTTATATATATTTATATTTATATATATTTATATTTATATATATTTATATTTATATATATTTATATTTATATATATTTATATTTATATATATTTATATTTATACATATTTATATTTATATATGTTATTATTTAGCTATTAAATAACACAATAATAATTGTATCCTCATATTGAAATCGTTATCATGGGTGGTTTCGACACTATGGAGAGACAACACCCGAAGGCCAGTGCGTTAAGATCTTCGCTGCAGAAAAAAACTTGACCTACCTTGTAAATGAGCCAAGGGAAATACTAGACATAAGTTGACATTAGTCATACCGTCAACACACTGAATTTATTTTTAAGGAAAGCCGGACCACTGTGTCATACCAGCTAATTTCTCGTACATCGACCACACAGTTAGAGAAAAAAATTCTTAAAGGAACGGTATGGCAATACAAGAAAGAAAATTGGATCTTTCTGAAGGTGTTCAGTTTCTTCGATAACGACGTGGATGCCGTTGCCGATATGATCACAGACACCAATATCTTTGGAATGATATAATTTATCCCTTATTGGATGAAGGGTATCAAACCAAAAGAAAAAGCATGTTACGACTCGAGCTATAAAAAGGCCGTGGGTATTAGAGAAATATTTATTCGGTTGATTCCTAACACCTAGGAATGAAAGCAACGCCTTTCTTAAGCATGTGAAATTTCAATACTGAGGTAAAAACTACTACAATGTCCCAAAGGTAGAAACAATTTTTGGTAGTTTGTTAAAAATATTAGAAATACTGTCTTATCCTTCCAACAACATTTCCAGATTGTGCTTTTTCAACGGCTACGCTTAAGTGCGCCAGTATAACGAATCCACTTTCGCACTCGTGCAGTAGCAAACGTACTTAAAGATCTTAACATATACAAATCCGCCTGTCCAGATGTTACGAGTATATTTCCTCTTCGTCTGAAGAGGTGTTCTCCCAACACTGCGTAAGCTTTTACATCAACTACTCTTTAGGACTCCTTCCGAGCAGATGAAAACCTGCATTTGTCCAGCCCATTCTTAGTAAAGTCGAATCTTCTTCTCTCTCCTCCTACAGATCCATATGATGCATATGCGTTTCTTCTTTCCAAGGTCAATCAATATATCGAAACACGAAAGCTTCTCAATGACGGACAGTACGGTTTCCGTAGCAATAAGTCGACTGGTGATTTAAAGGCATGTCTAACCGAAAAGTGGAACCAAAGCGTATAATCTGACGAAAGTAAGATAGTTGCACTTGATATTTTTAAGACATTTGACAGAGTTTGGGGTCTGATGCTTTTTGTCGAAATTGCGTGCATTTGAGATCATAATTTTTTTATTCAATGGATAAGAAATTTCCTTTCGGATCGTTTAATTCAAGTTGTCTTGGATGGTTTCAAGTCTGATATTCACAGAAAAAATGCTGGAATACCCAAAGTTTCCGTCCTGCCTCTGACAATTTTTTTCAATTTTCATCTCTTTTCAATGACATCTTGTCTGCTACTTCTATCCCAATATATTCATTAGCTGACGACAGGTACCCTCTGCTTTTCATATTCATTCCCAAACTCACGTCTCTGTCCTTTGGCTGTAGAGCTCATTAAATTCCGATATTAACAGCATAACCAATTGGGGAATTATCAACAGAGTGGAATTTAATGCTTCCAAAACACAATGATGCCTTCTGACATTTAAAAAAAATTTAAACACGCAGCCATTATCCGCCCAAAATTGGGATACAATGCCCACATCTAGTCAGGTGCGCCTAAAACATCTCTGCAGCTACTAGATAGGATTCAAAACCGTGTAATAAAACTCATAGGTTATGCTAATATCATTCAGATAATGGAAACCCTCGAACACTGACGTAATGTTTCGTGTCTCACTCTATTTTGTACCTATTTCCACCACCATTTCCACAGAAATCCAGTAGCATTCTGCCCCTTGAAACTTCCAACGGTAACCCTCGTCTCGTTATGAATGCTTATAAGTATACCATCAAATTCGGGAATCAATGTCGTGATTCATTTCTAAGTCGCGCAATTCGCTTATGCCCTGCCGAGCTCTTTATTTTCCAGTCGTTATAACTTGCAAACATTTAATACAAATGTACATCGGTGCCTCACATTTCTTCCTCCCTAAGTTTCCTTCGCCCGCGTTGTGTGCAAACATTTTACGGATATTATTGTATAATAACTCATCTCATGTCCGAGGTTAAATTTTGAATGTTTTTTAGAATTTTTTTTTTTTCGTAAAATGAAAAACAATCTTCTTATGATAATTACATGTTATTATTTAGCTATTGAATAATAAAAAAAATTGTTAAATACTCGTAAAAAGATATTTTAACGTTATTTTTTGGGGAGGTAAAGCAGGTCTCTTAAAAAAAAAAAGTTACTAGCTGCCCCCCCCCCCCCCCTGATTACTCCTTTTGTAATCATCTGAAATCAAAATACCAAAAAGATTATTTTTTAGTAAGGTTGCCATTCCGTTCCAAGCAGATATAAAAGATTTGAGCGAAAAATAACAAATTAGCGGCCTTGTAAACAAATTTTCCAAAATCGACTGTTTTTTTGGCATAAAATCAAGATAAAAAAGTGCATAAAATAATTTAATTCTGGTACCGAACAGAACCATTCACGTGGAAAATATTATGTTAAAAATTTAGCCGAATTGGTCCAATATTGTATCGGTATAAATTTTTACTGTATTTTCTTAACATATTAAACTTTGAAAATATGCAAAAAAACAAAATCGATTTTTTGAAGATCGAACATTAGACTACCCTTAAACAAAGAGACCATAAAATGAACGATGGATAGTACGATACCTCGGTATAAACACACCGACAACAAAGACGTATTTGGCAATGCAACTCTTGAGGCATTGCACCAAGGCAAAACTGTCAAGACTAAAAACATTGTGCACGCTGTAAAGGCAGAACACACTGATCGCTCAGAAACCTTTAAACATTGGGTATGTATTATAATTTAATTCGTACGGTTTTTTTTCTTCAAAATTTGAAAGTTTATTTAAGAAAAACATGTACAATAATATTATTCAAAGTATTGCCCATCTGAAGCTATGACTTTTTCCCATCTTTTTGGCAATTTGTGGATCCCATCCCAAAAGAAC
This sequence comes from Volucella inanis, assembly GCA_907269105.1. NCBI lineage: Eukaryota > Metazoa > Arthropoda > Insecta > Diptera > Syrphidae > Volucella > Volucella inanis. Next base: position 87,521,831 of record OU026153.1, on the reverse strand, counting down.
TGCGCCGGCTTAGCAGCCAAGAATGAATCAAGCCAATTTTGATATTCTGCTCTGATGTGAACCGTATTTCAGTGAGGGCGTTCTGCATCGACCGGAACAAATGGTAGTCAGAAGGGGCAAGGTCTGGGCTATAAAGCGGGTGGGGTAAGACTTCCCATCCAATGTTTTCCAAATAGTTCTTAACCGGAATAGCAACGTGGGGCCGAGCGTTGTCATGATGGAAAATTATTGCCTCGTGTCTGGTCGCATATTCCGGGCGTTTGTCCATTGATGGTATCACTCGGTTTTAGCAACTCATAATACAGCACATCCATCTGATCTCACCAAATACCTTCGCGCCATGGATATTCGACTTTGATGTTGATTTGGTTGGTTGGCCGGGTTTCACATATGATTTTTTGCGTTTGGGGTTGTCGTAATGGATCATTTTTCATCACCAGTAAGAATCCGATGCAAAAATGACTTCCTTTTGTGGCGTTCCAGCAGCATTTCGGACATGCAAAACCGCCTTTCGACGTCTCTCGGCTTGAGTTCATATGGAACCCAATTTCCTTGCTTTGCAATATATCCAGCTGCTTTTAAACGTTTTGAAATGGCTGCTTGAGTGACACCCAAAGATTCTGCGAGCTCTCCTTGTGTTTGGCAACAATCTTAAATCGTGCAAACCACTTTTGGCACGTTCACCATAAACTTAAACCAAAATACGATGACTTTCGGCAGCAGTTTTCTTCATATTAAAGTAATGAAGAAGAACTCCCCGCAAAAACACTTTTTCAGGCACAAAGTTCGACATATTTGGGTGAAAAAAAATTATTGTTCTTTACGCTTCAAATGAATGACATATACTAAAATGATGTACAATGACAGTAGCTTTCCAATGCATGTTCCAATGGAATAATACAAGTTACGCCATCTCTAAGCAAACCAAATTAAGTTATAGACCCAATATTAACAAAAGTAAGTTACAAGGCTTCTGTAAGTTTGTATAGGAACAAAAAAATTCGGACTAAGAAATTCGAATATGTTGCCGCAAGTAAATAAAATATTTCGTATGAAAGATCACAACGACCTTCCATGTCTAGAGATAATCTGAACGACAAATAATGAACAATTACTACTAACAGCAGGTCTAGATCCAGGAGAATTTGTTGACGATGACGATGATTTGATCGAGGATCCTCAGGAGAGGCAACAGGAGCGCTTTTACAGGAAGTGTACATAACGAATGATGTCATAAGCCCGAACCACGACCTGGAAAATAGGGGTCTTTTGCACAGTTTCTGCCTGCACAATGATATGGAGAACTGGCGATTCGACAACTCAGCATTCACTTAGTTGAATGCCGAAAATTTGGTGAATAATGTCATCATCAAAATATCATCGAATCACTAAGATAAGATATAAAAAATCAATGGGATCCGATGGCAAACCGAACATTGTTCTTCGACGTCTTCCACAAGAACGGTGAACATTTACATCACCCTGTTTAATAATGCTGTAAATAATTTCCATTATCCAACAGATTGGAAATCAGCGGTAATTATCTCAACAATAATAAAGTCAGGGAAACACCTTCATCTTTGAACCGATATTGTCAATAGGGTTGTTATGGACCACAACGTAATTGAATAATAATTCCGATTTTTCTACCCGTACAGCTTTTTCTAGAGGATTATTTTTAATGTTATCGATATTCTAACTCACTTATTTAATAAAAGTATAAACAATGATATCTTCCCAAGCTGCCTGAAAATTACAGAGGTAATTCCAATTTTTAAAAGAGGTTATAGATCCAACCTGAATAACTATAGGCCTATCTAGATCGTTTCTTTTCTTGACAATAATTCACTTTTAAATAATAATGAATTTGGCTTCAGAAATTTTTACACATGTTTATAAAAATCTAGATAGCAGAAAAATGACACTTTTCATAGATACAATCAAGGCTTATAATACCGTGGATCATGAACTTTTGTTAATGAAGCATGCAAATGCAGGTTTATCTTTAAAAGTTGTGGTTATCTTTCAAATTTAAAATCAACTTCTCATTCTTTGAGCAGTATTGACAGTAATTTTGTTATTGTACAGCACCATAGCATTGAAATTTAGAAATTTATACACCATCGTTGCATCAGATTATTTAATCAGTTACCAATTTATATTTGGAATATTATAAAATCCTTTTTATTCAATACACAACTAAAAAATGGCTATTTAATTTTGATCATAATGAAATTAATCTCTTATTACGAGTTATAGTATAACATGTTTTTTCTTTTCCTTTAACCTTCTTTTGAAGAAGCCTGCAAATTTAAGCTAGAGGACAATACACAACAACGACAATGTGTTACTAAGCAGACGTGTTTTACGGACTGACAATTCTTGGTTTGGTTTTAAGCAGTTGAAATTTCAATATCAAGGACTAAAAAGTTAAACAACCAGTTTTTAATAGCTTGCAACAAACTTATCCAAATTTCTTAATCGAAACTTGTGTCAGTTCCATAATAAAATACGTAAAAAATAAAATAGAAGAAAAGTTAAAATTTCTCATGTGTGCCCCCACATTCTCCCCACACTCCCCAACTTAACTATACATATATTAATGCCTCTAAAACTGAACAGAGAATAGTTTGCCGAATCTCTATCTCCTCCCAATCCACCACAAAAAATTACAAAACATTCTCGAAACAAACCACCTACACGCTCAAATACACCACAATCTGATACTCATTAATGGCACATATTTTAAACAAAGAGTCAAAACAAACGAATGCACAATAATGGAAAAAACTGGAAGATATTCACGAATCTCTGACCCCGAGCAACGAATTACGCACAAAATTGATTCAGAATTTAGAGCTTTAAAATCTTCGTTTGAAGCTGTAAATAGCCGTTCGTCATTATTTATATCAAAACAAAACCAACAACTCAAGATGCAGTTACGAAAACACGGCGAAGCGGTACAAGAAATAAAAGCTCATATGGAGACTAACGAGGAGAAACAACAACTAAGGGAAACAATGAGTGATGTGCTTTTGCACGAGGTTCTACTGATACCTATTAAAAATTTACCAGCTATTTTCAATCAACTCTGCACAATTTTAAAAGCAAATCCCACTAACAACTAAAAACATTTGCTGTCTTAAATCAAAGACCAACCTCGTTGCACCACCGATTATAATAAAACTTTTTTTACCAAACGACAAAAGCTTTGTTTTGAAAACGATCGCTAACTTCCCAAAGGCAACTAATGCGCGTCTTCGACTTCGAGACCTCAAGTTGAATTAAATCATTGAAATCAATAAAAACCTAGTTTACGTCCACGATTGTTTAACTGCTAAAAACCGCTCTCTCCTACAATATACATTAAAACTAAAGCGAAAAAAAAAAAAATAATGTCGGCGTTTACTTTTCGTAGGCTGGTTCACGTCAAAAAAACCAAGGAAGAGAATACAAAACTAATTGAGACTACAGATGACCTGACCGTTTTTGCCACTACGTCACGGACAACAAGAAATACAGAGTTCAAAGATGAGAACAAAACATGAACACATTATAGTAAGTTAGTTTTTACTTTCTTTTTTATAAATTTCTTATAATCTTTTCTCTATTTCTACTTTTATTTGAATTTAATACTTATATAAATTTTTTCTAATGCAGTTACTATTTCATAAATACTTATTATCATCATATTTTTTGTCTTCTTGCGAACTATTCTTCTTCCTTGAAGTATTTTGCAGCTTATATTTCCTATATGAAATGAGGTTTAATTGCATCTTCTTCACCAAATCCGGTCAACCCATACGAGACCGAATATTTTTTGATGGTTTTTTCTTTCGGAACGACAAAGGATATCTTTAACCACTTTCGATAGGGTCCACGCTTCTGCGCCAAAATCTAGGACTGCGATGATGAAGATCTTGTTTCGGGATAGGCCCGGCTAGCCCCCCCAAAAAAAAAAAAATAACGAGACTGGCAAGAGTGATTCTTCGTTTTATTTCTGCTAAGGTCTTGTTGGCAGAATTCAAAGCAGAGACAAAGTCCATTACTACCTCAAAATTATAGCTGTCGATTGTGACGTTCTGTCCAAATCGTAGATGTTTTATGTCCCTTCTTGTTGACAGCATATACGAGTACATGGTTTGCCCTCATTTACTGCTAAACCCATGTTGGCACCTTCCATTTCAATACGGTAACAGTCAACTCAGCGGGATCCCAATTATGTCGATATCATAGGCGCACGCTAGTAGTTGCACAGACTTTTGACAAATTGTGTCTCTAATGTTCATAATTAGAGAACATTAGTTCTGCATAATTCTTTAAAGTATGATGTTAAATGACAGCACGGCCCTTTGTCTCGATGAAAATATGCTGGGTATCGATTTTGACTTACGGTTTTTTTCAGAATCTGCCGGAGTGTAAAGATTTGGTCGATTGTAGTCTTTGCTGGTCTGAAACCACACAGATAGGGACCAATCAGGTTGTTGGCGTACGGTTTCAAACGCTCTATAGTAGGCGCAGTCTCCTTTTCTGTGGATCGGGCATACGGTACTAAGATTCCATTCATCAGACATACACTCTTTTAACCAGATCTGAGAAATAAATTGATGCATGTTCTCCATAGTCATTTCGACTAGCTTTAAATACCTTGACTGATAAGCCGCCAGTTCTAGTTGATTTGTTAGATTTTAGCTTAGATATCGCTATCCTTACTTCGTCTTGGCTGTCATCGTCAAAGTTTAATGGTCTACTCTGCCTGACAGCAGGATGTTAGGTTTCTTCGCCGTTATACAGACTGTAGAAAAAGTTGTTCCAAATTCTCAGCACCGATTGTGACTCCACTATAAGGTTTCCTTCTTCATCTCTACAGGCTTCTGTACGGGTTTTCCTGTCTTTTTACCTGTTGGTAAGACTTCCGTATGTTATTCCTGGAATACAAATATTTTCTCACTATTTTCGATCACGCCCTTCCCGCGTAGTTCTTCTTTGTTGTAGAGCTTAGGAAATCGACATTCACACCTTGGCTGCAACAATTTCACCACGAGTCAATGTAGTCGTCGTTCGGACGGCCAGAAAACTGGGGCCATGACTTACGTCTATCGCAAAATGATCGTTTTGATTTTGCGTTTGATGATCCGAAGACCGGCATGTCCCCTTGAGTATATTGAGATGAGGAAACCGTGTGCTTGCTGTAGTAACAATTCGTCCTGCCGCAAAGTCAATAAGATTAAGACTGTTGCCAGACCTGATATCGTGTAGGCTGTGCTTACCAACTGTTCCACCAAAGATATACTCCTTTACTATTCTAGCGGTAAAATTGTACTTCGGACATTGCTCATATGTTATGTCTTGTCGAGGAGCTCATAGAAACATCATTTGGTGGCGTCGTCCCCTTGTCTTCTGATATTTCACAGTCAGGCAGAGCAAAAGAACCCATCATACATTTTTTTTTTTGCTGAGCATCATTTTACGAACGACAAACCAGCTTCTTAAAATATTTAAATCGAAATTGACATCGGCAGTCAAGTGGAGAGAGGACTTGTATCTATATGAAAAGACACTATCGTCAAAAATAGGAAGGATCTGGTGCCGAGCCTTGACGTACTCCATTTAGATTAGTATGAAAACAGCCATTTATAAATAAAGCCACACATTTCTGTATTATACAGTTTACAAAAAAATTTTTTTGTTATTCACTCAATAAAACGCCTTGGTTAAATTAATAAAAAGACCAACAGTGAAAAGACTTTAATGTTGGACATTAATTTTTCATAAATTTCACTGCAGAATTTCAAAAGTGCACCTTCTGTGGATTTATCAGCACGGAAGTCATATTGACGTTTTGTTTGTTTAAAAAAACTCAGAAATCGAATTTTCTTCAATTTTTCTAATATATTAGGATAAACTGGTAAAAGGGAAACCGGTCTATAGTTATTTGGATCGCAAGGGTTATTTTTGAAGAGCGGAAATAGCTTATGCAATTTTAAGAGAAGAAAGAAATATTCCACCGTAAAGGCTTTTATTAAAAATATGAGCAAGCACATCAACAATATAAAACGATATGTTTTTTACGACAACGCGCGAACATCTATCAACTGTTAAAGAATTGGAATTTTTGAGTGAACGTATGATGGCAAGTATATTAACTCAACAGAAGATATTGGATTAAAGGTAAAACTGTTATAAGAAGAAACATCATCAGAAAAACAAGCCATGCAATCACTGAAGAATTCTGCAGATATAAAGATTTGTCTACCGAGACAAAAAAGTCATTTAAAATACTAGTTACCTTAATAAGATCTAAAATACTAATATTGCTCAGTTTAATTGTTATCTGCTTTATGATAGGTGATTACGATTTAAAATTTTGTTGATAATATTCAAACCTCCTTGAAAACAACCCTCATTTTTTTCTAACTTAGTTACATAGTAGTTTGAAATTTACGAAATTTTAATTTCGTTAAATGTCCTTACACAACTTGTTGAGTAAAGATTTTAGTGCTGTATTACAGGATTTTTTTACATCTTTTACTTAACTTATTTTTCTCGTTCACTTTACTCAAAAAATAATCTGTCATCCATTCTTTTAACCTTTTAGACTTACTATAAGTTCTGAGTAGTAAATAGGTAGATAGTGGTCCATTAAGTTTGATTGGATAAGGATGTCAATATAAATGTCACCAAAGAAGATAGGGTGTTTAGTTCTTTTCGTTTTGTAACGGTTTTTGCAATTCTTCGAGAAAGACATTACCACAACTATCATGAAACCTGTAACACACAGGAAACAATGCTTAATTATGACAGCAATGATTAAATTAATTAAAGCTTATTGAGATCTCCAGATGAACTTATTTTTTGAAGTTCGTACCACTCCTGTATATTTGCGGTGCCCATTGCTTCGTCCCCAAACACTTTTTGTGATTTTGCGAATTGTTTCTACTTTCCCAACCTTTAAACAAAATTTGATGCAGTAACATTATTCAACGTTTTCTCCAATACTCTCCCAAAACAAAATCCGACGAACGTCACTTAAACGTGCTCATTCTTAAGCCCCGTCGCGGCGACTGAGTTTAGCTGTGGTGTGAAAAAATTGAGCATGCGCAGAAAGTATAACTACTAATGGTCACTGACTTAATTTTTTGATGTGGAGATCCTACCAGAACGTGCTTTTCACTCCGCTCAAAAGCGGTTATCTCATATCATAATAAAGAATTGTGGGTCGCTTCGATATTCTAAACGACATTCTTTTTTATCGAATGAAGAATTCCAAACCAAAAGAAAAGATTTATTTAGGAATAAGAAGGCTATAAATGTTACAAAAAATGGCCAATCTTATTTTCTTACCTCCGACAGGTCCAATGTATGTTAAAAACACTATAATTCATTAGCTTGTAAAATATCTTAACACGAAAACTTTTCAATGAGCGCCATTACGGTTCGGCCGGCCGGCGATTTGATTGAATATTTTTCCCATAAGTAATATTCAAGTCTACGTCATTCTTGAGATAACTAAATAATACTAATTGATACTTCAAAGGAATTTTAATTATATTTTACAATATATATTATATTATATTTTCACCCCTTTTTTACGTATTTCACAATACAGTAGATGAATAGAACAAAATATGGTAAATTACATAAACAACTTAGAGAACAAAAATACTGGATGTTTTGCTTATGAAGCAGATAAAAGAAATGTTCTATAGTTATATTGCAGTTGAAATAAAATTAACCCTTTTTTTATCATATACCATATATGTAAAAAACGTCTAGATAAGCTTTTATTTCCCATCACAATAACCAATTACTTTTTTTGTTATTATTTCCGCATAGAAAGCATTTTATCATAAAAACAAATGTTAAGATTTAAAACTGTGCTTATATAGAAATAACAAATTTATGACTTACCAGCTTCTACATCTTTAATGCAGAATAGACCGCGACCATGTATTAACGAGCGAAATACACCTACATTATATTTGCACGTTTCCTTTAAAGTTCTGTATTTCATTGCCATTGGTAAGTTGACCGTACATCTCCTGAAATGTAAAAAACTTTCTATTTATTTAATGACCAGAGTTATCAGTGTTCTATTTGAATAAAGTAAAATTTCTTCGCTTAGTTTTATTCTGGTGCGTTCAGAAAGCTGTGAATATGGTGAATATTCTTTTGCTTGGAAACAAAAATATTAACGGGAAAGAGATAATTGTATAGTAGAAGACAAAAAATATATAAAATATATAGTTCATGCAAATGATTTGGGAAAATCTTGAAACCAAGTTCGTCTTATAAATGGATAAAGATACTTATCACTCAAGTTAAAAAACAAGGCACCTTCAAATTCTACCAAGAAAGAAATAATCAAAACCTGATTAGGTTAAAAAAACAAACCTTTCAAAAAGATATTTTTTCATCTAATAAATGAACTGACTTAGTTGGCAGGATGCTAAATCCTATAGAGTTGATATGGGCTCAACTTATATGATTCTTAGCAATCGTTTTCATTGTTAATGGAAATACTGGAGAAAAAAAGATTTATTGCGTCCAACACGTTGAACTAAACGTTGTGTCTAAGATGTGGTATCTGGATGCTTTTATAATATTATGTTATAATTTGCACTATTTAATATAATAAATGAAAGTAAAAAAAACTGTATGAGTATGTAATTTAATTTTATTACTTAAAAACAAGAAGTTAGTAACCCTTGTCTGTTGAACTGAATTATCTCCACTTCGTTGTAAGTCGTCATAAGCGACACAAACAATAATGATTTGGCAATTATAAGCCTAAGTAGTCATTTCTTTTTTTTTTGTCTATATCGATAACTTTTGTTTGTGTGAAACGAATTTTATAATTTTTGAAATAAAGAGGGTATATCTTTTGGATGATTTCCATAGTTTCCTCTGTGGTCATTAGTCCGTTTATTATTATAGGAATCAGAAATCTTTTAAAAATTTGGAAAAGGATATTGAAGTTGGTAGTTTATATATGGGCTGAAAAGTCAGTGCCGTTTCTAAGAGGGCACCACTTGAATTAAATCCATTTTCAGTTAGTACCAACCTTCAAAAGTTACGCGTATAAATTTGACAGCTGTCAGACGATTAGTTCTCGAGATATAGCGGTCTGAGTGAAGCAACTTTTGTTATTGTGAAAAATAAATGGATTCAAAGCAATTTCGTGTGTTGATTTATCATTGCTTTTTGATGTGAAAAAATGCAGCCGATGCAAAGAAATGGCTTGATAAGTGTTACCCGGACTCTGCACCAGTCGAACGAACCATTCGAAAGTGGATTGAAAAATTTAAAAGTGGTCATACAAGCACCGAAGATGATGCACGCAGTGGACGTCCAAAAGAGGCTGTTTCAGATGAAAACATCAAAAATGTCCACAAAATTATTTCAAATGACCGTACAGTGAAGTTGATCGAGATAGCTGAGACTCTGAAGATATCAAAAGAGCGTGTTGGATATATCATACACGAATATTTGGACATGCGAAAGCTTTGTTCAAAGTGGGTGCCGCGTTTGCTCACAGTCGTCCAAAAACAACAACGTGTTGATGATTCAGAGGAGTGTTTAAAGCTGTTCAACCGCAATAAAGCCGAATTTTTGCGTCGGTTTTTGACGCTCAATCACTTCACACCAGAGTCAAGTCGGCAGTCAGCTGAGTGGCGAGCAGACGACGAACCTCGTCCAAAACGACCAAAAACTCAACAATCGGCTGGCAAGGTTATAGCATCCGTATTTTGCGATACACATGGAATAATTTTCGACTATTACATTACGTTGTTGTAGCGTTTGAAGGACGAAATCGCAGAAAAACGGCCGCATTTCATCAAGACAATGCACCGTGTCACAAGTCAATGAAAACGATGGCAAAATTGAATGGATTCGGCTACGAATTGCTTCCCCACCCACCATATTCTCCAGATTTGGCCCCCAAAGACTATTTCCTGTTCACAGCCCTCAAAAGAATGCCCACCGGAAAGAGATTTAAGACCGATGAAGAGGTAATCGCCGAAACAGAGGCCTATTTTGAGGCTTAACCGAAATCGTACTACAAAACTGGTATCGAAAGATTGAAAAATCGTTTCAATCAGTGTATCGCCCTCGATCGCCCTCAATATCGCTCTTTACGGCACTGACTTTTCAGCCCATGTGTTATCTCTATCTCCAAAATGAGTTAATTGTTAATCGCAATGTTGGAAGGCAGTAAGCGAATTGATTTGGGGATCGAGAGGTGAATCGACAAAAACATTAGCCTTACCTTTTCAGCGCCCATATTCCATATTATAGCCAGCATTTCTTTTTCATTTGCGGCATAGGCTTCTTCAGTTTTACTGAGCGTTCTGGAAATAAACATTATAGGCTTTTCCTCCTGCGATAGAACTGCTCCCAATACATAATTCGAAGCGTCGGTAGTAAGTTCGAATTCTTTTTTGTAATTGGGGTAGGTAAGAATGGTGTCCCCTGATGCTAGATTTTTTAATTTTCCTAAATGCTTCTAATGCGTCTTCATTCAGATGAATAAATTTTTTACTTGAGAATTTTTTGGCCAGTTTAGCATAATCCTTAATAAAACGGCGGTAGTACCCAGACAAGCCTAGGAAAGAACGTAAGTCCCTCAGCGTCTTAGGACAGGAAAAATTTAGTACCGCGTTAACCTTTTCTGGGTTAGTCTTGATGCCATCGGTAGAGATCATAAACCCGAGAAATTCTACTTCTTTTTTGAATAGGGTTTAGGGGGCGTTTTTCAGCCCAAATGGCAAGCGGGTGAATTCATATTTCCCGTTATCTACCGAAAAGGCTGTTTTTTCGATGTCCTTTTCCTTAAGTGAAATCTGGTGGAATCTACTGTTGAGTGAATACGTTGTTTTGCTCTAACTGTGCGAGCACTTCATTAATTTCCGGAATGGGGTACCGGTCAGCAATAGTATTGGTGTTTAATTTACGATAATCGATCACCAATAGAAATTTCTTCTTGCCAGAGGCGTCTAAATTCTTAGGAACAATCTACACCGGTGAATTGTACGGTGATCTCGAAGGTCATATTACACCATCATGAATAAGTTTTTGGATTTGAGTTTTAACCTCATCTTTGAGGGCCATTGGGTATGGGTGAATCTGATGAAGTTTGAATCTCACCTTTTACGACGGTCGTGTACGTCAATATCTCATCTGGCTCATCAAACAATCTCAAGTACCTACTTATGAGTACCTTAATCAAGTTTTTTTGTTGTAACGTCATGTATTCTGTTCTTAAGGATACGGTATTTACGGCTTGTGCAGCGAGCTGTTTAATTCGTATTTTAATATTTTTTTCTGATAGTCATGTAGCTATGTCGTGCATATATTACGGCTGATAGTTCTTTCAAACTATCATTAACGAAGATCCTGTGAAACGATTTTAGGTGTGGCTTGAGGAAGAATTTAATTTTAAGGTCATTTAGGCCAAATAGATTGACAAAAGTGTGGTGAGTAATTTTTAAATTTCCTCCAATGGAGTTGGTGTAGAATTGTACATCATTAAGAATAGGATTTTTTACCAGCCATCTATGGATAGTTCTTGTTAGATCCAGTGTCGATAAGGAATTTTAGCACTTCGCCTCCTTCTGTTTTTACTTCAATGTAAGGCAACGAAGAGCTTGTTATCCTAAAAAATGTATGTCACTAAGTTCGGAAATTACTTCAATGACATTTCCTTCAGTTTGTTCTTGGGTTAAAGGTTCTACGTAATCACTAATCGTACTGTTGGCTTTCTATATTAAGGGCAGCATAGTACTGTTCTAGTTCTTGATTTTATTGAACTGCATGGCTATCTTAAGTTGTGGGGTTATTTTGGGATGAAGTGTTTAAGTGAAAGTTTCTTTGTAGTTTACTTGGATAGTTAGGTTGTTGTAGCGTTGTACTAGGTCACTTCGGCGCGGGTGGCCAATTCGTCTGTAGCTGTTGTCTGTTGGCGTACATTACGTCCGCAGTTCCAATGGTGGATGTTTCCATTTGCACTATTCCATGTTGCGGTCTTGATGGTAGTTGTCTGTTGTTATTTTCTTGAACTTGATTGTGACTCCGCTGATTATTATTAAAAGGTTGCTGTCTAGGATTGTTGTTGAATGGGACTGTAACTGGTCTTTTGTCTGAGACCTTGTCGAGGTCTCCTAGATTAGCTCTATGTTCACGATCGATGGTTTTATCAACTCCTCGAATTCTATCTGAGTTTGGATTTATAATGCCTTGAATAATATCCTTTCCTTTTTTCATTCGCTATTTAAGAATTGGTTAACTATGGAAACTATGAGTTTTTGTAGGTCTGGATGAGCTTGGGGTGGATTTGAAATTGATTATACCTAGTTGAGGAAGGTGCGCAAGCTGTGGGAAAAACAGCATTTGATTGTTTGCTAATTATTTTTTTTTTTTTAGAGCTGAACTCTCCTAGTTGGACAGAGAAATCTCTTAAGCACCTTGCTACGTCTGAGACCTTGTCGAGGTCTCCTAGATTAGCTCTATGTTCACGATCGATGGTTTGATCAGCTTCGCGAATTCTATCTGAGTTTGGATTTATAATGCCTTGAATAATATCCCTTCCTATTTTCCTTTGTTATATAAGACTTGGTTAACTATGGAAATTATGAGTTTTTGTAGGTCTGGATGAGCTTGATGGGTTAAGTGGTGGATTTGGCTGGTTAAGGACTGGGGGCCTGATTAAATTGTTTTGGTTAGCCATAATTTTTAATTTTGTATTTCAAGAGATAAGGAGATAAAATTAATTTCTTATGAACTAAATATGAATTTTTTATTTATCAACTGTAGTTTAGTTAATTCTAGCTATTATTCTTTTTTTAACTCTTTTATTTCTTTTTCTTATTATCTAGTTAACTTTTCTTTTCAAATCTTAATTCTAAACTTTCCTATGCCCTAAGTATTTGTTCACAAAGAGAATTTTAAATTGTATATTTTTTAATTATATTTTAGTTAATTCTGCTCTCTTATTTTTTTTTTTTTTTTTCTATTTTAATTCTTCACTTTTTTTATTGTTCTTATTATTATTATTATTATATTCTTTTCGAATCTTAATTTTAGACTTACAATAATAAAAGAAATATTATTGTAAGTCTAAAATTAAAATAATAAAGGAATTTCATTTGTCCTGACTTCTTGCGATACGTGGTGCGGCTAGCGGTTTACGCTTCCTTTTCGTCTGCCGGCCGAGTTATCAGCTGCCGTTCGGTTACTGAAGGGCCCTTAAATTTTTCACCACACACGCGGGGGAGCCACAGGATTTTACGGAATTTTATTTTCGGTGAGATTCACACGCGTAAAGTGTTCGTAAATGTGTACTACTTAAGAACTTGTATGAACGACACTTTTTACGAAACTAAGCACTACTTAAGGACTTTTACACCGAACCGATTATCCTGTGGTCCCTGCTTGCAGGGACGCCAGTTAAATTATTGAGTACAAGTTTTGTTATAAAAAGTTAACTATTATTTGAGGTTCTACTTATAACTGAGCTAACAATGTTTTCGATAATTAAAATTATACCTAGGTAGAAATTTTCTCACGCTCGTTGCAATTTGTGCAGTGGATGCGGTTTTGGGATTCGTTTGGAAGTTTAGGATTGGGTTGCACAGGTGTTCCAATTATGAATTGTTTGTCAGTTTTTCCAAAGAATGCGCCTAGTTGTCGTTAACTTATATTAGAATAATTTTTTTTTTCTGCACATCGTACGTTTTCTTTGTTTAAAAGTGCAGTCAAGATTTTTTTGCCAAATTTTTTTTATTCTTTTCATTACTTTCAAACTCTAGCTGTTTACTGTCACACATGTGTCGGGATATTGAAAAATTACATTATCGGGCTTTAAGTGTGCATTAATATTAATTTCTTGAATAAAAAAAGATTAGATTAGAAAAATGGAAAGAGGGCAAATGATAAACAAGGTTTTTAAGGCAAATCAAAAAAATATTTGGAAAATGAAGATTTCTCCACTGCTTGCGGGTAAGTACACAAATACATTCTTTGGTAGAAGTACAGCCAAATATTTTAATTTTAATATTTTTTGCAGAAAGTCAATATAAAGAAGCCGCTGCTGAAACGAGTGCAATCAGCGTTAATCACGCTCCATCAAGTAAGAAAACAAATCGTTTTAATTTATTTAACTAATAATTTAATTTAATTTATTATTTTAATTTATTTAGGATCTGGAGTTGATTTTATAGCGACGATTATATTCCTGATAACTTTTTATATAGTAGTAGCGACAGTGACATCGACACACCACATAAAACAAGTTCCCGGCAAAAGCAACAAGAAAATTTGTAAATTTCAGTATCGCCACAAAAAGCCGAAGCAGTATCACAATCATCTGAAACTTCGAATATACTTGCAACATCAAAACAAGTCAACAAAAAGAGTAAGTGCAAATCGCCAACAAAAAAAAAAAAAAACTATAAACGACTTGGTAATCCAAGTATACATTCCTCAAAGGGGTCGTTATAAAAGAAAAATGTCCCATTCCTGGAAACCTCTGCGGAATCGAACGTTGTCGACATCGCTGTTCACGAAATATCAATCTGGATAAAAGAAAAGAGCTACTAGCCAGCTTTTATGTGCTGAATATCAATGCTAAAAATGCTCTGCTTTTTAAAAGCATTCAAAAAAGCAAGCAAATCGAAAAAAGTTGTTGATAATAGACAAATACAGTGTCATCATGAATGGGAAATCGGTAAGGGTCTGCAAGGCTGCAATTCGTTCGCTATATCAGGTTGGTAAAAGAAGATGGACGTTATTCAAAGTAAGTGAAAAATTGAAAAATTTCCAACTGAGAAATCCCATTATTCACGGAATAAGAACCAATATGAGCGATATATTTTAAATCTGCTCAATATTTCTAAACTGTACAAGCTCTAAATTGAAAAATGCACCCAAGACGAGAAAGGCCAAATCTTTTTTGTAACCGAGAGTTATTATAAGGGGTTATTCATCGTGAGGTTTGATTTTCAATAGGATTTTTTTGACAGATTACGCGGCGTCAACTTTGACATGAAGGCATAACACTGATGTTGGAGTGGTTGCTGACTGGGCTAAATGTAACAAACTAACAACTAGCACGTACTAAGACCCACTGGTTGAGGATGCACTGGCTCGTCCCGTCCAGTTTGACAACCACCTCTGGGAAACATATCGAAACCAAACATACCAAACATAATTTGTTCAGTATTGTTTGGCAAGTCATCAAGGAAAGACTCAAACCACAACAGCGTCTCCAAATTGTTCAGCTGTATTACGAAAATCAGCGTTCTGTGAGAAATATTTTTCGTGCAATTCGAGGATTTTACGGTGCGCATACTCGACCTACTGAAACCACTATTGCCAATACCATTCGCAAATTTGAGTCACAGTTTACATTAATGGATGATACTCGACCGGTTAAGCCACATCCCCACATCCAAATTTGAGTCACAGTTTACATTAATGGATGATACCCGACCGGCCAAACTACATCCAGCACGTAGTCAAAAGATTATAGCAGCTGTAGTTGAAAGTGTGCGCAAAGACCGTGACGAATTGATTCGTCATAACTTGCGCAAGAATTGAAGCAAGGCGACTTAAATTTGCGTCATATTTTCAGTGAATGGGCTCTGGAAAAACTCAATGAAAATCCGGTGTTTTATCGTGAAATTTTGTTCAGTGATGAAGCCCATTTCTGGCTCAATGGATACGTTAATAAATAAAATTTCAGTATTTAGGCTGATGAACAACCCGAAGAGTATCAAGCTACCATTACATCCATTAAAAACAACGGTATGTTGTGGTTTATGGGCTGGTGGAATCATTGGTCCATATGAGCTAAATCATAATGCTGCCGTCAATGGTAACCTTTATCGCGCCATGCTAACGGAATATGTGCTTCCTGAAATCCAAGCACATGGTCTCGATGAACTCTGGTTTCAACAAGACGGCGCTACGAGCCATACAGCGCGTGAAACAATGGACTTGTTGAGAAATCATTTTGGTGAGCACTTAATTTCACGTTTTGCTACGGATAATTGGCCGCGTAGATCGTGCGATATCACACCTTTGTACTATTTTCTCTGGGGATATGTAAAGTCTCTGGTCTTCAAGAATAAGCCAGCTACGATTGACGCTTTGGAAGCCAACATTACTCGTGTTATCCGCTATGCTCGAACGAGTCGCCCAAAATCGGACATTCCGGATGGACCACCTCAGACGTAGTCGTGGCCAACATTTACATGATATTATTTTCAAAAAGTGCCATGAACTATTCCGATAATAAAAATTTTAAGTTCACTTTCAAATTTATGTGTTTTATTTTACATTATAAATCAAACCTCACGATGAATCACCCTTTAGAAATATTTTCAACACAAAATTCAACTTATCATTCAGACACCCTAGCCATACATGCAGGACATGTGACGCTAAAAGGAACACAACAAAACATCGAATAAGCTACAAATCCGCATTTGAAAATCAAAAAAATGACCCTGAAAAAGCTCGAACCGATGCAAACGTCTGCTACATCACGTTTAACCTTCAGCAAAATATGCCCCTGCCCAAATTAACGACTTCAAAAGTTTTATATCAGACAGATGTGGTTCTATAACTTGAGCACTCATATTATTACTTCGAATGGAGAAATGTCATACATGTTAAGATGGACGGAAGTTATTGCCGACAGGGGAAGTCCGAGGTGATGAGCGCGCTTTACACCTTTTATTAAAAAGAGAAGAAAATTGAAAATTTGGACAGAGTCGTGCCCTGGACTTGATATGTCCATATCAAGTTCTTATATTCTATTTGACGTGATTGATCACAAATTCCCAGAAGTGGGACACACCTACTTGGACAGTGATCGGGATTTCGGCACAATAGAAAAAGAGCTAAGCAAACATGAAGTAGTATATGGTATACTGCGGAACAATACAGGGATATTATAAAAATGCAAGCAAAGAGAATACTGCCGTAATTGATATGGAAAACTATTTTCATTCGCTTACTGATTTACAGCCAAACTAAACGTTCGAAATTCTAATATATTAGATAAAAAAAATTGTTTTAGAGATGTCGTTAAGTGGATACGTATTGATCAGTACGGTTCATATATAAGGAACGCTATGGTGAAGATGCCCGATTACATTAAGTAATAATATCTAAATCCAACAAAATTCCTGACAAGACTCAAGACTTGTCCCAGGTACAAAAAAAAAAAAAATAATAATAAAGAACTTTCTGTAGAAAAAATCAGTTGCAGTTTATTCCTACATAACATCATAGGTTCTACAAAAAAAGCCCTTTCCGAGAATGTTAAAACA
Source organism: Volucella inanis (assembly GCA_907269105.1). Classification (NCBI taxonomy): domain Eukaryota; kingdom Metazoa; phylum Arthropoda; class Insecta; order Diptera; family Syrphidae; genus Volucella; species Volucella inanis. Next base: position 87,504,495 of record OU026153.1, on the reverse strand, counting down.
GAAAATAATACAACAAAAAAGAAGAAAGAAAATAAAAAAGTCACTTAACTCCTTTGTTATTCCAATTAAATTTTTGAAGGAATATAGAAGAGGAGGTAGATGCACTTTTTTTTTTTTTTTTTTTTAATTGACAAAAAATGTACTTACATATAATTTTTATTAAATAAAAACGTTACTTTTCGAAAAGTAAGTACCTTTTCTTTATTTTGTTCCTCAGGTACTAGTCTGAGTTGTTAATACGATAAAAGTTACAGTTCAAAAACTTTAGCTCGAGTATCTCAAATATATGCAAATGTCACTTAACTCCTTCTTCATCTAAAGGCTTCAATTGTAGAACCCAGTATAATTGACGTTAAGCTGACAAGCTATTTTAATTTGGTAAAATGGGGGTTCCATTGGAGATTGGAAGCTTCCGCGTCCGCGTCAGATCTGCAATATACAGATATATACATCCTTGTCAAGGCGTGGTGATTGTAATTAATGCCTGCTCTTTGTTGGTTAAATTGTTTCACGTTTCAATGCTGACGATGGATTTTTTTTCAGAATCCTCAACGGAAAAAATCATGAGTTAATCCGGGACAACCATCAACTTCAACTGCAAAACTAGACCGATTCGTCAAGATGACAATGCTGTGCGTCTGGTGAGACCAGAAATGTGTGGCGTACCACAAGCTCCTCAAACCTGGTAAAACCGTTAATACAAGTCGCTTCCGACATTAAATGATCGATTTGAACCATGCATTGATCAAAAAACGACCAGAATGGGCCAGAAGACATGGCAAGGTAATTTTGCTCCATGACAATGCACCTGCAAACAAAGCAAAACTGGTTCAGCAATTGGCTGGGAGCTACTACACCACCCGCCGTATTCACCAGACTTGGCTCCTTCCGACTACCATTTGTTTTCATCGATGGGACACGCATTAGCTGAGCCGCACTTCGAATCCTATGATTAAGTCGAAAATTGGGTGACTTTTTGATTTTCTTCAAAAGACAAACAGTTTTATTGGCGTGGAATTCATAAATTGCCTGAAAGATGGGAAAAAAGTGTGGCTAACAATGGTCAATATTTTGAATAAAATATTTTCATACCGGTACACCTGGTATGTTGTCAATTCATAAATTCTTCTCTCTGTGCAAAAAAAAAAAATAATAAATAATATTAAGTAAATTCACGCCGCGCCACGTACACTTCACAGAAACAAAAACCAGAACCACCGGATGTGAAACAAAAGATAAAAAAATTAGTGCAGTTTTCTGCACGAAGATAATATTACATAGTAGCTTGCTGTGAGTGTGGATTTTGTTGGTGCACCGTTTCCTACATTTATTTACATATGCCCCAAATTGAACAGGTATTCGATCTTTAACAAGCGCTGTTTGCCTCCATTTAAATAATTGTATTCCTGTATCTTCATACTGAAATCGTTGTCATGGACGATTTCAATATACACAATTCTGGGTGGCTTCGACATTATGGAGAGACAACACCCAAAGCACATTTGGAACTTCAACTGGCCATTATGTTTCTTCGATAACGACGTGGATGCCGCTACCGATATGATCACACACACAAACCAATATCTTTGGAATGAGATAATTTATCCCCTATTGGATGAAGAGTATCAAACCAAAAGAAAAAGCATGGTATGACTCAAACTGTAAAGAAGCCGTCGGGGTTAGAGAAACATTTATTCATATATTTCAATACTGAGGTAAAAACTACTATAATGTTCCAAGGGTAGAAACAATTTTTAGTAGTTTGTTAAAAATATTAGAAATACTGCCTTATCCTTCCAATATTTCCAGATTGTGCTTTGTCAACGGCTACGCTTAAGTGCGCTAGTAAGACGAATCTACTTTCGCACTCGTGTAGTAGCAAACGTGAAATTTCAATACTGAGGTAAAAACTACTACAATGTTCCAAGGGTAGAAACAATTTTTGGTAGTTTGTTAAAAATATTAGAAATACTGCCTTATCCTTCCAACATTTCCAGATTGTGCTTTGTCAACGGCTACGCTTAAGTGCGCCAGTAGGACGAATCTACTTTCGCACTCGTGTAGTAGCAAACGTACTTAACGATCTTAACATATACAAATCCGCTGGTCCACATGTTACGAGTATATCTCCTCTTTGTCAATCCTACTCTTAAGGATTCCTTCCGAGCAGATGAAAAACTGCATTTGTCCAGACCATTCTTAGTAAAGTCGAATCTTCTTCTCTCTCCTCTTACAGATCCATTGCATATACGTCCCTTCTTTCCAAGGTCACGGTAGCTGATAAAATACAATATATCGTAATACGAAAGCTTCTCAATGACAGACAGTACGGTTTTCGTAGCAATAGGTCGACTGGTGATTTGAAGGCATGTCTCACCGAAAAGTGGAACCAAAGCAAGGAATCTGATGAAAGCACGATAGTTGCACTTGATATTTCTAAGGCATTTGGCAGAGTTTGGGATCAAGCCCTTTTGTCGAAAATGCGTGCATTTGGGATCGATGACTCTTTTGTTCAATGGAGTAGAAATTACCTTTCGGATCGTTTAATTCATGTTGTCTTGGGTGGTTTCAAGTCTGATATTCCCAGAAAAAATGCCGGAATACCCAAAGTTTCCGTTCTCTTTCCAATGACATCTTGTCTGTTACTTTTAACCCAAAACATTCATTTGCTGACGATAAGTACTCTCTGTTTTTCATATTCATTTCTAAACTCACGTCCCTGCTCTTTGGCTGTACAACTCATTAAATTCCGATATTAATAGCATAACCAATTGGGGAATAATCAACAGAGTGGAATTTAATGCTTCCAAAACACAATGCTGCCTTTTTGTATTAAAGCAAAATTTAAACGCCCAGCTTTTATCCATGAATGGCACTTGTGTATCAATGACAACTTACGTTGGAAGGACCACATATTCAATGTCGTTCAAAATGCTGCAAAATGTCTAGGTTTCCTTAAGCGATGTAAGAAATTCTTCACCCACTCTGATTTAGCCTAAATATTGGGTATATATTTTAATTCGTGCGGTTTTTTCAAAATTTGAACGTTTATTTAAGAAAAACATGTACAATAGTATTATTCAAAGTATTGCCCATCTGAAGCTATGACTTTTTCCCATCTTTTTGGCAATTTGTGGATCCCATTCCAAAAGAACTGCGCCGGCTTAGCAGCCAAGAATGAATTAAGCCAATTTTGATATTCTGCTCTGATGTGAACCGTATTTCAGTGAGGGCGTTCTGCATCGACCGGAACAAATGGTAGTCAGAAGGGGCAAGGTCTGGGCTATAAGGCGGGTGGGGTAAGACTTCCCATCCACTCGGCAACGTGGGCCGAGCGTTGTCATGATGGAAAATTATTGTCGCATATCCCGCGCGTTTTTCGGCTACTGCTCTCTTTAAACGGATTAATTGTGTTCGGTAGCGTTGTCCATTGATGGTTTCACTCGGTTTTAGCAGCTCATAGTACAACACACCCATCTGATCCCACCAAATACGGAGCATTCTTCGCGGCATGGTTTTTGGGCTTTGCCGTTGATTTGGCTGGTTGGCCGGGATTCACATATGATTTTTTGCGCTTGAGGTTGTCGTAATGGATCCATTTTTCATCACCAGTAACAATCCGATGCAAAAATGACTTCCTTTTGTGGCGTTCCAGCAGCATTTCGGACATGCAAAACCGCCTTTCGACCGACAACACGTAGTTCTAACAGATTGGCGCTACGTGCCATACATGCCATGTAAGACATTCCGCACGAGCAGTTTGAGGGCATGGTTACCTTGCACGGCGACAATGTGAACTTGCCACTAAGATGTTGCAATTTAACGCCTTTAGACTTCTTCTTCTGGCGCTACCATACAGCGCAGGTCTATAGAAATTAAGCCAGATCTATGCGATAAGGTCATCGAAAATTGTACCTCTCAAATATGTGCCAGCAAACAAAGGCGCGGGAATATTTGAACGACGTTATACTGCTATAAAATGTTCTTTAAAAAAAAAAGTAAAAAAAGAGTGGATGTCTCATCAGCAACTTGTTGGTGTTGGTCCTATTTGTTCCTCCTGACTCACAATTACCATACCACGATCTTCATTGCATTTTAAATGGCAGTTATAATTACAAGGGACATTAACTCTTGGAGTCCGGCTTGAGTTCGTTATCTGGAATGTTTGCGGAAAAATAATTGAACATTTTATAACAAACACATCTTACATTGTTTCATTATCTTCATCATGTAGCCTGTCTGGTCCAAAGTCGAACATAGGCATCTTCTAAATTTTTCCACGTTCTTCTATCCTGAACTGTTCGGATCCAATTTTTTGGAAACGCTCTTTTGTTATCGTCAGTCCATCGTGTTGGTGGCCTTCCTCTGTTTCTGACGTCTTTTCTTGGTCTCCATTCCAATGCATAAGTATGCAAATAACTAGACGTGTTGATTTCATCATCCCATAAAATTCTTATTTTTGTTTACGTCAATTCGCAATTTACGTGCACAAAAAATCTATCTCCCGGCAAACATCTGAAACATCTGTTTTTTTCTTTTACTATTAATTTTCGACAATATTTTATTATACACAATGCCTCCTAACACTCGTAATTGCCGTGTACAACAACAATGCAGTGTTAGCTCTCCGAGAGATGCTGGTGCACATAATTCAGCTGTTTTAGCTGATAAACTGTGGAGCCGAATCGAAGAAAAACTAGAGAATTAGATGGAGAATTTTTCTCTATCGCTAGATACCAAATTCTCTGCCCTGGAGGATAGCCTAAATAAACAAGTTAAAGAAACTAAAACGCTTTTAGTCCCAAGTTATTAAACGGCTTGAGCTTACGGTTGATAAATTTGAGCTTGAGAAAATCAGCTGTGATGGTGCCATATTAGATGTGACTGAGTCTCCTGTTGCCTACGCAACATCTTTCACGCTAAGAGAAACTCTCCCAATGATCATTCCTTTACTGATGCAAGTATAATACTGAAGTTTGTACATAGAAAAGCATGGAAAACATAATTTGACACGAGCTGTTGCGAGCTTTCGCAAAAGTAAAAAATCTCCACTAAAGCTTTGCGACGTTGGCCTCGACTTTTCGAAAAGCTTTTATATCAACCATAGTCTCACAAAACGAAACTATCAACTGCAGCGGCACGCAGTAAGACTCAAACAAAAATCTCTTTTGTCTTCTGTGCATAACTTTAATGGGCAAGTATACATCAGAACTGTAAACATCCGAACTTTATTCATCATTCACAATATTGGAGATCTGAGAAATTACATCGGACCTGATGTCAACAATGTTTTCCCCATCAATGAAAATTGAAGCTTTTTTAAAGTTTCGAATTCATATCACTTTCGCACCAAGTGTTTCTCTGTATATAATTTGAGAGTAGCTTAATTGATATTGTCTGTGTATTCGAGACTTGGTTTCACTCCGATTTGAAAAGCTGTTTTTTCTCACTCAAAGGATTTAAAGAGCCTTACCAAGCTGATCGAGTTCACTCAACGGGGGAAGCTTTTCTATATATGTTAAAAAATATATTATGTCTAGTTGTGTTAAGTGTTCGGACGGCACCCAGGTTTTGTAACTTTTATTTTATCAATATTCTCAATTGCAAAAACAAATGTATTGTTGGAACTTTCTATATGCCCCACATATAGCAAATTCGCGTGTAATTTCACCTATTGTTAAAGAAATATCCTATCTTGCACCAAAATTTGTTATTTGTGGAGATTTAATATATGGAGATATAATATAATAAATCTTCTTCACTCCTCATCTTACTCATTTAAAACCTCCATGTATTCCTTGGGCCTCTCTTTTGTTGACCTTACTGAGCCAACACACTTTAAGCCTTATTGTGAGCCGTCTTTGTTAGATGTTTTTTCATCTAGTGACACAAGTCTAGTTAAATGTTCTAGCCAGTTATCCGTTCCCGTGTTTCCGTATCATTATCTAGTCTCTGCTACGTTTGACTTACATGTTCATAAATACTCGTCCCATTACATTAAATATCGTGATTTCCGTCATGTCAATGTAGAGACTTTTTCATGACTGCTCGTCAATTAGCTTGAACCCCATTTTACTTACATCTGACCATTGCAGTTATACCAACTGTTTAATAATTATGTTCCTATTAAGACTCGTTGTTTAAATTCGAACAACTGTCCTTAACTTTCTTATCACATACTTAACGCCCTCAAAAGGAGAGATTTCTTATACTGTCGTTGAAAACGTTTCGGCTGTGTAGAAATGCTAAGAAATTTTAAAACATCCCGTAATATTGTTACTATGCTCATTCGATCAACTAAGGTCAATTATTATAACAACAAATTTAATTTTGATAGTTCCTCTAAGTCTCTGGGGAAAGAAGTTCGTAACATTGACCTAAATAATAATGTCTATGACGACTATATTTATGTAGAAGCACTAAACCTTAAGTTCTGTACACTGAAAGCTTCAACAACCATTCGCCAGTCATCAGATTTACATGACAAATAAAACGAATTTTCCTTGGCTGTAGTTGATGTCTACGAAATAGGGAATGCAATCTTCTCCATAAAATGCAAGTCTGTTGGACTAGATAACATTCATTCTGACTTCATAAAAATTCTTCTTTCTGTTATACTTCCCTACATCACCCACACATTCAACACCATCATTATGACGTCTACTTACCCCACGGCCTGAAAAAAATCAAAAATCACTCCAATTCCTAAAAAAGGTACTAAATCTGAATTTAGACCGAATGCACGGTCTAAAGTCTTTGAATCTATCGTAAACAACCAAATAAAACATTTTATAACAGACAGACTTCACTTTACAGACAGCTTCTTAACCCTTTGCAGTCAGGTTTCCGATCAGGACATAGCTCTACATAAGCTTTATTAAAAGTTTCTGACGATGTAAGACAGACCATCGACTCTAATTATACCATTGTGATCACTTTACTCGATTTCTCGAAAGCATTTGACTGCGTTCATCCCAATAATCCTTGTGATAATCTGACAACATATTTTAACTTTTCTGACACTACCAACGAACTAATACATTCATATTTGACCAATAGCTTGCAAGCTGTTTCATGTAATAGTAAACTATCTTCGTTTCTTCCTGTTAATAATGGTGTTCCTCAGGGATTTATTCTAAGTCCATTACTTTTCTTTATTTTCATTAACGATTTACCATCCGTTATATCTCACTGTCGCTTCCATATATATTATGTATATGCAGATGATGTTCAACTATACATGAGCTTTCCTATTGGTATGGTAGAAGATGCTATCAAAAAAATAAACGAAGACTTGTGTTGTATATGCGAGTGTTCCTCATATTGTGGACTAAAACTAAATCCCGATAAAACTAAAGCTATAACTATCTTTAAGCAACAACCGCATTTCTCTGATTTTCCAACTATCTTCTTTAACTCCTGCCAAGTTGAGGATGTCAAGAATGCAAAAAATTTCGGAATAATTTTTAACAATAAATTAACATGGGATTCTCAACTGAACTCTGTAGCATCCCTGCGAGGACTATCCGTCCCTAAACAGTTTTATCCACTCAAGTTAAGCTAAAACTAGTAAAAGCATTAATTTTCTCCATTATCTCTTATGGATGTGAGTTGTTTGCCAATCCAGATTATTTCACCCTTCAAAAATTAAAGGTTACCTTCAACTCAATAGATCGGTTTTTATTTAATCTTCGCAGATTACATCATGCCTCATCTGAAGTTCGCCAACTTCTTGGATGTAGCTTGGAGGCCTTTCTCAAGTATCGGTGTTGTGCTCTACTCTTTAAACTTATCCACAAGAAAGAACCTAACTATTTATTTGATAAAATAAATTTCTGTTTATCCAATCGCCATATAGTATGCGTCCTGTTATACATACTTGGTTGACTTCCTGTAAAAATGTGGAATAGTCTTCCCAATTATGTAAGGTCTGAGATCGAACACAGAAAATTTCTTAGTCTGTTTTGAACACCTTTCCAGTTTAAACTGATATAGCTTTCTTTTTAGTTATTTACTTATTTATTTATTATTATTATTATTATTATTTTTTTTTTTTTTTTTTTTTTGTAAACACTCTTGGTTGCGCTTTTATTTCCTTTTTTTTTTTTTTCTTAATCTCAATCTTCTTATTATATTTTTGAACTCTATATTTTTTTTTTGTTTTTTTTCTCTCGATATTATATTTTGTTAAATGTAATTTTGTTAGTGACTTTTTTTGAAATTTTTTTCCCTGTACTAGTTATAAGTTTGAAAACAAATAAATCAATTTATTTTATTTTATTTTTTCTTATCAATGACATATTTAAAATATAATATTAATAAATGGGCACTAGATAGCTTAACACTATCGGCATTTTAGTAAAAAAAAGTTAGAGTTTATAATTTAATTTTAAGTAGAAGCAATATTTTGTTTATAATAATAATATTAGATTGAGTAGGTTCTTTTAATAGATCTGAAATTTTTGATTTAGTATTGACCGTATTTAAAATTTTGTTTGATGAAAAGTGGCAAGGGCCAAGTATGTGACTGGTGGTGATGGTACTATGGCAGGTAGGGCAAGTTGGTGGTGATCCTTTTTTGAGAAGATATTGGTGTGTAAAACAACTCAGAGACGAACAAAGTTCGTTATCATTTCCTTCAAATTTTGGGTATATTTTAAATATATTGGGCTTTTTTATTCGTGTTGATTGATAATAATGGTGTTGGTATTCATTTCATTCTGCGATTAGATTATAATGAAATTTATTTGGTATCGACCTCTTTATGTTACGTTAGGAATATTGGGCAAATGTATATATTGGAGCCATATGAACGTCATTTGCAGCCTTATCGGCCAGTTCGTTGCCCCTTATGCCACATGTCCGGGAGTTTACAATAAATTTTCTTAGATTATAATATTTCTTATTTTGGATATGATTAAAGATGTGTGGAGAGGATTGCGGATGGCATTTAAAACTAAGAGGTTATCGGAGCAGATCGTTGATTTGTCTGATGTAGTGGAACATTTTTTTATTGCTTCAAATATTCCCACAGCTTCCGTAGTAAAAATAGATGTTATATTTGGTAAAACACCCTGTATAATGGTATTTCCTATTTTGATACAACTGCAAATGTGGTACTGTGTTGGTTAAAAGAACCGCCTGTGAATAAAAACTACCAGCCTTATCGGAGAGTTTTGATGCAGTTTCAGTAAACATTTGTCAGTATACTTCTTGGTTTGTATTTTGTTTTTTAAGGGAGGGCGGGAAAGAGTTTGCTCTTTGCTTTATCTTATTGTCAAACATTTCAAAAATAATTTCCCAAAATTTTAAGTCGATTTGAGCAAAACTCTTGAAGTTATTGTCTAGTTAGTCTCCTGTTCTTTAACACTATAGCTCTGACAACAGCGAACAGGTATACAGCTTATTCACTTCTATTGTTCTGGTCAATTATCCTGTATCGAGAATATTTACAGATAAGTAAAGGCATAAAGACATATTTTATATTTGTATGTATATTATACACTGTACACTATTTTAAAACGAGAGACGAACTTATATACTATAAACTTTTAAACGCATTTTTCTCAAAACTAAATTTTCAAAGTCTGTGTTCACTGCCATTTAAAAACTACTTGACCGATTCATTTCAAATTTGGTACACATTTTCCACATATAAAATAACCCCCCCCCCCCCCCCTGTGTTTGATTGAGCTAGTTGGAAAAGCACAAATACTCCTCCTTGCCGCTTGATGATACATTGGTTTGAAGGTGTTTTTGGTCGATTTTGGACATAGTCGATTTTACTAAGAATGAGCATTTTTGTGACATAACAAAGAGATTTAATATGAATCTTACTCCTTGCTGCTAGTGAATTTTTTAAATTAGAGCAATGATTTTTCCAATTATATTAATTATTGAAAGGTATAATAATTATATTAATAATATTAAGATTTACAACGTTTTCTATTTTTATTTTATTAAGTACAAGTTCGAAACTAGTATTTTTTTTTACATACATGAAGCATTTAACATTTGTTTATTGAAAGTTTGGAACCAGAAATTTTGGACCACTCATTGATTTCTTTAAGTACATTTAAAAACAAAATTTTTTTTTTAGAAGACTAGGAGATAAAGCAGAAAATCCGTGCAACATTTTTTCGGTTTGAAAGCTATTTGATGGATATTTAAAAGTTTTTTAAATTCAGTGAACCACAAAATTCGATTGGCTATTATTTTCTCCAAGACTTTGGATATACATTGGATATACAATATCATTATATAAATCTAGGAATTTTAATTTAGCTATAAAAATAGATATCTGGAAGATTTTTGAGTATAGGATAAGAGATTATATCACGACTAGGCGATTTACCTTTAACTCTACTTAGGCTACTTTCAAGCTCTAAAAATGTTATTTTATTCTCAATACGCTCAATACCTTGATAAAAAAAAGAGTATAACCAGCGTGTGGCGCTCCCATTGTTCCGATTTGAGTTCTATTTTTTTAAGTTGGTACATCTGTTGTTGGCATTTCCTCTAAATCTTAGCATCAGAGCTTGACATTTGCAAAAGTTACGTAGCCAAGAGTACATCTATCTCTGTGTGTGTTGTGACGATTTTTTACAATTTTAAAAAAAAGATTTAAATTTGCAACAACGAACTTGTATTAAATTATGCGTAAAAACCGGATTTAATGATGCGCGAACGTTGGAAATGTTGGAAAAGTGTTTCGGCAACGATTCTCTAAATAAAAAGGTCGTTTACCAGTGGCACGAGTGGTTCAAAAGTGGTCGTGAGTCAATCGAAGATGATGAACGCAGTGGCAGACCTTCGACATTGAAAACCAGTCAATAACCGCAAATTAACCATCAGAGAGATAGCGGAGGACTTGAACATTGCCTATAGATCCGTCCAAGACATTGTGTTGACGTCGCAAAAGAAATGATTTGCGAGGCTGAATTCGATCCCACATTCATCAAAAGGATCATTACTGGAGTCGAAACGTGCGCTTATGAGTACAACACGCAATCCAGACATCAGGCAAGTGAATGGCGTTCATCAAATGAGCCGAGACCAAAAAAACCATGTCGTTTTCAGTCAAAAAAGAAGGTAAGGCTCACGGTTTTCATGGATTACAACTTTTGATTAAAACTTTTGGTTTTTTCATCATGATAACGCACCGTCGCACAGTGTCATCATTATTCGTAATGATCCAACAGCCACCAATTTGGTTCCTTGTGACTTCTTTCTGTTCAATCGACTTAAAAAACCACTACGAGGAACGCGTTTCAGCAGCCGAGAGGAAATAATGAAAACCGAATATAAAAAATGTTTCGAGGATTGGATCAAGCGCTGGCATGAGTGTGTTGTATTTTTATTTTTCTGTATAAATTCCGAAATTTTTTTGATCAAGGTGGTATATTAAAAGCAAATGGGAAATTTAAGCTTTTTGACTGCTGAGACCAAGTTTTAGCAAAAGCATTAGAAATTTATTGTGGTGAGGAAACTAAACCAGATGTTTTAATAGTTTTAGTGAATGTTTTGGTGGAACTGTCAGTTAAGGTTTTAATTCATATTTTGCCAGACGTTGTTAATAGGAGAATTAGGTTTAATGCTTGCCGTAAACTCTTCAAAACATTTTAATTTATTTATTTTCATCTGTCTTCTAAACCTAGCGTTAGCTTTTTTATAGGCTAATAGGTTGACCTGGTTGGGCATTTTCTTAAAAGACCGTCAAGTGGTGACTTTTTCGGCTCTAAGCCCAGCTAACTCTTTGTTCCACCACGGCACAGCTCTTTTAAGGAATGTTAGTGATGTCTGAGGAATAGAACTATTCGCAGTATTACGAATGCATCTGAGCACCAATGCTGCTTCTTTATTTATGTTCGGAGATTTATGTTCTGGTCACCCTTGTACAATGTTGCTTTTGAATTTGTTCCAGTCAGCGAGTTCGATTTTATATCTTGGGATGTGTGATTGTAGGTTTTGGATACAACTAAGTTCAATTGACGTAAAAATCGGAAAGTGATCACTATTATGTAATATAAGTCTTTCAGTGCACACCAAGATATTTTTAAATACAGTTCTGGTGTACAAAAAGTTATATCGACATATGTAAGTGTGTTATGCGTTCAAAAATTTTTTGGAGATCTATCATTGAGCAATAAAAGATCAGATTTTGAGATAAATTCTTCAATTATTAAAAATCGTTTATTGGATATGGGCGAACCATATAGCTCACTCCACGAGCTGATATCACCAGTTAATGTAAATGGGGTATTAACTTGTTGGGTGATGCTAATTAGTTCATTGTATGTAAAAACCTGACCAGATAAAAATAAATACCGATTATTGCTGGGATACTTATGGGGAATATTCTTTTTTACAAGAATACCCACTTCTTGTTTGGAAGTGGTGTTATAAGGAAAGTTATTGAAGAATCCCAAGTATGTATTGAATGTATTTAAAAGGCACAGTGGGTCTCTTGAAGAGAGATGACATCTGAGTTATATTTTTTGATAAGAAGGTTTACTTCTTGGTAGTTGTTAATGAAACCTTGAATGTTCCATTACATTATTTTGAGATATGCTTTTGTTTTAGAGTGATCTTTGTCGAAGTTTTTAGAATAAGTATAGTGATGATTGCATCTGTGGAAAAGAGCGCAATCCCGACCTTGAGTGGATGAGTTTACACTTCCCTCAACAGACGAAAGCACCGGCTGAGTTTTTGAGGTTGATGGTGTATTACAATAATTGTTCATCTTGATGTTCGAAAGGGTTGTTTATTTATATTGGTTCTGGAGCTGTATTCTTTTGCTGTTTTGTTTTGTTTATTGTGCTTATACAATAGGTAGATGTGGATGCTATTGGTGAAGTAGAAAATAGAGCCGAGTTTTGAGGGGAAGAAGGTGTGTTAGAAAGAGATGTTAGTTACGGAGTAGTTAAATAAGTTGTACTTTGAGAGCATGGTGTTATGTTAGAGGGAGATGTGTAGAGTGAAGTGGATGATTGGGTTATATTTTTGGAGAAATATAGAGTGCTAGAAAGAGGTGTTGTACTTAAATCAATTGTTGTTATGCTGTAACGTAGTCGTATATATGTTGCAAAAGTTGCAGGTACCTCCTGTCTACACTGCTTAAGCGCTTCGATACCACTATATCAAAAGCTGTATCAAAAACTTTTTGGAAAATAACAAAGGTTAGTACTACTGACCGGTTATATTCAACTGAGTTCTCGATAACTGATTTTATTGTTTGCAAATGGTCATTCGTGCTAAATCCGCTTCTAAGCTCAGCTTATTTTCGTAGCTAAAAGAAGTCGAGATTTTGTTCGATTCTTTTTGTTATAATCAACAGTTTATAAAGATGCGGCAGGAAAATAATCGGTCTGTAGTTCTCCAGATTCTCCATAGTCACGTCCGCCGTTTTCTTTGATCCAGAATTTACAAGTTGTTGATTTTGTGTTAATTGTTAGTGATGTTTAGCTTGCACGAAGTTTACTGTAAAATGATTCTGTTAAACGTAGTATTTCATTTTTGCTTGTAACAATTTCATCATTTTTGTTCTTGAGTTTTATTATTTCATTTTTTTCATCAACTGCAGTTTTTCTCAAAACTTTCATACTTTTGTTTTGCTCTATGCACTGTTGTATTTTTTCATAGTTATACCTTCGATTCTCTTTGCGGATTTCCTTGGATATGATTTAATTTAATCGGTTTATTTCTACAAAGTGCTGTGTTTCTCCTGCTTCTTTTCTTTTTGCTATAAGTTGTTTTGTTGCAGTGTAATATCTTTCTCAGCTTCGTTCTCAAGCCTGCCCACTTTGCGTTGAAATCTCCAATTGTAGGCGTAAAATGGCATTTATTTTCATTCATTGCTTGTTCTATGTCCTTATAGATCTATGTCTTTATAGAAGTGGTCTACTTCCTCATCACTCACCTCATCACCAACTTGTAGCTGGTTTTAAGACTTATAATTAAATATATCACTCTGTTTAATATGCCTTTTATGTTTTAATTTTCTTTACGTGTTTTTTGTCATAGAGCACATGACGTTAGTGTAATGTAATTAGTTTTTTAGTTTTTCTCCTTACTTCACATATCCCTAGATAGCCTTAGTTTATATTGTGTCTTTTCAAATCATTCTATAGTTAGACCAACCGTTTCTCGTTTGGTAGATACCGTACGTAATTAATATTTTTAATTTTTTTTTTTTTATTTTATTTTTTTTTTTTTTTTTCATTTTATTACTTTTGTTTCTTGTGTTGGTATTTATTGTCCCCTCTACAATCCGCAGGACAGCCTGAAGTACAGATACGTACAGTGCAAGATTTTGAATATTAGCTTGTTCTACTTGCCTGAGGTAATACAAAACAAATATTGACATTTATTTCATATTTTGTAGTTTATATAGTTCATTTATTTTGTTTATTCAATTCATTTATTTTGATTCATTTATTTCATTTTATTTATTTCACTTATTTAGAAGTTGGTTACTCCGGCTTGTCTAAAATTAGCCATTTAAGGGATTCTGATCTTCTTTGGACAAATCATTGTCAATAAAAAACGGTGTACCTTTTAATTTGGTCTTTTCTTCCATGATTTCACTTTTCTTTCCAAGCGAGGTAAATTCTAACAACATAACTTATATCTGATTCTGTAATTTTTATTTCCAGTTTGTGTCCGATAAATCGGTTTACCAAATTATAGAGTTATTCTTCATGTTATATATTGTACAATGTTTGTGTGGGTACAAATAATAGAACTTATACCTTTCGGTATAATCGTTTTATTGAATGCAATTATAATTCACAATTTAACCGCTTATCTCAACCACTTATACTTTTCTTATCTTCTTCAATCACTGCACTACTCGTAATTCACCTCTTTCGAGAATATTCTGTATCAACCAGCCTTCCATACAAATTTTCATTTTACTAGAAAATTCGATTCACCAATGGTTGAGTATTTTGCTATTTAAATAAGGAAATCTTCTGCTATGGAAATTTAGAGCTACTCACATTCAAATGAATATTATACTGCTCCCTCCCTAAAGTTGTTCGCCCCCAACAATTTCTCCACTTATCGTTCCGTTGAAAAGACTATCCAAATGGATCACCCTCAATTTCTCTCGATCACCACGCCAGATCTGGTAGACAACGTCATTAATGCGGGTTATCACCTTGGATGGACCTTCCCAATCCTGTTGCAATTTTGGTGATTTTCCTTTCTTATGCAGAGTTTAAAATATCATAATGAGAATGCATTTTTACAGCTTTACTTTAGTTATGCTACCCTTTTTCCATACTATAGAACAATCTACATACAATGCGAAGGGATTTTCTAGGTTATAAGTGATTTTCTAAATGGTTATAACCATACGGTTTTAGTTGACAGATAATTTTCAGCTTACGGCTTGTGAGCTTCAACATCAGGGATATCAACAAAGGGTGTTTCGGGAAACGGCACATTGATGTCGATAGCTATTCATTCAAATGGTGCTCCGGCATTGTATTTTTGCATTCGTCCCTGTGGCTTTGCTTTCGGCCCTTGGTAGCCGCACTAAATCTCGACATCTTGTTTTACGCTTAGCCAACAGAAACTTTCCCTTACTTTTTCCAACGCCTTGCTTATTCTCAAATGGCCTCCTGAGATTCCGGCAAATATTTCATATAGCTACCTTCAGGATTACCCTGGACCGTGAAATGATTAGCTGCATACAAGATATTGTTCCATTTGCACTTTCCAATTTTTTCTTCAGCAAACCATCTTGCACACAAAGCGAGTCGCACTGTGCCCAATATACATTCAGAGTTTGGTTGCAGTCCGATATCTCCTGTCAGCTTGGTTTTTCCTCGTGTTCCTTCCAAATCAATATTGATTCGATGTCATTATCTGCCTGTTGAGAAGAACGGATTTTGCCTGTACCCCAACTCTTTACTGGCTCAGTCCTGATCTTTTGGATAGTGTCCTCTTCTTTTTCTTGCTTCGTAGCCCTGCAACGGTTGGATCCATTCCGCAACTTGGCCTTCAGGATTCTCAAATTGTAGTAGCCTAAAATGCTGCGTAGTCTATCCCAGGAATGAACTTCTGCCCATAAAGATATTTATGGAAATACTTCGTAGATAGAATTAAAGCCAACAGCTTGCGCCGAGTTACGCAGTAGTTTCTATCAGGTCTGAGAAGTACCTTGCTTTAATATGCAACCACTTTCTCTTAAAAATCATGAACTTCACAGAACACTGCTCCGACCCCAACATTGCTAGCGTCTGCGTCTGCGTCCACGATGAAGCGCAGGAAACTGTTAACGTCTGTATTTTTTATTGTAAATAGTTTAAGTCGTTGTAGAAGAAGGCTCCTAGGTGTTTTCTTCTCTGGGAGGATTGTCTCCTCTTCCTCCTCGTCCATGCAGCTTCTACAGAAATCGTTTATTAAAGCGCCAACCCCTTTTTGCATGCTTGCCTATAAGGCAGTGTCCAGTGATGACGATTCAGAGCGATTCAGATCCAGGTTTGGCCAGATCTGTTTAGTCGCTAGACATGTTGGCCTACCGGTCCATCTAGGGTCTGTTCTTTTGTTAGCATCCAGCTTAAATAATAATTTGCACGTAGCGATTGGTATACCTATGCTACCCTTTTCCGGTGGAATAGGTAGAGTAGTTTTAGAATTTAGTGAGACCGAGTCCAGGGATTTGATAGCGGCCTAACTATCTGTAAAGATGCAGATATCAGACAGACCTTTTTTAATCGCCAAAATTTCTGCCTGAAATACGCTACAGTGATTTGAAAAGACGATAGGAGAGGCTTAGATTTAGTTTATCTGAGAAAACACCTACACCAACCCCGCTATCGGTTTCAGATCCTTCTATATAAAATGGAATAGACTTGACCTCTATGAAAGCATCCTCCTCCCAGAAGGATCTAGAGGGAAAGCTCGCATAAAAGGCTTTATCAAACCGAAGTTTAGGTAAATATTTTATTTATATATAAATATTTTATTTATATATAAATATTTTATTTATATATATATATATTACAAATTTATTTTCTAATTAAATATAAGCTTTTATTTATATATAAATCATAAACTAATTTATTTTAGTGGATTCCTAATGTATTAAGAATATTAGCGTGGCCAAATAAATTATTTGTCCACTGTGTAGTCGCTTTAAGGCGAATAGCTGCAGTCGCAACTGCTTGCCTGCTGAAGATGTCGATGGGTGTCAATTGAACACCGCAGAGAGCGGAGCGTAGAGCTCCGCTTATGCATAGACATACTGTTCTTTGGATTGGGCTTAGTTTTTTGCAGTTGACTGCAATGTCTAAGCCCGTCCAACAGACGACCACACCGTAAGTAAATATCGGTCTCATGACCGAGATATATAGCCAGTAGGTTATTCGAGGTTAGAGGCCCCATTTGCTTCCAGTGGCTTTCTTGCAAAAGAATAAACCTACTGTAGCTTTCTTAACTCTTTCTTGTATGTTAGGTTTATTTTCCTATCAAAAATGAGACCCAGGTATTTTGCTGTTTCGGAAAACACTAAACTGGTACCGTTTATTGAAGGAGAGTCTATAGTTGGAATTTCATATTTCCTGGAAAAGAGGACAAGATGAATCTTATGGTGGGTTACCTCCCAATCCAGAGCGATCCGCCAAACGGGTTAATCTGTTAAGATTTACCTGAAAAAGTTTTTTGATGGTATTAAGATGTTTACCTGAGACGGCAATCAGCCTGCTTTCTTCCGCTTCCAAGAATATCAGCGGTTCATTTACCACTAAGTTCCAAAGAAGGGGAGAAATAACGAACACCGCCTTGTGGCGTACCTCTACTAACACATCTTTTAGCAGAAGTCCCACCCAGTTTGGAGTTGATTATCTTGCTATTTAGCATGACTGATAAACTCCCCAAGTGTTCCAGATGGTTCGATGTGGCTAGTCAGTGAATGCAGAGCCGATTGCACCGATTTTCCTTTACAGAAGGCATGTTGAGCCGTTGACAAAAGTCTTGGATCAGTTTTAGCAAGAATATGGATATCAATCAGTCGTTCTAGAGTTTTTAGAAGGAAAGATAATAGACTTATAGGTCTGAGGTCCTTTGGTACATCATGAGAGTATTTTCCAACCTTGGGAATAAAAACTACATTAAATTATCTCCATGACAGTGGAATGTGGATCAACTCTACACAGCTCCCCATCGTACGTCATGCTAGCCCACTAAATTTCAAAATAAGGTTGTTGAAATTATTTAATGAAATTTTCGATAGCGATATAATTCCCCTTGCTTGGAAAATTGCAACTATTGCCCCAATACTGACACTGAAGAGAGACAATGCAGAAACTTCTGTATGCCTTTCTTATGTAAGTAAAGTCATGAAAAAATTTATATTACATTTAATGAAATCATTTCAACCGTTTTTTTCATCAAATAAATGTGTCAATTCTAACATTTGTCTTTCCAAATGGTGCACACGTTGTTTTAAATCAGCTTAAAATATGGACACAAGATTCTCAAATATACAAGTGCGGAAGTTAACCTCCTTGGGAATGAAAAAAAATTTTTTTTAAATGTTTTTTTATTTAAATCAATATAGTCACCTTTTAGTTTGATACACTTATTCCAGCGATTTTCCAACTTCTTGATCCCGTCCGAAAAGTAATTTTCCCGAAGGTCGGCAAAATACTCCTCCGTGGCGTCGATGATTTCCTCGCGTGAGCTGAATTTTTTATTGATGAGCCATCTTTTGAGGTTTGGGAAGAGATAATAGTCCGAGGGAGCCAATCCGGGCGACTACGGTGGATGCGACAGCAATTGGAGCCGTAAGTCATTGATATTAGCCGTGGTTGCGATGCTCTTGTGCGCCCGTGCAATGTTTTGCAAAAACAATTTGAGGCCATTTTGCAGCGATTTGGCTCCAATAATGCACAGTAATACTCGCTGTTGATGGTTTTTCCTTTTTCGAGGTAGTCCACGAAGAGTATGCCATGACAATCCCAGAAAACCGACGCCATAACCTTTCCGACCCATCGAGCCTCCCTCGGCCGTTTCGGAGCACTCGTACCGGCTTCGGTCCATTGCCGGGTACTCATTCTGTTCTCTGGTGTTCAACAGTTACCAATCGACGCCAAAAGTCCGCCGATTCCGCATCAGCAAGTCCAAACACTCTTTTGGTCAAGAGTGAGTATGCGCAGCACCCAGCGGCAGGATAACTTTTTCATAAGATGAATATTGCCCAAAATATGGCGTGTGCGCTCAGTACTAGTCCTTGTGGTATCTGCTAGCTTCACTTTCTGGTCAGCCAACACTATTTCATGTATTTTTTTGACATTGTCCTCTGTAACCGCATCGGAGGACCTGCCGCTGCGGACTTGTTCGGTAGTACAGTTGCGGCAACCACGAAACTCTCGAAACCAATATTTGACGGTTTTATCTGACGGAGCTTTAGCCCCATAATATTTATCCAACTTTTCTTTTGTTTCCTTCGCCGTTTTGCCTCTCAAAAAATAATATTTTATAAGAGAACGAAAATCGTTTTTGTCCATATTCAACATGACGCCAAACACGTCAACAACAATCAGCTGTCAAAACAAAACTAAAGACAGTATCGTACTGAAATTTGGCATGACTGTCTAAATATGAACGGACTTCAAGACACCATAAGCTTTTTTGCAGTAGCAGCGCACTCTGGCGGTCAAGGAGGGTACTTTACTTTACTAATGAGACGATCTCATTATTTTTTCTTAATGTAAAGATTATTAGAAAATATTTTTACTCATTTAGCGGTGCGAGAGATTACAATCGACAATCATGACTGGTGCTAAAAAAATAATAGTTTACCACAACATCAATCGAAAACGATTATGTTCTAAGCGTGGTAGGCCAGCACAAGCCACATAGATAGTTGGACTGCAAAAAAAAACGTATGTTATTTTGGCGGGGTTATAAACGTGTCGTGTATTTTGAACTGCTTCCAAGGAACCAAATGCTCAATTCAAACTATAACTACCAACAATTATTGAAACTGGAGGCAGCAATCAAAGAAAAACAACCAGCATTCGCAAATCGTAAGAGAATGTTGCTCCACAATGGCAACTCTACACCACACACATCTTTGGTAACTATTGAAGAAATATAGAACAATGGTTGGGAAATAATGCCACATACGCCATACAGCCCCGTCTTGGCAGCATCAGATTTTTATTTGTTTCGAAGTTTGTAAAACTCTTTGACCTGAAATCGCACATGGCAGGTTTTGCGCAGATAAGGCCTAGAACTTATATGAGCACAGAATCATGAACATGCAGAAAGTCATCAAACAAAATGGAAAATATATAAATGATTAAATTCATTTAAAAAAAAAAAATATTAATTCCACTCTAAAAAAAATGAATTAATACGAACTTACTGTTATAAAGATAACCCTAAATCTTATCACGTTCAAACTGATGGATTTTTTACTTCTAAAATTAGAAGTCCACGGCTTATTGTGTCTACTAGTCGTTAAAATGCGTGTGATAGAAAAAAACTATTAAAAAAAAAATCCTTTAAAGATGGTTGTACCCTTGTATTTATTGAACTAAACAGTGTTAGATGATATCGTTTTTTTTTTTTTTTTTTTTTTTTTATTTAATTTTTTATTTTTTTTTTTCTTTATTTGCTTGAATCACGGTATTCTGTGGACTAAGCTTGTAGGTACTGCTAACTATCTCATTTAGCAAACATGTTCTTTTTTCCTATGACCTGCGTAAGCGGATTCTCCTTGACAATGTAGGGCGGCCATGAAACTACCAACTACTGACCCTAAACATCCCATATAGGTTCCCGAGGGCAGCATGCGGGAATTTGTCAGACGGATATAATGATGAAAACTATAAAATTCTAAGAATGCTAGTAAGACTCAAGACGAAGTTAAGGTGCCACAGAGAGTTAACCAAGTACATCGTTGTGGGAACCCATAGAATGGACATGGGACAAAAATGTGCGTGATTATCTTTATAGTGTATGTGTGTTGTGAAATTGGGGACATTCGACTGTATTAATATTAGTAGGATTTTCCATGCATACAATTCTGCAATTTACTTAGTAGACAACCATTAACCCGGCTAGATCGTCGGAAAAGTTTTTGTAAAATTTTGACTATTACAAATAAAATGTCTTATTTTTCCTTTCTTTATTCTTAATTCGAATTATGTTTCCTAATTTTATAATCACGTATTCGATCTTCTACCGAATATGGTATCTTTCGAATTAACAGACGGGGTACCATTGAAATTGTAACTATCAGCAATTTAAACGTCCAAAAAAAACCCTTCCCTTAACATCATGGTATTAGAAGTTATTTAAGGTCAGATAAAAAAAAATTAAGTAGATTTCATTTTTTAGAAAAGTATGTAATTAATTTTTTTATTTCGGCAACACAAAAAATCTGGATCTGGTAATTAGGAAAAAAATTACCTTTTTTTTGTTATCTAGCCTATGAGGGTAATTATAATCGAACTGTTTAAGATTTGAAAAATATTTACGTAACTTATGTCTTGTTACATTGAAACAATACTCATACGAGCATGATGGTATTGGTATGTCAGATAAGAAATCGAAAAATATCAGAAAAGAATATATCAATTCGCAAGCAATCTTAATTATCATACATCAGAATTATAATAAAAATATACGAGTAGTTAGTATTTTTAAAATTAAAAAATTAAAGTATTGTATATAATTATTATTTTTGTGATTTTATCGGAATTATTCATACCTGGCTATTGATTCAGTATCAGAAGGCTGAACAAAAATTTGCTTAGGTTGTTTTCGATGTTTTGATGCTAACCAACTAAATATATCATATTCTGATCTTTTCATAAATGGCTCGAATCGTGCAGCACCGAAAATATTATCGAAGAATTCTTCTTGATCCTGATAAACAAATTCGTTACCCGTATTTGAAAACGAATTTTTATAATACTTCGGTGTATATTTAATGCATTTTTCTGCGCCAGGTAGTTGTTCTATCAGATATTTTAGTCCATTTGTTTTCAATCCAATCATTTGTACTCCGCACATGTCAGCAAAGGGACCTAATGGCAATAAAGATAAACCGTGTGTTCGTCGCGCAGATTGAACTGTGTTGAAGACTTTTTCCCAAATATCAGCTATAGACTTTGATTTATAGGAAAATCCATCTTCGCTTTTTATTTCAAATATCAAGTGAGGTTCAGATGACTGTTCCATTTCTTCTTTATCATGCCGTTTATTGGAAAATATAGGTATTGCATTTAGACAGTTTTTTTTTGATTGAGCATTTTCAGTTAGGGCTGGATTAAGAGGTTTGTCTCTTAATAACAGTTTAGAAGACTCTGTATTGCTTTTGACATACATGTTTTGAGTTAAAACTTCTAATGAATTTGACATTAAAGATTCATTTTCTATTCTATCGATTTTTCTATCCCTTGATGATTTTACAGTAGAAATAGTGTTGTGATTTTTGTAATTTAAATTACTTTGAACATTTTTTTTCAAATTTTGTAAAATTGTTGTTTCGTCATTTAAATCTAAATCGCTCGCCAAATGAACAATTTTCTGTAACGAATTATTGTCATTCGAGCTAAAACATTTGTTCGGTTTTATCTCATCCATTTCATTATTTATATTTGAAAAAGTCATATTCCTTATGGTTTGCTGATCATTAATAGAATATTCGTTTACCTTTTTCCCAAAATTTGGGGCAGCTAACAATTTTTCCTTCGCAATTTGAACGTTGGGAGTGTTGCTATCAAGAAGCTTATTATCTGCAGACAAGGTTTTTATATTCAAACTTTTTGATCCTGGTCTGTTGATCAATATTTGAGTCGATTGCATCGGAAGCACTCTATTAGTTGGACGAGTTGAAGTATTATTGATCTGATTTGACTGCAATATAGGAGTAACTATATTAGTTGGGATGTTATTGAAATGACTTCCAAATGATACTGAGGTAAGAGACTGTTTTGATGAATTCATAAAATTTGATTGTACTGTTGATGTTGAAACGGTAGTTTCGGAGGTAACAGTGCAGTCCCCAACGATTTGAATTTTTTTATTTGGGTAACTTTGTGGATCGTCGTTGAAGTATTTATTTGTCTTTTTTAACAAGGAAAATGAGTTTTTATAATCTTTGTCTAGTATAACTTCATGAATTCTATTTTTTTTTTTTTTTATATCATCAGATACTTTTGTTTTGTTTTCATTTGTTTTGCAATTTTTTTGACAGCATGCATTGTTTACTAATTGTTGGCCCCTCTCATCAATTGTGTCTAATTTTCTTCTTTTTAAACCATCTTGGAACAGTTTTTCGTTCAATTCAACCTGATTTTTTGGAAATAGTTTAACACCTGGTAGCAACTTTTCCTGTAACTTAGTAACTTCCAATTTTTTCTCGGTTTCCCGAGAATTTAAATTTGAAACAAAATCCAGTGAAAACATTTGATTTTCTATGTTATCATTGTATCCCATGTTGAAGGTTGAAATGTTGTCATTGAGCGATGCTGCAAAATTATTAGGGCCATTTTGTAAAGACAGATGACAAGATTCACGTTCAAGATTTACGGTTGGTTGGACCTGAGTTACAGGCATATCCAAAGGAATACTTGGTACGTTATTTAAAGTTGGAAAAGGCAAAACTCCATTCGGTGAAGTTTGTTGGATCATATTTTGGGCATGTGCCTCACATATATTTCCAATATCTTGTGAATGGGCACTATGAATATCATGTCCACAATTTGAGTTAAAGAAACCCGGTAAAACGTTTGTTTGTGGTACTATTATTGTGCTTCCATCAGCGCTGTTTAGAACTACATAACCACTAGCAGCATCATTAACAGATTCAAATTTGCTCGACTGAAAAACCTATGAAAAAAAAGAGAAAGAAAGAAAAATGACAATCATGACATATGTTTATATATATTATACTACAATAAAACATCGCAAAAAAAGTTGTTTTTTCTTATTTTTATAATAGGTTAGGTTAAGTTAAAGTGGCAGTTGGAAACCAACCCACTTAGGAATTGTTATATTAAGAATAATAAAATATATTATTTTTTATTATTTAAAGAATGCAAAAATATTTGCATAATATTTATACGAAAAAATTTATACCAATATTTTTAATTATATAGGGTGATTCATCGTGAGGTTTGATTTTCAATAGGCTTTTTTTGACAGATCACGCGTGACTCCTATCAAACTGCTTTGCCATTTTTGTTCAGTATCGTTTGGCAAATCATCGTGAAAACACTCACACCAAAACAGTGTTTCCAAATAGTTCAGCTGTATTACGAATATCAGCATTCTGTGAGAAATCTTTTTCGTGCGATTCGAGGAAATTTCGGTGCGCATAATCGACCTACTGAAACCACTATTGCCAATACCATTTGCAAATTTGAGTCCCAGTTTACATTAGTGGATGATACTCGACCGATTAGACCTCCATCCACAATGGAGAGACTATAGCAGCTGTAGCTCAGAGTGTACGCGAAGATCGTGACGAGTCGATTCATCGTCGTTCTCTTGGACCTTCCGAATAGACCACCTTAGACGTAGTCGTGGCCAACATTTACATGACATCATTTTTAAAAAGTAAATGCCATGAATTGTTCTTTTACCCGATAATAAAAATTTTAAGTTCACTTTCAAATTTATGTGTTTTATTTTACATTATAAGTCAAACCTCGCGATGAATCATCATATCTGTCTTTACCACTAATGAGTTACGAAATATGATAAGAGATACTTATACCTCATAATGCTTCTTTAGTGGAATGGTCATAATCTTCAACAACAGTGAAAAGAATAACAACGGTGATTGGAAAAAATGCTTTTATCCAGCCCAAGATAATTCAGTCTCTAATGAGCGTTTTTCTCAAGCGGACCGTGCAGTGTGTGGAAAAATAATGATTTTGCGACTGTTGTGCAAAGAAAATGCGGTAGTCATTGTGGTTTGCATAACATAAATGATGCGTCATCATTTTAGTAACAGAAAAGCCTACATTCATCTACGTAAAAACAATCAGCCCCTACCCTCCGAAGGGCTTGCGCAGTAACAGTCAACTCATAGCGTTATATTGAACTGTTAAATAACTTCTTGTCACCTGAACTGCAAAACTTTTCTGGTTTTAACCAAAGAACATGGTTGCAGCAGGAAAGAATAACGTCACACACTTCCAACATGTCCTCGCCCACCTATTCGTGATGTTACCCTCAAAAATTTATATGCTGAAGAGGAGACGTAAATTTGGACCATTTATTGTGGGGATGTCTTAAATCAAAGGTGTACACCAATAAATTGGATTCTTTAGTCTAGTTAAAAGAAAATATCTGACACGAAATGACCACTATTGTGGAGGTTACATACAGAGCGTTCCTAAAAAATTTTGCTGTTCAGAAGAGGCCGTGGATGTGAAAGATTACGTTTAGATATTTATTTCACTTTATTTAGATCACTTTAAAAAAAAAAAAATTGTTTAATCGCATGTGGTGGGAATCTAAATGGTTTAACGATTGTCAAGTTTCCTTTATGGTTAACAAAAAGGCTTTAGTATTTTAATTGTTCACTTTGTCAGGAAGACTGGTTCTAAATATTGTGTTGTACCACACGAAATGTCCGATTTTTAGCTAAAAGCTAAAAGCTAAAGTATTAGCTAAAAAAAAGCTAAAAAGTATTAGCTAAAACGAATACTTTTTTTATAATTTTTCCCAACTTGATTCAAGGTCCATTATTCCTGGACGCTATAAAGTCTTCCAAGGTTTTTATGACCTCTTCTCGGTTTCGAAAAACCTTTTACTGTGAAAATAACTTCAGACTTAAGGGAAAGGTGATAGTCCGTTAGAGAAATATGAGGAGAGTATACTGGATGTGAAAAAATTTCCAATCCCGACAGTAGGAGATTTTGCAGCGTTACGTGTAATGTATGGGATCTAGCATTGTCATGCAATAAGATCGGACCATATCTAGTTGCTAACGCAGGTTGCTTTTCGGCTAATTTCGCATGCACTATGTCGATTTTCTCACAATATTTGACTGCGTTTATCGTCAAAAATGTTAAAACAATATGTTGTATTAAAGATACTTTATTCAAAACATTTTTTGCATATTATGTATTTAAAATACATTTTCCGCAGATTTTTTATTACCTTTAGCACAAACGCCCTTACTTCTATTTCTCCTGCATGACACTTGAACTTGGCGATTAAACCGTTTTTCAACATTTTGTATATTAAATAAAGGTGTGAAAGTATTTTTGGCTTCATGGTCATAGTTACCGCTTAGTTCTTCAGCCAATTGAAAAATAAATATTTACTTGAGTGACGTCTTTATATTAAACCCAAACATTAATTGCTGTTATATCTAAGATGTTAAAGAATACGTGAAAGGGCCATCTGTTAGAGCCTGCATTGGTACTATATTTTCGCGCCATTTGAACAAGTATATCGACACCATACTTTTTATAAAATGTTTTAGTTTCCGGGACATTTTTTATTTTTTCCAATTTCTACACTTCGATGCTTTGAGCTCAATAGTAGAACTTTTTTATTGGGCTTACTTTTATAGATAGTAAGACTATAGTCCTTCGTTTTATTAAGTTGTGTGGAAAACCGTGTCATGTCGTCCTTCTTGGCTTTAGCAATTTAAGGCAATTCTTTTCTATTTGCTATTGTTTGAAACAAAGAAGTGTTTTTCACGCGTAACCCTTTTGCACGTGATAGACTTGTAAAAAAATTGTTTGTGATAATATTTCGTCCAAAACTTAAATATAGTTCAGTGATTTTATATATAAAAAAACTCGCTTAAGGAAATACTTGATCCGCGGGCTTCATTCTTGTTCAAATAGAGAAAGTCATTAGAAGATACTTGCTTCTAACATCCGCAGCTAACCAGAATTTGATGCCAAATTTATCTGGTTTATTCGGCAAGTATTGAGTAAATGGGCACCTGACTTTAGTTGAGAATAATTGCTGATCGACTGTTATGTTAGCGCCAGCTTTATAACAAGCGTGGCTATTCTCAATACATTTTTCCCATACTCTTGAAATCAATGCAAAATTTGTCTGTTTTCAATCGTTCACTTCATTCATTTAGCGTATAAAATTGCTTCAAAGGACCATTATTGCGATTTTGTTATCGTCCAGACTTTCAAAACTTTACAAGTTTCGAGTTGAGTGCTTGACTTTATATATTCCATTATACTTTCGTCAATTATCAAATTAAAGCACCCTTTACAGTACCAATTATTATATAATATTTGTTTTGACATAAGAAGTTGGCCTTGCGACATTTTTAAATGGTATAGTATGGCCCTGAAATCTACCAGTATTTCTAATAGCTTTCATTGTTTCCCATAATATCCCATCAGCATCTTCTTCATTAGCAGATCTATTTGCAGTGTCTAATTCACTATCGGTTTCAAAATCTGGAATATATCGTACTCTCTTTTTGCCACGGGTTATATAACTATCACTATTACTATCACTTGATTTATTTTCAGGTAAAAAAAAGCTCTTCTTTTTCTAGCAGCTATATTATGAAAATTTTCATCTTCACTTCAGATTCCATGTCTGATTGGTCTTCTCTTGTTTGGTTTATTTTGTTTGCCAATTCAATATCTCTTCGACTCTTTACCATAATAACAACTCTAATCTAGAACTAAAATATTTATTTACATTAACGTAAATACATCTTATATGTATAATGAATATACAAATTCTGAAATTTCCTTCAAAAAAAAAAAAAAAGGAATTTAATTACATATTTTTTTGTGTTACTAAAAATGCACATTTTTTATTTCAAAAATTCAAAATATAATTCGTATTTTCTCTTTCTATTTTTTTTTTTTTATAATACCGCGCGCGCACTAAGGAGATATGAATACCCTTTTACTGGCTTTTTTCTCCAGGGCGCGGGCGGGTGGTGTAGTAGTTTGAAACTCAGGTGTATAAGGTTTTGATATTTTTCCAGAGGTGGTTGTCAAACTGGAGCCAGTGCATCATCAACAAGTGGGTCTTAGTACGTTCTAGTTGTTAGTTCGTTACATTTAGCCAACCAGCAACCACTCCAATATCAGTGTTATGCCTTCATGTCAGAGTTCAGGTTTACGGGATTTTCATATAACTACATACATATTCTACGAAAAGACTTTTTCAGAGAATTGCCTCTCACGGGATTCGAACCCGTGACCACTACACCACGGCCACCCCATTGAAATAAAAGCTTTCAACAGAAAAGACTTGCAATATTTGCAATTTCTAACTAGTAAATTGACAAGTTTGAACATGAAAACTGTCATATCAGTGTTTACAAAAAATGTGCGTAAAACGAGCAGCTTTAAAAATATAATATTTGATGAGTCAATTTGAATCAAATCAGTCAAAATAGGTATAAGTACATATGAATTTTTGGAACTAAGTAGTGTAGAGGGGAAGGAATAAGTATTTGTAAACATTTTAGAAATCTATTAAAAACCAACATGTTTTTAAAAAATTATTTAAATTTTTCTATATATTGGTTCTATAACTTCGTGCGGTTTGCTAAGAGATGGCGTAACTTGTATTATTCCAGTGCTATTTTTTAATTGGAACATGCGTTGGAAAGCTACTGTCATTGTACGTCATTTCAGTATACGTCATTCTTTTGAAACATAAACAACAATAATTTTTTTTTACTCAAATATGTCGAACTTAATGCCTGAAAAAGCGTTTTTGCGGGGAGTTCTTCTTCATTACTTTAATATGAAGAAAACTGCTGCAGAAAGTAATCGTATTTCGGTGGAAGTTTATGGTGAACGTGCGCTAGCTTAGCGAACGTGCCAAAAGTGGTTTGCACGATTTAAAAGTGGTGATTTTGGCTTGGAAGACGATGAACGTCCTGGGCAGCCAAAAAAGTTTGAAGATGAAGAACTGGAAGCATTACTCTGAAGATTGTTGCCAAACACAAGAAGAGCTCGCAGAATCTTTGGCTGTCTCAAGCAGCCATTTCAAAACGTTTAAAATCAGCTGGATAAATTCAAAAGCAAGGAAATTGGGTTCCATATAAACTGAAGACGAGAGACGTCGAAAGGCGGTTTTGCATGTCCGGAAATCATTTTTGCATCGGATTGTTACTGGTGATGAAAAATGGATCCATTACGACAACCCCAAGCATATTTGTAGAAAGTAAAAATTTAACAGCATGTGACTTTAATTGATTTTTATTTAAATATTAAATAATATAAAAATATAGAGCAAACTATAGAAACAAAGGCGTATTTAAAAGACGCTTTTAAAAGACTGCCGACACGACTACGCTGCTGGTAAAGAAAACTGACTCTTCCTGGCTCCTTAATTTTCCTCAATTGGCCATGGGAATACGTTGTTATTGTTGACACTTCATCTATTTTGAATATATTTATCATCCAACTTAACTGGGTGACTTTTCCATGGAGGTATTGTTGTTTATAATTCATCTATACTGAATGGTTTTTATTACCCCACTTAACTGGATCATTTTTCCATAGAGATATCATTGTTTATGTTTCATCTATACTGGATGTTTTTTATAACGCTACCGTTTGAACATCTATCCTATTGAACTTATTGGGTTATTGGCTGGCTGAAAACCTTTTCCGTCGTATGTCACCATTGCATTACGCGTTGGTTGTTTTTTAGAGTGTAGTTTAAGTGATACACAGAATGAGTAATGGAATAAACAAACATAATGAGTAAAAATAAAGGGCAAAGCAAATACTAAATAAAATAAGCTAAAGTTTAATGAGCATGATAAATAACTTATGTCACTCATATCCACATATATATATTAAACCGTGAATGAGTCAAATTGACTCGCTCCGGCAATCTTAAGTTAATGTGAACGGGAATATTTATGAAATATAATGTTCTATTTAATATGAACAGTGTTATATTCATAATAATATGCTACTCGTTTACGAATGAAACAATACGAATGATCAATTCAGACTATATCTAGTAACTTGGTAACTTGTGAAGAATTATAGAACCTATAGAACAGCCCCGACTTGGCAGCATCAACTTTTT
Source organism: Volucella inanis (assembly GCA_907269105.1). Taxonomy (NCBI): domain Eukaryota; kingdom Metazoa; phylum Arthropoda; class Insecta; order Diptera; family Syrphidae; genus Volucella; species Volucella inanis. The sequence continues at coordinate 87,474,462 of OU026153.1, read as the reverse complement.
ATTTGTTTCGAAGTTTGCAAAACTCTTTAACCTGAAATCACACTTGGTCAAGTTTTACGCAGATAAGGCCCAGAAGTTCTATGAGCACAGAATCATGGACATGCAGAACAAAATGGAAAATATTGAATCAATTCTATTTTTGTATAAAAAAAATATATATTTATTCCACGCTAAAAAAACGAAATTATCAAAATTTAGCCCAGACACATTAAGTTGTTAATATTTCGAGCATCTATTATATAATCCGGAAACATTTATCCCTGTCCGTTGAAGAAATCAAATTTTCCTCCTCCGTTAATACGAACTTACTGTTATAAAGATAACCCTAATACTTATCACTTTCAAACTGATGGATATTTTACTTCTAAAATTCGAAGTCCACGGCTTTTTGTGTCTCATCGACCATTCGTTAAAATACGTATGTGATAAAAAAAAACTATTCAAAAATTATCCTTTAAAGATGATTGAGCCTTTGTGTTTATTGAATTTTTTTTATGTGCTTGAATTACGGTATTCTGTGGACTAAGCTTGTAGGTACTGCAAACTATCTCATTTAACAAACGTGTTCTTTTTTCCTATGACCTGCATACTCAAATTCTCCTTTAGAACGCCAGACGGACATGACACTACCAACTACTGACCCTAAACAAAACATATCGGTTCCTGAGTGCAGCATACGGGAATTTGTTAGACGGATATAATGATAAAAACTATAAAATCCTAAGGACGTAAGTAAGACTCAAGACGAAGTTAAGTCAAGTAATATGCTACTCGTTTATGAATGAAACAATTCAAAGGTATGTGTATGTGTGTTAAGAAAGGAAGTTTGATGTTTAACATATTATGTTGGATATGTAGTTCACGGTGGAGTAATGAATGTATATCTAGTGTAACATATAGCTAGTGGACTGTGTTATTGTTATTGGAATTAATATTGTTATGAGTAAACTGTATGACTATTGGGTTAAAGGGCCTTTATAATTGAGTTGTGTTGTGTTGAAGGGAATTTTGAGTGAGATGTGTGTTGCGATTTAAACGGCATATATACTGGTCAAAAACTCATCAAGCATGTGAGAATTAATAAGTGAAAATGAGACACATATACTTTGTGTGTCTGCTTAAAACAAAATCACAATGTTTGGATATTTGCTCAATCGTGTAGACAGGACTGATATATGTAGTATATTGGTGTATTGGTGATTGAATGCCTAATCAAGCATTTACTCATTTTTCCCTGGACAGCGACGAGGCAACATCGGAAGCAGACAGCGGACATTTAAACATTTAAACTATTTGCTTTTTTTCGAAGATGGAGGATAAAAATTTTATTTTGGAATTTCAAGTTTATCGTTCTTTACCTGCGTTGTGAAAGATTTTCGTGTTAAAAATCGTCTCGTTTTTTTTAGCCATTCTTTCATTCACATCCCTTTCTTCCGAATCTTTTTACTTTTCTTCTTCAACGCTAGCGCTAGTCCCATAGCGTTTTAGGAATCGCGTCGTTAGGAATCAGGGAGGATGAGAAAAAAAGGTGCCGATAAATGTTGGTTTTAAATGTTTGAACGTTATAATGACTAGGAAATAAAAAGATAGGCAGGGCATTCTATAAACGAGTTGTGCGGCTTAGGAACAAATCACGATATTTTACAGTTCGTCTGAAAGTGGGCTTGGGGGTACACTGATGAGCATTCAAAGCAAGACGGGTGTTACGGTTAAAAGTTTGAAGGGGCGAAATACTACTGGCGATTTGGCGATTACTGGTAGTAGAAAAGCGATAAAAGAGAGGGAGACACGAGACATTACGTCGGTGTCCATTATCTAGGTGAAATTATTATCACCTATGAGTTCTATCGCACAGTTTTGGTTCTAACTTGCATGCAGAGATTTTTTGGGTGCACCCGACCAGATGTGGGCATTGTTCTCCAATTTTGGTCGGATGAATGCCTTATATATTGAGGCCAGATCAGAGGGGTAAAGTATTTCTTGCATTGCTTTATAAATCCTAGACATTTCACAACATTTTTGACGACAGCGTATATGTGGTCATTCCAATGTAAGTTGTCATTGACTCACACAATGAGAATGGAAAGTTTTTCGATTTCGACGATGCAAATGCCATTCATGGGTAATGGTTGGGTGTTTGAAATACACTTTAACGACAGAAGACAGCATTGTATTTTGGAAGCATTAAGTTCTACTCTGTTATTAGTTCCCCAATTTGTTATGCTGTTGTTATGGTGTGCCTTGGGTCACACCAGCATGCATTGGATCTATAACTTAATGCGGTTTGCTAAGAGATAGCGTAACTTGTATTATTCCATTGAAACATGCGTTGGAAAGCTACTGTCATTGTAAATGCCTTAGAAATATCAAGTGCAACTATCTTGATTCCACTTTTCGGTGAAACATGCCATCAAATCACCTGTGGACCTGTTGCTACGAAAACTTTAATGCCGGTCATTTAGGAACTTTAGTGTTTGAGATATTTTATGAGCTGACGGTTTATCAGCGTAAGTGCAATGGGTCTGTAGGAGAAGATTGGCCTTTTTTAGGGACGGGCTGGACAAACGCTGTTTTCGATCTACTCGGAAAAGGTCCTAAAGTCCAACGAGGAAAAACACCTCTTTAGAACAAGGGGAGATATACCACCTGGACCAGCGGATTTGTGAATACTAAAATCTTTAGGAACCCTTAATACTATACGAGTGATAATTATAGTTAATGTAGTGTTAAATGATGGTGGGAATTTTTTGGCTAAAGTTGGTTTAGGTTATTTTATTATATTTAATTAATGATTTATTTTTATTACAATTATATTATTGTAAGAACTATGTATAGAAATAAGCTCGATGCGTGTGTGTGTAATGAATGGGTATTTGAGTGGATGTGAGATGCGGTAATATGTGGGTTGTGGATCGGAAATGACGTAGGAGATCTAAATTATCGATTTTTGCGTAAGGCAACGATTAATAGGAAGCCAGCATATTTTTGTAATTGTTCGGTAAAGCTCACCACTTTGGGTTTCAAGAGTTATAACCTGAGTAATCTTGTCTGTTTCAGTGTGTAAGCTGTATGGTATAATACGAGACACTTCCAAAAGGTTTGATAGAGTTGCTGTATCCTTTTTCATCGGTCATTGTAACCAATTTTCTCTTTCTTGATCTCTGATTCTGGCATTCCTTGCATGGGTTCGCCCGTTAGGAAATAAGCTGGGGTTAGAATGGTGAAGTCATCGGGGTCATTGGTTAAAGGTAACAAAGGTCTTGAGTTGAGACAGCCCTCTATTTGTATGAAGAGGGTTGAATATGTCCTCAAACGTGAGCGTCACGTTCCCAGCGACTCGCTTTCACCAATTTAACATCAGCCACCCATAACCCGCCATGGTGACGCTGGTCGAATAAAATTCCATTTAATGAATAATTGGCTCCCTTTCGAAGTTGCAGTAAGTCTTTTGCAACAAAAACAAAATTTCTTCCACAATCGCTAATCGAAGACTTCTTCTTCGTCTCCCAGAAAATCTTCTGAAGGCAGCCTCCGTGGTCATGTCGCTGACCCACTCCAAATGTAGAGCCTTGGTAACCAAACAAATAAAGAGTCCAAACTTAGCTTTAAATGTTTTAGACCCTCGACCTTTCCATGTTTTAAAATCAAAAGGCCTCGCACAATTAATACCGATGTAAAAAGTCGAAAAGTATGAGCCCGTGGTGCTGGTAGATTGCCCATGAGCTGGCAAGTTGGCTTAGCTTTGTGTCGAAAGCAAATACTGCTTTTTACCGGCGTTTTTGATTTGCAGTATCCAAAATCGTTGGAGTAGCAGAGGAATCATCTGTTAGGTCATTCATTGAATGTTGTAGTGGTATTAACCGGCTGAAATGATGATTTGGTCTTAATATTAAACGTTGTATCTCCGCTACACGGTTGCTTACGAAGGTTTTTCACCTGGCCGGTGATGCAATGATTCACGCTAATGCAATTTAAGAACCTGATCAAACCTATGTTCTAACGTTGTCCAAGTTTGAAATTCCTATTGTGTACTTTAGCAACACTGACAACATGACCGCTCCACAAAGCTCAAGCTTCGAAAGTTTTACTGTCTTTAGGTGCAACACTTGTGTTGGACATCAATATGTAGGCGTGAATATTGTTGTCATCGAATATACGTAAGTAAAGAACTGCTCTATACACCTGCTCAGAGGCATCACTAAACCCATGTATTTCCATGTCCCTTAACTTGTGTCTTAGATGTTCCCACCGTGGTATCTGGATCATCTGAATGCAATAAAGTTCATAACAAAAATCTTCCTAAAGTTGTCTAACATCTGTAGTTTTTGCACATCAAACACAACTAGCAATTTCGTAGTCGTACTTGACTCCTTAAATACAGCGTGATGTGGGATCCAATAGTGGTGTGAAGTCCGAAGAAGACGATCGTTGATTTTGTCAACCTCAACCAACCATATGTCCCAAATCCAGGTATCCTCTTATACATTTTGCGTACTCAATTTGCAGGTAAGGGTGCGCTTTGAAACGTTTCTCAAACATCCCATCCTTAAAGGGAAGAGCTACTTCATACCTTCCAGTAGAAAACCTTATTGTATTCTCTTCAAACCGTCTTTCACAATCAATGTTGTCTTCCTGTTCGGAATCAGCATAAGGTGATTTTTCCACTTCAAAAAACTTGCGTAGTTCAGTGTCTATATCGAACATTTGCAGAAAACACTTCTCGAATCTTATCGTCTCTATGGGTACCTTTCCTAGGATTATCCACCCTAATTCGGTTTTTTGAAAAACGTTGGATCTGCCAATTCAAAGTCATCGAGGTGTTTCCAATTGGTAAGTGTCAGCTTCTTGACCGGTAAAAGGCCAGTAAGAGATTTAAATACAACCTTCCCCAGCCCTGACTCTTCAACCAGCACACTCAAAGTCCTCAGATCCAAAATCTGTACTGCAGCTTCTGCAAAAAAAATAGCTTCCAACCATGGATCGATATGCGGCTTAAAATTAAAATACCTCCCGTTAGAAGAAATAACCTTGATAACGGCAATGGGTAATAGAACGTCGGATGATTTGGCTTGTTGTGTGCAGTATGCATTTACTGTACTAGTGGACGGATGGTTTGTAATACGGACCCGATTGGACTGGAGGATTGGTAGAAATTTGTTATGTTTCTGTATTTGTATTTTGTATGGGGTGGTGTTATATGGTAGATGTTGAACTAGTGTTAAAGGGCAGGTTCACATGTGAATTATATACAAAGTTATTCTAGTTGCTCGTTACTGTATTAGCAGCGTGACTGGCTTTGACGGTGTTGAGTTGGATGACTGTAAGCAAAACGTTGCAACAAATACCTGCCATTTTAATCGAATTGCATCGATCTGTGAAACCAAATTTTATAAACTTAGTATATTTATGCAAAACAAATTGACCTTTACCTTTATATATATATATCATTTTAATAAAACACACAGCTAGGTAATTTGGCTCGACAGGATGAAATGTTTACTCCACTTTTCAATACATTTGTTAAGCAATAAAAAAAAGGTAGGTTAATTGCTAACAAATTCCCGTATCTCTTTAAGAAAATCCGCAATTACGTTAGAAATAAAAACCACCAGTTCGCTTCGGTTAAGCGTTACAAAATATGTGTTGTTTATTAGAAAAAATCTATTGCTATATACCTAATCCTGTCATAAGTTCAGTTATACAATTTCCAGCGCTTATCGTTTAAGACTTCTTGCTGGAATAGAATACTAGTCAGTTTTGTTTCAGTCTTCAAACTATTAACATGAAGTGGAGTGTTAAAGAGAATCGAGTCGGGGTAATAGCGTTGCGTAGGTGTGGAAAGAGTGCTGGCCAAATTTTCGAGTTGCTAATACCACTCGGAATATCGAGAATATTCGTTTATCGGGATATTGTTCGCTTCGGCGTACGAATGCGGTAGTAAAGGCAGTGCGTGAACGAATTTGGAGAAATCCCCTTAAGAAGCAGAAAATCATGTCAAAGGAATTGGATATATCAACCAGATCCATGTCTAGGCTGAATCAGTGCGTGAACAAATTTGGAGAAATCCTCTTAAGAAGCAGAAAATCTTGTCCAATGAATTGGATATATCAACCAGATCCATGTCTAGGCTGAATCAGGATGATCTCCATATGACAAACTATCGTCGGTCCACTGGTCATCTTCTAACTATTCAACTAAAAAAAAAATAGGTTGGAAAGATGCAAGCGACATTCAATTTACAAATGAGAAAAATTTTCACCAACAAACAAACAAAATGACAAAATGCTCCAAAGCTAAAACCACGCAGGAGTGTCTCACAGTCAATATTCCTGGCTTTTTAACTGCAGAAGATTAGCCGTCGGGGAATCCAGACCTGAATCCACTGGATTATGGTTTGTGGTCAGAATTGGAGAACATGGCCGGCAAGACTCCTCACAGAAATTTGGAAAGCCTTAAAACAGCATTAAACAGAATAGCGTCCACGATCTCCATGGAAACAATACGTGCCGCTATAGCCTAATGGCCACACAGTTTAGAAACTTGTGTTAAAACAAAAGGCAATCATTTCGAGTGATTCCAATTTTTTTAATAATCAATAATGCAACAATTTTGAAGACAATATGTTTATTGGTTTTTTTTATAGTGTTTCTTGTAACAGAACTTATGGCAAGACTAGGTATATGATACAGTTTTTGTGCAAGTTTTTTTTTTATTTTTCATAAATATTATATATATATAATATACAATTGATTTTTTTATTGTTTCATTTTAACATTCACAATAGTATTATATACAATATTTAATTAGGAATTAACGAAATTCATGTATAACAAATATTAAGAATTTATGAAATTTATATGCGTATCATATATTATAAATATATATTAAGAATTTAGGTAATTTATGTGCATATAATAAATATTAAAAATTGGCATCAACACAAGGTAATACCAATATATCACATAATCTACCAGTTTTGCACTATTCCTGTTGTATAATAGTACGAGGTGTGTTGGAATTTTTAAATTTGGATTTGGAGAGTTCGAATTGTCAATTTCATTTGTTAAAAGTAATGGATTAAAGAACTTGTATCAAATTTTGCATAAAAAATGAAATAAACTGTAACAAATGCTAACAAAGGCCTATGGTGAGTCTGTTATAAGTAAAGAGTTTACGATTGGTAAACTTGGTATAAGCGTTTCCAAGGTGGCCGTGAAGACGAATCAGCGAAGCTGCTGATTCAGCTAAAAAAAAACCTTCATATCGGTGAAGAATGATTTAAAATTTTTATGCAATTACAAATTTTTACGGAGACCGAAAAGACGACTATAGGAATTTTGGATGCGTTGACAATCACTGAAATGTAAGAAAAAAAAAAATCTCATATAACACAATCTAAAACTCACGTCAGCAACCGATATTTACCGCTGTTTTTAAACAAAATGTGTGATTTCTGTCGAATGATAGGACACTGCAGTAAAGTTTGATACAAAAAAGGCGGCCAGCAAAAAGAAGGGAGAAAGACACGAAGTTCTCGTGGTGCAAGGACAATCCAGTTTACAGGATGAAACAATGTTATTTCTATGAAATTAACAACACATCAACAGAGACAGCGTATACCAGAATTTCGATAAAGTTAAACATAAATGGAGTTATGGAAGAATTTGAAATCGACTTTGGTGCATCGTGCACTGTAATTTCCGAGATTACATAGAACCAAATCAAAGACATAGTTTAGGAGCTGGAGATATCAACGCTCAGTTAGTTTGCAGACCCGGTCAAGGGAAAAACTCAAATTTTTAGGATCTGTTTGGGTGAATGTCATAATATATAAAAAAATTGAATGTTACTTGGTGGTTGTTGTCGGTTTTTTTCATGTGGAGGTCGGAGTTTGATGGGTCGGAACTGGTTTACATCTTTGGGTACATCGAGTGCACAAAAAAGTGTTTTTGCGGGGAGTTCTTCTTCATTACTTTAATATGAAGAAAACTGCTGCCCAAAGTCATCGTATTTTGGTGGAAGTTTATGGTGAACGTGCGCTAGCTGAGCGAACGTGCCAAAAGTGGTTTGCACGATTTAAAAGTAGTGATTTTGGCTTGGAAGACGATGAACGTCCTGAGCAGCCAATAAAGTTTGAAGATGAAGACCTGGAAGCATTACTCTATGACGATTGTTGCCAAACACAAGAAGAGCTCGCAGAATCTTTGGGTGTCACTCAAGCAGCCATTTCAAAACGTTTAAAAGCAGCTGGATATATTCAAAAGCAATGAAATTGAGTTTCACATGAATTCAAGCCGAGAGACGTCGAAAGGCGGTTTTGCATGTCCGAAATTCTGCTGGAACGGCACAAAAGGAACTCATTTTTGCATCGGATTATTACTGGTAATGAAAAATGGATCCATTACGACAACCCCAAGCGCAAAAAATCATATGTGAAACCTGACCAACCAGCCAAATCAACGGAAAAGCTCAATATCCATGACGCGAACGTAATGCTCTGTATTTGGTGGAATCAGATAGGTGTGCTGTATTATGAGCTGCTAAAACCGGGTGAAACTATCAATGGACAATGTCACCGAACACAATTAATCCGTTTGAAGAGAGCAGTAGCCGAAAAACGCCCGGAATATGCAACCAGACACGAAGCTATAATTTTCCATCATGACAACGCTTGGCCCCACGTTACTATTCCGGTTAAGAACTATTTGGAAAACAATGGATGGGAAGTCTTACCCCACCCTCCTTATAACCCAGACCTTGCCCCTTCTGACTACCATTTGTTTCGGTCGATGCAGAACGCCCTTACTGAAATATGGTTCACATTAGCGCAGAATATCAAAAATTGGCTTGATTCATTCTTGGCTGCCAAGCCGGCGCAGTTCTTTTGGGATGGGATCCACAAATTGCCAGAAAGATGGGAAAAAGTCATAGCTTCAGATGGGCAATACTTTGAATAATACTATTGTACATGTTTTTCTTAAATAAACGTTCAAATTTTGAAAAAAAACCCGCACGAATTAAATTACATACCCAATAATATCAAACGATTTTTTGATATGTCTATGACGGGTTTGTCTGGTATAGCAATGATTGGTCGGCCAATAAGAAAATTAGCTGGTGTAAATGCTAGTTGAACGTCGCTGGAGTCATGCAAAGCCACAAGCGGTCGAGAATTTAAGCAAGCCTCCACATGAACTAATAGAGTGTGAAGTTGATCGTAGTAGATCAAATTGCTGCCAATAACGCGTAGTAGTAGATGTTTTTTTTAGCAGATATCACTGCCGCCTAACATAATCCTTCAAGATGTGGTGCCCTTGTCGGAATAAAATGCCACTGCGTTCCTCTGTTCTCTAACAGCCATGCCAATGTCGAAAGTCTTCTGCCAGTATCTGATTTGCGCCAGTGAATGATGTGTCATTGGCGCTATGAGTTCATGAAACGGGCCACGTCGACTTGTAAAACGCGTTAGTACGTTGATAAATGCCTCTGAATATAAGTCCTCTGCTAACTCGATATGCACTGCCTTAGTTGCCATACAAACAAAGATACCCACCTATGTCTACTTTTCTGTGCGTACTTACTTTGCTCCAACGCGTATGTTGAATAGGTCACAGTTGTCAATACCTGCCACTGAAAAAGGGGTTGATTGTGTAACTCGTGCTCTAGGAAGTGAAGCCATACGTTGGGTTGTCATGTTATGCCGATGCCGTTTGCAAATTAAACAAAAATTAATGCATCTTTTTACACGAATGCGTAAATGGAGAATACACTATTTTCGCTTAAGATTGTGTATCATTAGCTGAATGCTACCATGTAGTGTGTCTTGAGGTATTTGGCGTATGATGAGATCGGTAAGTGTGCCTCCTTTTGCCAAAATAGGTGGTGTCGTTGCTCGTCGTTGATGTCTGCGTTTTCCAATCTGCCTGATATACTCGTAGTATGCCAGTTGTATAATTCAAAAAGGGAGCCAATGAAATGATTTTACTTGAATTTGGCCTTTGTGAAGTGACGATATTTCTGAACCAAAGAACCGTTGCTGATCTGCTTTAATCGCAATGCTGTTTCTCTATGGAGAAAGGTTGATGTCTCTTGCCTCAATGAGCCTTTTTCCAACGAAATTTTTTTCCGTAGTATTCCAGTTGTACAATCCAAAAAGGGAGCCAATGAAATGATTTTACTTGAATGTGAAATGGTTTGGCCTTTGTGAAGTGACAATAGTTCTGAACCAAAGAACCGTTGCTGATCTGCTTTAATCGCAACGCCAATTCCTGTTTCTCTGCGGATATAGGTTGATGTTTCTTGCCTCGATGAGCCTTTTTCCAACGAAATATGATTACTATGGTACGTGGTAATTTGCAAAGATCGCTGAATCTCTCAACTAAACCTGCATGCCATCTTGCCGATAGTACGTCTGCAATGAAAGTGTAGATCTTGCCTAAGCCAGTTTGGATTTAGGTAATTTCATCTCAACTTCCTGTGCTGTGGGAGCGTTAAATAGTGCCATAGCATAATGTTCAGGCAATGGGCCTTGCCACCAAAGAGAATGTGTAACCAATGTTGCGGGACTGACACCACAACTTGTGCAATCTGGAGGGTTGAATTGAGTACGAATATAATTCCAATTAGCCACACTTGAATGCTCTTGAATAAATGCCACTCTGGAAGCCACGTATTGTTTGAGTTGTGTAGGGTTTTTATCAAGCCAATGCAAAACGATTTTTGAATCACTCCAAAAGTGTACGGAAGTCCTTCCAAATTCTAAACCATACGAATATCCTTCATTAGGTTGGCGAGGAGATGCTGCACAAAGTTCAAGTTATTGTTTTGATTGGAGCCACGTTTGTTTTTGCTGCGTGTATCCTGGTTACATGTATGCCACCCTTATGCTTGGTGCTGAGATATATAACTGCAGCATATGCCTTAACGCTAGCAACGCAAAAGTCATACAAATGTGATGAAGTTTCTACTGACATGCCAAGCTAACGAGGTATCCGAATCGCCTCCACTTCTTTCAGTTGATTGCGCAAGGTGAGCCATTCATTGAGTATGTCAGGTGGTACTGGTTCATCGCAGCCCAAGCCAGCCTGCCATAGTGACACCTGGGAGTGCCAAATATCTGAACATGTAAAAAAAAAGTGTTTAAAAATGATGTATTCGTCTAGAGAACATCAAAATTATTTAAAATTTTTGTTGTTTAATTTAAAAGTGATTCATAAATAAAACGTACTTCGAAGTTAGATTCATCTGACCACAATAAGTGTGCCTTCTGGTTTTTTTCCGAGAACCACGACTTCTTCCTGGCTTTGCATCCTTAAAGTCCAACTTCCCTAAGTCTGGAAGTTTTCTCCCAGATTTTTCGCGTCTCGTAGTCTCGCTATACCGTTTAAATGCAGTTTGCACGGCACAACGTGAGCAATCCACTTCTTTCGCAATTTTAGTCCGTTTTTTTCCTACCTCAAATAAGAGCTGTATTTTAATACGTTTATCCAGACTAAGTTCACTTGTTTTTGGCATTTTAAAAGAAAAATTAACAAATTCCACTATTATGAACAGTAGAGATCGCACTCTGATCCTTCTTCGAAAAAGGTGCATAAACACGCCATTGTATTATAACAGTGCATTGATAACCTTTCTTAAAAAAATAAGTCATTTACAACTTCATATATAGTAATGACGCAGTAAACCATAAAATTCAAGCTAATTACTTCCGAGAAGTAATTTGGCAGTAAAGACAGAAAGAGGAGGGTGCCTAATACATTTGACCAAGGCTTTTATATATATATATATATGGAATACCTGATCTACAGGACTGCCTAGGACAAGCTCCATGTATGATACAAATAACGATAGCACAGTGGATTGAGAACATGCTTAAGGGCAGAATTATCAATTCAGAATTTAAGAGAGACACAGTCATGAAAACGGTTCTCACAGCGACATCCTTGCAAGTTTCGAACAGAAGAGTGTTAAGGCTACGCTGACGATAAAGTCATTCAGGTGGGAGGAAAACATCTTTCAATGATTCGCGAACTAATAAAGATTTTCATAGGCTTACGGCACTCGTCAGAACTTACTTAATTCCACTCTTGCTTCAAAACTAATTTGAGCGACTCTTTTGATCATATGGAATTAGTGAATGCTGCTGTTCTTTTTGACATGGATGTTATAAGCGTACGGAACTTGTCTAAACTTACTTTGTTTACTTCAACTACTAGTGTTTACAGTTACAGAGCTTCGATATATCGCTCACCTCAAAATTAGATTCATCTGACCATAATTCGTGATGCCAATCTTCCTCAGTAAAATGAGGTGACAGTTTTTTACGATTTTTTGAATATGATCCTATTAAAATTGCGTCCTCCTTAGGTGTGGTCGATTTTATATTGCCCGTTTTCGATTCAAGTGAGACCCAGTCTGCTGGAACTCTTCTAATATTTTTTATACAGTACAACGCGAGCAATTCACTGCTTTTTCTATTTCACTTTGGTTCTTGCCTGATTCATATAAAAATTGAGTTTTCATAAATTTTGATAGATAAATATTAAAATTTAAAATGCAAATGATATGCAAAATAAAATGGTATGCAAACCTCAAACAACGATCGTGCACTGATCGCGTACTCCACATCGCGCTTAATGTAACAAAAGAAATATTTTCATTCATAATGAATTTTCCCAGACATGAAACCTTTTTTTGCAACTTCATTAGGTAATTCCAAATCCAATGAAAAATAGGCGAAGAATTACAAGAAATAATAAAAAATATAGAGCGAAAAACGGAGGATGCCTCATAGTTTTTGCCAAGGCTGTATTTGAGAATCATCTAGATAGTAAGCTCAGTTGGAAGCGTAACATCGAAGAAAGAACCAAAAAAGCATTACGAGCATTCTACAAAGAATCTTTGGTAAACGTTGGGCAGTAAAACAGTGTATAATACACTGCATGTTCATGGACATAGTTAGACCAATTCTTAACTATGGTGCGCTTGTATGGTGGAGACCGCGGAAAAGACTAGTTAACTCAAAGCACTCACACAAGTTCAAAAAATAAAGTTTGTAGCAATAAAGGGAGCGTTAAGATGTACTCCTCAAACTGCACTAGGTATAATGCTCAACGTCCTTCCTTTAGACGAATTTCTTAAAATAACTGCTTCAAAAAGTTCGATCAGACTAAGGGAGTCAGGCCTATGGATACCCCGCAATTTAGGACACGTGTCTATAATACAGGAGTACACAGTAAAAATAGAGAAGTGTAGTGACAACATCGTGCCAAGTGTAGACTTTGATAGGAGTTTCTCCACATCAGACATGACAGGTTAACTAACACTGCCACCAGCAATGGACAACTCCATCTCTACAAGAACAGCTCCAAAATGGAGAAAGGTACTGTATCTGTCCGGATCCAGGACTCCTTAAAGACTCCGGGGATTCAGTATTTTTTAGACGGTCAAGCAGCCATAACAATATTGGCAAGTAAAAACACCAAATCAATAGAAATACAAAAAATGTCAATATATCAAAAAAAAACCTACGTACTTCTCTAGCTGTTGTTATGTACAATAAAAGAAATTTAGTGACTCATTATTCTATAAAAATTATGTTTTACGTGTTTTGGTATGCTCTGCGATTTTCAATTATTATAAAATGTGGAGCAAAGAATTTGCATCAAATTTTGTGTAAAAAATGGAATCAAGTGCTCTAAATCATTTGAAATGTTGACAAAGGCATACGGTGAGTCTGCTCCAAGTAAAAGAAATGTTTACAAGTGGTACAAGCTCTTGAAATATGGCCGAGAAGATGTCAATGACGAACCTCGTCGTGGACACCCCACGTGAGAACATCGAAGCTGTGAAGAGAATTGTTTTCGAAAAATCGTCGAATTATCATAAGAGAAATTGCTTTGGATGGTGACATATCGTGCCATGCATGTTGGGCTTTTCGGGATTTTCTTTCACTTCACAGAACGAAAAGTGGGCCTGTTAGCGGACATAGAGATAATGTCAGGTCAGAATCAAAAAAAAAAAAAAAGGAATTAGGATGCCCAGCGATTCCTAATCGAATTGTAGCAACGTCTTCACCGTTTTGTGCTAAAAAAAAAAAAACAAGAACGGAGAATGCTTTCTTCAACAATTTCCAGATGCTGTAGACGCCATAATAAACAGTCATTACGTGGACGACTGTAATGCAAGCTTTGAAAACAAAGAAGAGGCGGTAAAGATCGCCAATGAAATCATTCATGTGCATGGTCAAGGTGGGTTTGCTATTCGTAACTTTTGGTTAAACTCACAATGTGCATCGAACCAATTGGAATTTGCCAGCGAGGAATCAATTTTACCAGTGTAAAATACCGAGAATGAATTATTTTTCTCATTCAACAGAGAACGAATTAATCCTCGAGTTATTGACGGCAGCTAATTGCCCACAAAAAGAGAAGTTTTTCGATTCCTGATGCAGATATACGATCCTCTAGGATTAATTGCCAATATTTTCATAAATTTGCAGGTCCAGAATGAGTTGAAATGACCAAATACAACATGATCATTACAGCACATGGCGTAAGTGGTCTCACTCCACTTCACAACCTTTACTTAGTCAAATAAAAAATCCTCATATATACATATGTATTTTACAAATTTCATTATCGCAAAGGCTGGTAAAGTCAAGCTTAATATATTGTACTATTGTGTGACTTCTGTGAGGACGCCTTCGCCTCTGTTGCATTTATTCAAATAAGCTGCGGCGAAAAAAATTATTGATGTTTAGTAGCAGCAAAGACAAAGGTAGCGCGGCTACGCCACATTTCAATCCCACAGACGGAACTTGAAGTTGTAGTCCTGGACTCAAAACTTACCTGTTCTATCATTGAAAATCATTGAACAAATTTTACACGCCAAGTCTATTAGACCGAATAAAAAACCGTAATCTACATATTAGAACATATCACCCAAAAAAAGTTTCAGCAGTTTGTTTCACTGAGGATTGGTGAAACGACCGAGGCAATATTGTGGAAATGGAATATAGCGGACGAAGAAGCGTATGAACTTTGACTTTTCATCACAGAGCCGCTAGAACAAAGGTCCCAACTTTCTTTGGAAACCGGAACAATATAAGCCAAAATGCGAACTTAATGTTGCTTCTTTTAACGATGACATCGTTGAACAATTTTGACACACTATAACATAGTATATCAAAGCTGTTTAAATTATTGTTTAGGTTGTTCGAATAGTACGAGGGCTGATTAATGAGCACCCGGATTGGATAGTTGGCACTACTGAGTGTACCAAAATGAGTGTACCATCATTTAGTATACCCTCTTTTAGCCCGTCTGTCAAAATTTGTTGACACATACGACTTTTATTTTTTATTTTTTTTTTTTGACGCCCATTTCAAAACAACGTGTTTTTGTTTTTCGCGACTATGGAAAAAGAGCAGTATCGCTCCGTGATCCGATTCTTGTTTTTGAGTGGCAAAACCTGCGAGAAAATCAAGACCATTCTCGATGGTGTGTATGGGACCTTCACATTCCCGTACAAACAGTTGCCATTGGTTTGCAGAGTTTCACCGTGGCCGCACTGAACCAAAGACCGTTATCAGAGAGGAAACCGTGGACAAAATCCACGATTTCACATTGGCCGATCGCCGAGTAAAAATTCGCTCCAAAGAAGGCGAAGGCCGTGACTTAGGCCAGAAACGTGATGACCAATATTTGAAGAAGAGAAAAACAATCACAGGAGCGTACTACGTCGATTTACTGGGCCGATTCAACGCCGATTTGAAGAAAAAACGACTACATTTAGCGAAGAAAAAAGTGCTCTTCCACCACAACGCACTGGCTCACAACTCTGCAGTCGCCACAGAAATTCCTCCGTATTCTCCGGATTTGGATCCCTGCGACTTATTTTTGTTTCTATACCTTAAATGATCGCTCGCCATAGGGTACGGGTCGAACGAGGAAGTCATCGCCGCCGCAGAGCAGGCCAACGAAAGTCGTACTATACGGAGGGGAGGCTCGGAAAAGTGTTTCGAGTTGAAAAGGGATTATATTGAAAAATAAATTGTTAAAACTTAAAAAAACTTACGGTGTCATTTCTAATCCTCGTACACGTAAGAAAATTTTTATATAGATTAGCTTACCAGCCGCATTTTCAAAGAAAAATTATCATCAAGACGAAAATGAACCTCTTGATGGATTTCTTTTAAAAATCAGCATTAACTTGTTCTATAATCCATTCAACGAACTCTCTTCGTTGTGTGTGGTAGTACTCTTTAGTTCTTGAGTAAATTGTACTGAAGAGATTTTTGAGAGGCTTAATATTGACCATTCGTTATCATTTCGAAATTTAAAAAAGCTTGGATTTACTTTCAAGCTCGCCACATGAGTACATCATAGTTAACTCTTATAATCGAATCAATCTCATTAGGTTGAATTTTCGATGTAAGCCAAGTCAATATATGCGCGTGTAATATACTTCTTTTTCGCCATATGATTGTCAAACACGTAACATTTCGTCACCCCAAAAATATGATTTTTGTGAATAAAATAAATAAATTAAAATGAAAATAGACCTTTGGACCGAAAAAACTGTTTTATTTCCGGCTACTCAAGATTGTATGTCATAGTTATGAAGAGATCTGTTTTCTGATATATATCATTGCATCTTGAGTTTTTCGTGTAGATATATTGGTGATTCAGTGAATATAGATGGAAAAATTATATGTTGACCTATATTTCAAGGATCAACTTACTTACAGAGTCTCTGAGATCAATATAATATATAATATAATCATTATACAAGGTGTGTTTAAAAAAGTAAGGTGACCTTATATTTTTATAAAAAAAAATATTTATTTATTCATCAATACCAGTTGTACCGGTATGAAGTAAGCATCAGATACAAATGTCTCGATAGGGAACATTTGTGAATGGGCCTTAATTTTTTTTTGTTGTTTGGTTGCTATGACACCTGTGAAACATATTTAGTATACATCAAGCCATTGAGCAAGCAACATCATATTTTTTCATCGTGTTAAAAATGTTAAAAATGTCGAATTTTGTACCAGAAAGTGATGACTTGTGGAAAGCATTAATTTTTTGTTTTCATTTCAAGAAGAGTGCTGCAGAGTGGCATCGAATGCTTGTCGAGGCATATGGTGATCATGCAATTCATGAATTGTTACTGGCGATGAGAAATGAATTTATTTATCCGGGACAACCATCAACTTCGACTGCAAGACCAGATCGAGTCGGCAAGAAGACAATGCTGTGTGTCTGATGGGAACAGAAAGGTGTGATGTACCACGAGCTCCTAAAAACCTAGTGAAACCATTAATACAGATCGCTACCGACAACAAATGATCAATTTGAACCAAGTATTGATCGAAAAACGACCAGTATGGGCCAGAAGACACGGCAAGGTAATTTTGCTCCATGACAATGCACCTACACACAAAGCAAAACTGGTTCAGGATACACCCAAAGCACTTGGCTGGGAGCTGCTACTCCACCAACTGTATTCACCAGACTTGACTCCTTCCGACTACCATTTGTTTTCATCAATTGGATAAGCTTTAGCTGAACAGCATTTCGAATCCTACGAGGAAGTCGAAAATTGTGTGACTTTTTGGTTTGCTTCAAAGGACGAATAGTTTTATTGGCGTGGAATCCATAAATTGTCTGAAAAATGGGAAAAATTAGATCTTCTGGCTCGCGGCATTGTGAATAACACTGAGAAATAAATGTCACAAAAGCAATAAAGGAATTATCGATACATACATGTGCACAAATGTCATATGCTCATAAAATAAACATCGATGCAAACATGTGCTTAAATGTCATAACTTCACAAAATAAACATCTTCGTTAGCAACTTACCGTTTGAAAATAGAATTCCACACCAAAATGATTAATCAGAATGAAATGAACAGCGAATTCGAATTGATTTTGAAAGTAATCCACCTAAAAATTAATTGCACAATCCGAAATTACCGTTTGAACTGATTTACGATGCGCATGCAATCACAAAGAACATAACCATTCATAATGTGCATTTAATCAAACGGAACTCACCTCTATGAAATCACTTTTGGCTGGTAATTTTCACAAAAAATCCTTTCAAATCAAATTGAATTACAATAACTGTCAAAAGCTAATTAAAATTTCATAAAACTTGAAAAAATGCTGATGAATCGCAACACACATCTGCTCAGCACAATAGTATGCGATAGAAAGACTGCGCAAATGAATCAGCTGTCAAAAGCTGATGCACACAACGCCGTCTACTGGCAATACCGGAATCAGCATTTGAAATCATGTTCATTTTTAATGTGTGACAAAAAAAAATTGTCACACAAATTTGGTGCAAAAACTATTGTCGCGAAAAATTGTCAAAAAAAAAAAAAAAAATTGTCACAACCTAACGTAAACATTAACGTCATCTATCATGAAGATGGCGTCGTAAAATCGCTCCATATAAAGTGTATGGGAAAATGAATTTCCTTCATAATTTTGGTGGAATCATCGAAATCGGTCCAGGCGTTCTTAAGTTATAGGCGTAGTAACTAACATCACTCTCTTTTATATATTTATAAAATTTTAGCCTCAAACACGCTAAAATCAAAATTTTTAATTTTGCTATTATTAAAAAATTCGAAATTGTTAAAAAAAAACATGCCAAAACGGCCGCCATTTTGTGAATTTTTTTTTTTTGCTTTTTCCGGTCCGGGCTATATTGGCATCTATCCTAATAAAAAATCCGTTCGGCTTTTTTGTTTCAGATGACCAGAAGGGTTGAAATCATGCACGTCAGGACACTTTTTTTTTACTAAAAGTAATTGAGTAATAAGGCTCTAGTCTATCTAGTCTATCACTAGTCTAGTCATAAATAGTGATACAAAGAAAAAACTTATGCCAACTGAAAACGCGCTGATAATTTTGTCAAATCCCTAACTACAAATTATGGAAGACTTCATTCGCAAAGACCACAATGTGCCTTAAAGCACGACCTAAGACTTATTGGCCAATCATCAAGCCAATCATTCTTCGGAAAGTTGTCGACAGTGCGGACAAAGGCTCAATTCAAAGGCTCAATATTTCAGTGATGAGTAGAGCGGCCATTTCCTCTAAAACGGTCCAAAACTTGTTATCCAAAGGGTTGAGGCCTGGACTACCAGCTGATCAATCATCCGGTAATATGAAGTCGGGTACACTTTTTTTTTAAACATTTTTGAGTGGTTTTCGCCTTGTAGGCTGGAGTAGAATCTTGTTGGAATATCCGGTGCTTGTTTGCAAATATTGTTCGACTTAGCGGCTTTACGACGTCTTCTAAAACAGTGGTTTGGTATACTTTCGCCGAAGTCTTAACTCCTTTTTCACAAAAATTGAGGGAGGTTGGTTATTTCATCGTAGCATGAATAGTCATGAACAGAATTTGTCTCAGCATTTTTAGCGTACCGTCTTAAGAGCTTTTGATTTTTGCTAACGTTTTTGCTTCAATGCGACTGTAAGCAGGTAGCCAGTGTGTCTTTTGCAGGCATTAAGTCCCAAGACTTCTTTGATGATGCGAGACATGGATTTTTGCAAAATGTTAATTTCCTGGGGCAAAATCTTCTGCTTTCTCAATGGTTTGCGTCTGATTCGAGCCTGCAGCTTTGATGGCTTTGATGGTAAAAATATAACATAAATATAAAATATAAATGCAATACTTTATTTAAAACAGTTGCAATAAAAATTATATCAATATTTATGAATAGCCTAAGTATAAGACCTTGATCATTCAAGTCCTACTTTATGGCACAGAAGCATGAACTATATCGAAAGCGGATCAAGATATCCTCAGTCGTTTCGAGAGAAAAAATGTTTTAAAAATATTCTGTATCATTTGCATTTAAAGGAGAAGATTCAACGACGAACGGAACGAGCTGTACAGCGACATCAACGTAGTCACAAAACTGCGCATTAGTCGCCTGAAATTGCTGGGACATGTAGAGGGAATGGATACCAATGTTCCAGCCTTCGTCTTCGAATCTAAAACAACGCAGTAGAAGAAGAACTCACGTTTGGTGACGCGAGTTATTGTATAACATAAAAGAATAAATGTTTATGCTACGCCGAAATGCGTGCTCTTTATTAATATTGTTAAAACTAAATACTATATGAGATCTTAGTGCTATTTATACTATTGAGATACAATGAAATATTCCGATGTATGTTGTTTACTTGTATTCGGGTAGTTCATTGTTTATATTAATAATGCATTTTGCGATTTATTTATTTATTTATTTTTTTATAATTAGCGCGCGGTATTTAAGTACCCTTAAAATGTATGTACACAGCGTAGGCGATCATTATGCATTTTAGATCATGTTCTATTGGTGATGTCGGTGGTAATACTGTTTACATTCCTAACTGATTATGTTATCTGGTGTACGTGACATAAGGCGAATGAGGGAATAGGCAGAGAGATGCAATAAACTATATATTGGACTGGATGTTATTCGATTAGTATCAGGAAACTTTATATTTCTTAAATATTACTAAATTTGTAATCAGTCGTTGTATTCGATGAAGCGCAGGACGTTTAGCTGTTCGTCATTTTGCTTGTATATGGCATATTTGAATTGTTGTTGGTAGTTGAAGTATTGCTTTTCATCAATAATTGTGGAGTAATTGGATCATATTAAATTAGGTCTATTTTTACATTATTCCAGGTGTATTCATAATCTGTAATAATATTTCCGTTTTCAAGTAGCTAAAGTAGTGCGTTATTTTCATCTCTTCCTCAATCGTTGCTAATCTCCGTCCTTTAGTTTGGGGAAGAGGAAAAAATCAAATGGGGCCAAATCCGGTGAATATGGTGGCTAAGGCATGATTATATTGATTACATTGCATTATCGTGATGTAAAAGCCATGGATTATTTGTCCACAATTCCGGATGTTTTTTACGTATTGCTTCTCGCAAACGGCGCATAACTTATTGACAGTACGTTCTTGAATCTTGGTAATCGAAAAAAAAAAACAGTGATCAAAACTATGAAATTTGATCAAAGCACACCAAGCTTCGACGTTATCACCTTTTGTTGATCTGCTGCGGCGTCCAGAGCGAAGGTCTTCATTGGCATGTTCTCGGTCATCTTGGAAGAGCTTGTACCACTTGATACCTCTTTTACTTAGAGCATACTCACCGTATGCCACTGTCAACACTTTAAGTGTTTTAGAGCACTTAATTCCATTTTATACACAAAGTTTGACGCAAATTATTTTCTTCATTTTTTTATTATAATTGAAAATCGCCGTGCACACCAAAACGCAACGCCTTAAGGATTTCGTCTCCTGGTGAAGAATTATTTTCCTATGCTGGGACTCTAGCGAATTCGATAACCGTGCTGTGTGTATGCTCAATTTGATCGTTAGTTTTCAAATAAAATGTCGGGGTTATTGTATGTACAATTTGTAGCGTTTGAGTAAATTTGTGATAATATTTAGTCAATGTATTTGTAGGTATTCTTTTTACTCAGAATTTCTCATATATAGCAGTATTTTCAGTATGTATCAGTTTTGCTGATGTATATGCTTCCGTTCCTCTGAATTAAATCTAAATGTATGTGTTTGCTTACATGATTTGGTATTGGTGCAACTCCGGTTGGTTGTTTTTTTTGGTATGCCTTCGCATTTGTTTGCGAGACAGATTTCACACTCTTGTGTTCCTTTATTGCACATTTGGCGTACAGTTGCCCAAATATATTTAGTCAGTGTATCCTGCGCGTCATTTTTATAATTTCTATGTTCTCGTTTACCTGTTTGGATTACAATTCATGTGGCACCCATTTACCAGACGGTCAGAAATTGTTTATTGTGCAACATTTAACATTTCTGCTATTTGTTTCTGACTCACAGTGTCATCTTCATCCAATATTGTTTGCAATTCGGCGTCTTCAAACTTTGTTGATGGTCTTCCATATCCTTCATTTCTCACATCGAAATCGTTTTCTCTGAACTGTTGAAACCATCTTTTGCATGTTGCATGATCACCATATGCCTCGACAAGCATTCGATGCGACTTTGCAGCACTTTTCTTCAAATAAAAAAAAAAAATTATTTCTTTCCGCAAGTCATCATTTTCTGGTACAAAATTCGACATTTTAAAACGATGAAAAAATATGATGTTGTTTGCTCAACGACTTGCCAATACATAGACGTAGGATATTGTCTATGCATCGTTAAAATATAGAAGGTGCGTTCTTTAAACCGAACGTCAATCTAAGGTATTCATATTTTGCGCTTTTTTTCTCTATCTGATTCATTCAACAAGATTTGGTAAAAGCTTGACTCTAACTCTAATGTCGTACGAGTAAAATCGTTTGCTTTGCCTAAGTTTTGGATTTTCATTGTATAGGGTATCTATCATTAAAATTAAGCTAATGCCTATATATGCCTTATATACTTCGTTATCGGCACCTTTTTTTTTTTGCGACGGTCCAAATTGGAGAGTTGTATGGACTTTTACTAGGTATATTTGTATTTTATTTCTGTGATGGAGGATTTGGTAGTTGATTGTATCGTTGTGGTGTAATTTGTGCGTCAAACTGCATGTTCGCGTTATCGTGGTATATTGTGCTTGCAATTGCATATGCCGTTTCTAAATCCTTTGGATAGTGACTGTATAACATGCCATTTGTATATTTGCTGTTAAATACTGTGATAAATGTACAGACTGCTTCTTGATTTGCATATTCTGATATTGATGCAGATCCCTGTTCTCCTGAAATCTCTATCTTTGAGAGTGCAAGGTTCAATGCTTTGCTGACTTCGCTGTAGAATTCTGGCAGTGTGCGTCTGACTTTTTCCATTTCTTCGGGAAGTACATACAGTGATCGTTGATCGGCATAAGGGTAGTCAAGCCTGTTGATGATTGAAAAGAAGTTCAGGTGTTGTGGTTGATTAGTATATCTGCTATATATATTACATCGGCTATGTTATATTATATCGGCTACTTCTCCAATAATTTTTGAACGTAAAGTTTTAAATTATGCATAGTAGTTTGGGTGATTAGAGAATTGCTTAATATTTTCCATTAATGTCCACGTTCTTTTCTTCCAAATTCTTTTAATAGTTGTATTCTGCAGATACTGTGTGACTACTACTATCTGTGCTCGTAAATTTGCGATGTCTTAAGCAATTGTATCGTCGTCGTTTAGCATTGAACGTAGAGAATTTAATAGTATCTGACATTTATTTCGTGAGTCCAGTATGAGGCATTCTCTTTGTAGTAAGGAAGCTTTTATATCACTTTATTTTTCACAATTTTATCCGTTTTGGCTAATTACTATTTCAAGGTTTGTTTTTTTTTTTTTGTGGCTGAATTTAAATTGTGATATCTCACTTTTTCAGATTCTGGTTTTATGTTTTACTTCAAAGCCGTGAAACTTTTATTTTATTATCCTGTATTTCAGGGATATTTGGCTGCAGTCAAAAGTTACACTGGCTTGAACCCCCAGTTATTAGTGATTGACTAAAAAGAATAGTTATTTATGCTTCGCCGAAATGCGTGATTTTTATTGATATTCTTAAGACTTACTTCTATATGAGATCTTAGTGCTATTTATACTATTGAGATGTGTCGGTTTTTATCGAATATTTCGTTGTTTGTTGTTTACTAGTATTAATTCCGCTGTTTGTTGTTTACTAGTATAGGGTTTTCTAATAACGACTTGACAACTTTTTTTTTAAATAAAAGGCAAACCATTTGATATATTTCAAAAACTTTATTATTGGCTTGAAGTACAATCAAAACATTTATGAATGGAACTCGACTTCGTTCATATGGCCACCGCGGGCACGTTTGCAGCGGTCAATTTTCAATTTTCAACGACTCGGCCACACATTTTGGCCGAAACGGCCCTTATTTCGCATTCAATGTTGGCTCTTAGCTCTTCCAACGTCGTCGGCGTGTTGGCATAAACCAATGAGTTAACATAGCCCCACCGAAAATAGTCAAGCGGCGTTAAATCACACAGACGAGGCGGCCAATCGACTGGCCCATGTCCTGAGATAATACACTCACCATACTTACTTTTCAATAAATCGATTGTAGCGTGTGCTGTGTGGCTTGTGGCACCATCCTGTTGAAATCACATGTCGTCCAAGTCCATATCTTCCAATTCGGGCCAAAAATAATCGGTGATCATGGCGCGATAACGCTGACCATTCACAGTAACGTGACGATGGTTATCGTCGACGAAAAAATATGGCCCAATAACGCCGCCGGCATTCATTCATTGAGCCAAAAATGAGCTTCGTCACTAAGATGATTTTGCGATGAAATTCATCATCTTGGGGCATCTTCTCCAGAACCAAATCGGAGAACGTATCTCGTTAGTGTACTTTACCATGATGAAAATGTTTAGTTTACTGAATAAATTGACATTGACAGTTTGATGATTAGTGAAATCAACTAAATTCAAAGTTGTCAAGTCCCTATTGGAAAACCCTATATTTGCTAGTTCATTGTTTATGTTGATAGTGCATTTAGCGATAATGCATTTTAGACCATGGTAATGTCGGTGGTGACTTGAGACGAATGAGGCAGAGAGTGAAATTTCGTCGTTAACTCGCGCACAGGTAAAAAGGGGACCTCAACCAATATGACTAACTGAAGAGACTGATCAATTGAGGCCCAGGTTCACCCCGAACTGTAGCGCCACATAATGTAAATATGCTTTTCTATTTCTAAGCTCCTAGCACTTTTATGACTTCTTTCATAATCTCTGGTCTCCC
Source organism: Volucella inanis (assembly GCA_907269105.1). Lineage (NCBI taxonomy): Eukaryota > Metazoa > Arthropoda > Insecta > Diptera > Syrphidae > Volucella > Volucella inanis. Next base: position 87,449,692 of record OU026153.1, on the reverse strand, counting down.
GAATCCGTAACGGGATTGTATGATAGTTGGTCTCTTTCATCCTGATAAAGCTCTTCGATGTATTCTTTCCATCGGGCTAGTTTGTCTTTCGTAGTCAATAGCATGTCGAAATGTTTTTTGTACTAGATATTAAATTTACTTTTTTGTGTATATTAATTTTGTGTTGATATCTATCTATCACAAAGACTTCAAATCCAAAATCGAAGCTCTGATCGCGAAACTTGTTGGGCACTTCGTCATCTGAACGTGCTTGGAAAAAAAAAACACCTTTTATTCCTAGCACCTCTAATTTTGTTTCTTCCCAATCTGTTCCTTATATCTATTTTCTTCTTACTTATTTTTTCTTCTTTCTTCCCTTAGCATTAGTATTTTATCTGGCATCCACTTATCGCTTGGTCGTTAATCTCTGTTGTCTTTTTTTATGATTAGCGCGCGGTCAAGGGATTTGAGTGCCCTTAAAATATGTTTACACAGCAAAGGCGAAGGAAAATCAGGGAGGTTGAAAAGGTGTCAATTCATTGGTTGATATTAGTATCACCTATGAGTTTAATCGCACGAATTATTATATATTGAAGCCAGACCAGAGCTGGAGAAATATTTCCTACATCGCTTGAGGAAACCTAGACTTTCGCAGCATTTTTGGCGATTTCGAATATGTGATCGTTACAACGTAGATTGTCACTGACACACATACCGAAAATGTAGTTTTTTGATTTCGAAGATGCAAGTGCCTTTCATACATAATGTCTGGGTATTAAGATTTCGCTTTAATGACAGCAGACAGCATTGAGTTTTGAAATCATTAAAAACTTTACCGTTCGCAGTAATATATCGTCATTATCCGTCCATATGGGATTGAGAATACCTGTGATTTGGTTTGTATGTATTAACTCTATTCTTTATTGTCAAGTACGCTCGCCTAAGTAACGTGAATAATTGATAAAAGGTCTTTGACGGTTAAGCAACAAGACGAATATTACATAGACTTTTATTGAATAATGCTTTTAGTGGGTGGCCGTGTTGTAAGTCGTAGTGTATCGGCTTTCAGTGGGTTTATTTTTATTATTCTATTATTTTTAGGTAGTTAGTAAGTTTTATAAAGTCCGTTTACTAAGTTTTTTTATTAAAAAGAGTTTTGTTAGTTTTAATTGTAATGAATATAAGTGTAATAATAAATATATTCCTTATGAAACTTCAAAAAACATAATTTAACAAAAAAAATAAATAAATAAATAAATAACTAATTTTTAATAAATTAACATTAATATTCTTAATTAGTTCGTTTGAATAGAGACGATGGGAGTGCAGTGAATTCACTCCTCTGCTTGCCGAAAGGAATTAAAACAATAGAATGCTATGATTATTTTTTTGGTTTTCGGAAGCGTAAATGAAGAGATTCGTACAGGCGACATAGACTTGGCCTGGCATTTGGAATTCTACGACGACCGTCTTTAGTGTCTGTCCCCAGGAATCGTTAAAAGGAACCAGAGGAGTTTTCGGGATGAAAACATCCTCTCCCCAGACACATCTGGTTAAGATTGTGGCGACTATGACGTTATTTAGTAGTTTCTTGACGCAGAACCTAGATACAATTGCATAGTTTTCGGGTATCTAAATTAGGCATAAGCATTATAAATACCATAATGTTTATCTTCCGCTCATCCGCAAGAGGGCGGTGATAATTTCTTTTGGAGTCTCATCAACCACGGAGTTGGTGGCTTATTTCATCATTGATTCCGCCTCAAACATATCTAGGAAGAAATGATTAATCAATTCCATATTTTTAGTGAATATGCGGCGTTCGCAAAAACAAGAATCACAAGATTTTTTGTGCGCCATTGTACATTCTTCCTAAAGGCTAAAATCGCAGGCTCTGATGCTTTATGACTATCTTTGGAGATGTTGTACACGGGGCTTTTACTTATGTCTAAATTGAGAGGAATCTTAAAGCAGGAATTTGCCGTTTTACAGGCAAAGTGGCCGCGTTACCCGATGACGACGAAGATAGATTGAGTTTACCTTCAGTTCGCACTTTATTAAGTAGCAAATTTATGAAAGGGCGTCCAAAAAATCATTTTGCCTTCATTAGAGACAATACTTGTAATAATTTCTTCATAAATCTGCCGTTTTTCAGCAGCAGATTGTTTTTCGTTTTGAGTTGCTACGGTTGCCAGTGTGGCCAGATCATAGTTCGTCTCCACTGCGTAGTCCCGGCTGGTTTCAATATTGTTGGCCGCGTGTAGAGTCGGAAGTCCATATTGAGCCAGTAGATGTCATCCATTTCAAAATACGTTTTCCTGTGAATATTAATAACATAAGGCTTTCTAAAAATACTTTTTATCCATTTGGAACATTGATTTCTCAGTCAGTTTCTACAACTGACACTCACATTAATCATAAGCATCTCTACATATGAAACTTCACAATTATATACGTATGAAGGTGGTTCTTCACCAAATTCATAAATTATCCTATTATTATGCAGTTTTGTTGTAAAGCGTTAGATTTAACAAAGACTTAAAGGTAGGTACCACTTATTTTTATATATATATTATTATACAATATATAATATATATTTATATCCCAAACGATTAATATTAGTAGATTTATTTACCTTACAAAGTCTTCAATCTTACAAACCAGCAAAGATCATTGAAACCGATGATCCACCAGTGACCATTGAAACCAAAAATTGGGTTTGTTGTTTATGTTTTCACTAAATCGGCGACTGCAAGTCTCAGGTTCTTATACATGCGTGTAGTACATACATATACATATATGTACATACAAATGTGTACTGCATGAAATGTTTTTTTTAATTGTATTTCTGATTCTTTTCAACTGATGATATTGAAACATATCGCAGTTCTTAAGTTGATGGGCTATCGAACAATGAAACTGCCGTTAGTATCATTCCAGTAGTTTTTTTTTGCGATGCTCGGACAAACAAAAAAAAATTCTAAAAAAAACTATTTTGGTACAGACACATACATATGAAGTAATCCAAGTGGTTTTTTGAAAATATCTTCAATGTATTCGTACAGACACGGCTTCGTTACAATTTTATAATATGTAGTACAAATATAATAACTCGATAAGTAATTTTATTTTTACCTTCTCCCTTTCTTTTAAATTCTCTGTATCTTTATTATTACTGCGGTCTCTTAACCATTTTGTGAAATTATTAATTCTTTGCGTTTCCCCCCGAAGTTTAATTTAATCCATTATCACTTTTCTTAGTCATGTCTCTACACCATTTAATTATTTTTTATTTTTTATTTTTAATAAAATATTTCGATATTTAAAGGGTTTTTGTTGAACTGAAGTGTCCCGATGCAAACAGCTGGCAAACTCTCCTTGTGAGATTGTAGCCAGAAAAGGCTACGTGATGTATTTGCTATGAAAAATAACATGGAAAGTGAAATACTACCGTCACGGTGATAGAGGATGAATTTTAAGCGGAATAATGAAAAATTGTTTTTTCAATTTTTCACGGTCTTTGGTATGATGTACTACGTCAGAATAGGCTAAATTAACTGCAGGATACGGCCTGCAAGAAAGTAGGTCAAGCACTGTTTTTGGTAGCTGGGCTTGCTGGAGATGTGCTGTTGGTAGTCATGTGGCTGATAGGTGCACCCGGAAGGTAGTGCGCCGGGTGCCGGAACATAGAATAATAATAACGATTTTCCATATAAGATATCCTTTTTCATAATATGGGGACAAAGCCGAGGGAAGACAATTTGAAAAAGATTAATTGATGAGATATTTTATCAAAGACTTTAGCTAAATCTGTAGCAATAAAATCGATTTCGGTGCCATATACAAACTGAACAAAGCTTGTAGAAGTTGATATACCTTTGAAAAATCCATGCTGACTGAGGAATGGCTTAGCAGTTCACTAAAAAATACTTTCGAACATTTTAAGTATGTGAGAAAGATTAGAAATAGGGCAGTAATTAGGGGAGAAATATTGGAGGAACTTTTTTTGAGAAATATTGCGAGGAGCCCTTCCGGGACAGGTAAAAACCCATCATGAAGTTTTTGTAACCAAGAGAGTAAGAGTGAACAATGGAGAAATTGGGATGATAATTAAAATATAAGGGGTACGGTATGAAGAAGTTGTCTGCAAATGATTGCTTAAAAAGAAAATTATATATTTTCGAATGAAAAAGATTTTCTTATGTAATTGACGAATTAAAGACCTAGTATCTAGTATAAGCTTGGTGTTAGCAGTGCCAAGAGCGCTGGTAGATTCAGTTATAGAGATGGGTGAATTGGAGGTAGGTTCGTTTCGCTCATTAAATGTAAGAGGAAAGTTGTTGTATGGAGTAGTGGTTGGAGAGCAAGGTGGTTGAGATACAGACAAAAAAGACAGTTAGGAATAAAGAAATTTATCATGGTCAACTCGGGTATAATGAAGGCGAGAGTGTCCATAGTTCCGAAAAGCAGTTTCGGAAAGTCCCGAGACTGTCAAGAAGATGGCGACTGCAATAACATATCCATATGATTTTTTGTCAGTCCCAACTTTCAAACAATACATATTAAAATTTAGTTACATTTCGACTATCAGTCACCGAGATATTGATGTTTTACTATAGTGGCGCACATTTTGATATTTTCCAAACCATCGAAAAATTTAAGTTTTGTACGTTGATAAAACAATGTTATTTGACGAAAAAAAGTACCCTTAAAACTCAAGAATGGCTAGAAAAATGTTATAAGGCAACTGCTCCGTCGAAAGCAACCATTTGTCACTGGTCTGCTGAATTCAAACACGATAGTACAGACACAAATGATACTGAGATCTCTCGGCGCCCAAATGAAAACATAAAAAAAAATACACAAAATCGTCTTGAACAACCGTTAAGTAAAAGTGCGTGAGATAACTGATATCGTAAAGATAACAATAGACCGTATATGGGTATTTGCGAAAAATCTGTTCGACATATTGTTGATTTACAGCGCTGTTTGGAGCTGTTTAAGCGAAATGCAGTAGGTGAAATAGATAAAAAAAAAACTATGGTTAACAGGAAATAGATGTGGCTCCAATAAAGAGGTGAGCTTCGAATCTAAAGCGTACTTCGGAAAAGTTGGGCAAATTGTTTTACGACTATAAGAAAGGCATAGAAATCTTAGAGCAGCATTGGAATGAATATATCAGTCTAGAAAAAGACTATGTTGATAAATAAAGCCGAATTTTGCCAAAAAATTGTGTTTTTATATATTAGTCTCTGGATGAACCTTCTGGCACAGTATATAGATAGGGAGGCCTTCCTGTTGGGTGGAGACGATGACGCTTGTTTTAATTTTTCCCAACAAAGCAAACAGAATCGAATTTGTTGCAAACATACACGAAAAAGAGACGCATATTTTCTTACATCTTCTCATTTCTTAGCATAAAGAAGATTTATTAGCATTCAGTTGAATATAATTTTTGTTGAGTCAATTTAAGAATTGCTTTTGCCGAATTCACTGAGGAAATTGACGACGATGATTCAAAGTGCTCGAAACTTACCGCATTAAAATTAATTTAGTGTAGTTTAATTAAATGAGATTTCAAATTAGATGGTCTATTATTTTTAAACTTATTTTTACATGTTTTACACATAGCCAAACTGTCGTCTACATTATTTTCAAAATAGTTCTAAATCTCATTTTTGTTCCCCATAGTAAAACAATTATATTCAAACGTTGATGAGGATGAACTAAAAGAAACTGTGGGCATAAATCTTATCTTCATATTTGTTAAACAGACCAACCCTTCAAGAATAAGGGGAAAAAAAAATGATAAGCAAAAGCCAAAGCAGAAAGCAGTTGACTGCGATTGTTGTTGACTTGTAAAAGTCCACACACACAACAGCAAAGCAAAATGAGAATTAGTGATCGTTATCTGTGAAAATAGTGGCAGAGGATAGTTGGGGTGTGTGTGTGGGGGGGGGGGGGGATAACAGAGCTGACGTTGGAGCGGCTATATGTATCAAATTAGTTATTTGGATTCAAGGGCTGGTTCAACGATTTGTAGGTTGAATTGTCGGCGCTGGATGCGACGGTGATTCGGCTTCGTTTTATAACAACTAAGTCAAAATTTAAGTATTATAAATAGAATTTAAAGTCAAAAAACATTGTTACATTGTGTTCTGCCAATAGTGAAAACTTATTTCAAGAGAGGCATACAATTCATATGCCTAATAAATCAAGAAAAAGTGTACACGATACCAACTCTCCCGCGATGCAAAACGCCGATTGTTTAGTTGACATGTTAGACATGCCGAGTGAAATGAACATTAACAACAACACAAGTAATTGGACAACCGTAATAATTTTGGCAATAAAAAAAGAAGGCGAGAACTAGATGAGCGCAATTTTAAATCGGCCCTAGCTGGCAACCGGTTTGCCGCACTATCTGGGATTGAAGTATCGCCATCAGAGTTTTCCGAAAGCAAAAACCAAAAAAAAAAGAAGCAACATATACTACTAACAACCCAATCATTGATCTGCAGATTGCTGAAAATTCGCAAGTCAATACAAATTCTTTCATAAAAAGTAATAAATCCTTTTATTCACCCATTTTTATAGTAGTAATCCGCGGAACTGGTATTGGAGCTTACTCCAATAAGTCTGTAGATGAAATAAAACAAGCTCTGTGTGTATAGCTGCGCGAAATGTAAAAATTAACAAAGTATATTTTTCGTTCAGTTAGAAACCGGTGAATTTGCAAAAGATCTCACTCACATTATATATCTCCTAAATCAACGTGTCTACTGGAAAAAAAAAAAACAGATAATCGGTGATCCGTTGTTATCGGTGTCAAAGATTTGGTCATACAGAAGATTCCCGAACCTAAATGCGCCAATTGTGATTTACAAGGTCACTCAGCTAGCGATCCCAGTTGTCCCTCATATAAAAATAAAGAAAGAAAAGCAAAGCAAATTGGCCCTAAAGCTAGATACCAAGCAGATGAAACCAAATTTCATGTGCAGGATGCAATTAACATATTTCATTTTGAGAGCGTAAGCAAACTGCCACTGCCGGTAAGCGATCTCAATAGTATCAGTACAACTTCAGCCTTAAATAATCAGCCCGATAGCATTACCGATTTTTTAAATGAAGCAAGAAGCTTATTTAATTTTTTCTTTACGGATCTTTTATACAAAATTAGCCAGTTCTGACCAAATTACCAGAAAATACAAAGCAAAGAAGAAAAGATGTTCACATATCTTGAATTTGTAGCCTTTTTTGTAACGTAATGCAAGCCACAAAGTTGAAAGTTTTGTCAATCAAAGACGACTAGCCTTAATAAATATCTTAAGTAATCTAAAACCTCAAATATGTTTCCTCTCTGAGACGCGAAAGAAATAAGCCACAATTTAACGGGTATACGATTATTCAAAGTAAATCGGCTACTCCACATAATAAATTAATATGAGTTTATAATTGGGTGCGATTTCAATGCACGACATCCAAATTGGGACGACACAACAACGAACGGCAATGGAAATATATTGTATAACCTGGTTCTATAGCGGCCGACTATAATCCGACTTTCGCCAGGTTCTCTTCCATCCTTGATTTTTTTCTCAAATAAAGCTTAATAATTACAATTCGAGAGCCAAATGGAAATGCATGCAATACCTTTCCTACTCCTTCTGACATTTTGTAATAGAAGCAACATTTGAATTTTTTGGTGCCAGCCCATTGTTAATTCCTCCCATCATGCTTTAGAAGTTACAGTAACACAAATTGGGATATCTTTCGAACTCAAATAATAATAGCCTTTCTCAGCACAATATTCCAATGGAAACTAATATCTCTAATTTGGAAATAAATTTACTGATAAGTGATATGAAGAAAAAAATTATTAGCTGCATACATACATATTAACTCTGTCAGTAGAAATTCCAAAGAGTTAAAGTATAATAATATTTCAGTTGCAACGAAAAACTTATACAAAATTCGAAATATTTGGCTGAGAAAATAAAAACAAATTTCATCAACATTTAAATATAGTTACTAGAGACTATCAAGACCTTTATTCCCCATTAAAGTGCCTAAATAAAATTATTAAGGAGAGAGTAAAAATAGATGTAGATAATCACTTAAGATCACGATTGAACAAAATTAGATCCTCTCCTGAGGCTTTTAAGCTAGGAAGCATTTTAGAACTAATGTAATAGACATGTAATAATATGACATGGAAGCGAAACTCACCTCATGCAAAGCAATGTTTACACAAGCCTTTTTTCCAAAAAAAAATTCAAGATGCTCCTTCACCTCACCATCAGATCAAATTTCTTCGATTAAATCTTAATACAAAGATATCACAGGGTCCTGATCAAATCCCAAACTTCATTCTACGAAAATCTCCCTCTTAAGTAGATGTTATCTTTTAATTTATCTGAATAATAGCTATTTGCCTGCAATATGGAAAAAATCTATTTTATTGTCTATAGCGAAAAAAAGGAGCGCACGATATAAAGGACTTTCGCCCGATAGTATTATTATTTAATATAGTTAAGTTACTCGAGCGGGTGCTTTCCGAAACTTTGGATAGTTTCTGCGAGGATTTAAATTTAATTTTAAGCAACCAATTTGGATTTAAAGAGAGCACTCAATTTTAAATTCCAGAAATGCATATATTGCCATTAGTTCTGAGTACTCCGAGAAATTCCTGGTGCTTTCAGGCGTTCCCCAAAATTCTGGGTCCCAAGTTGTTTAATATTTGTTTGCAGGACTCTGAGCCAGAAGCGATCTTCTTCGCTGATGACATGTCAGTCGTAGCTTGCGACACTCGACTTCACAATGCCTTAAACAAAATTAGAAATGCAATCCCATAAATAGCCGCATACCTAACCCTACGACGGTAACATAATTTAAATGAACACGCATAGTAACAGGGGTGCCACGTCACCTCACGATAATAAAATGAATAAAAAAAAACTTTTGTTTAATGAAAAATAAAACTTTTATTCTAAATGAAATTAGACTAAAATAAATATGTTTTTGACAACTTCAACACAATTGAGACAAGTTTACACACGATGTTTAGGGCACGCATGTCTTTTGCATTTTGAACAAAAAATCTTCACATTTTTGTCATTCTTTCAAGGACACAATGCACATCGAGCTTGCATTGTTGACTTGCATTAATTCATCATTTCATTATCGCCGTCCGGATAGCTTATCCAGGGATGCATATACTATAGTCAACTGCTGTTGACGTTGGGCTTGTTCCTTCGTGTTGTCCCACTTTTTGCACATCATATTGGTCATTTCTCTTTACTTTAATGATTCTGTATGGTCCTAAAAGTTTTGTGCAAAGCTTCAAGCCAGCTCAAAATGTGCAACTCCAAATCACCCACCTCGTATTTACTTGCTTGTCGTTTTCTGTTAAAGGCTTTTCTATTTTGCTCTTGGGCTTTAAGGATTTCTTCTTTTGCGGCTTTTCTTAGTTTTCGAAATCGTCCAACAATGCCTCTTCAAGTAACATCTTGAAGTCCACAAGATAAACACAAATAAAAAAGCATGTGCTAAATTCGGATAAACGAAATGCACTCACTGTAGTATTAATAAAACGTTTAAGCACTGACGATGAATTACACAGGCCGAAAAGGACTTCAAGAAATTCGTACTGCCCATCGGGTGTTACAAAAGAGGTGAATTTTTGGCTCTCCTCTGAGACGTTGACATGAAATACTCCGTTCCTTAAATCTAGGGTTGTAAACACTTTTGCGCTGTGGAGCTTCTCCAAGATTTCTTCCATTATAGGTAAGGAATACCGGTCCTTGATTATTTTCGTGTTTTATATGCGATTGTCTACGCATAAGCGAGTACTATCATCCTTTTTCTTTATCAGCGCTATTGGACCAGTAAAGTCCAACCGACTATGCTGTATTACCCCGTCCACTAACCACTCGTCTATTGGCCTATTAACGATTTCCCTCCCCGGAGCTGCGAGGCTCCTAGCCTTTGATATACTGGAGCTTCGTCTTGTAGAATCAAATTCATTTGTACACATGATGTATCAACCTTTTTGGGTGAATATCATTCAATAGCTTCTTCAATTCGTTCTTTAAAATCAACATTGCCGATGCAAGGGCCTTTGTCCTTCCTTAAATCTAGGGTTGTAAACACTTTTGCGCTGTGGAGCTTCTCCAAGATTTCTTCCATTATAGGTAAGGAATACCGGTCCTTGATTATTTTCGTGTTTTATATGCGATTGTCTACGCATAAGCGAGTACTATCATCCTTTTTCTTTATCAGCGCTATTGGACCAGTAAAGTCCAACCGACTATGCTGTATTACCCCGTCCACTAACCACTCGTCTATTGGCCTATTAACGATTTCCCTCCCCGGAGCTGCGAGGCTCCTAGCCTTTGATATACTGGAGCTTCGTCTTGTAGAATCAAATTCATTTGTACACATGATGTATCAACCTTTTTGGGTGAATATCATTCAATAGCTTCTTCAATTCGTTCTTTAAAATCAACATTGCCGATGCAAGGGCCTTTGTCCTTCTCCTCTTTCACTGAGATACTCAGTATATCGTTTTCGTCTAGATCCAGTCTACTTACTGATTCTTCTCTTTTATGTAGTGTTCGGATGTTGATGACTTTACCTTTGTTATTGTAAATCCACATTCTCTAGAATATCCTTCCTAAAGAAGATTTAGCCTGGAATTCATTCGTCTCGCACTACTTGGAATCTAATCTCATATTCTTCTTCGTCGATTACTAGAGATATTACACCGGATCTTTATGTTATTTGCAGTACATTGCCGAAATCTTTTCATGTCATCCCAGGCTGTTTAGTCATCACTGAGCCTACTTCCTTTTGCGTAAATTCGTGCATGACAGAAACATCGTTTCCACTGATTTTTAGCAATATTTGACTATCCTCAGCCTGAAGTCGCTAGACTCGATTAATGCTCCTTGAAATTGGTCCATTCCGCTGATCAGTTGTTGGACAGCTAGCGGATACATGCCCAAATCGATTACATTTGAAGCACTTCCTACCTTTATCTTTATCTGGGCAGCCTTGTGCTAAGTGCGAATCGAAACCACAATTATGACGTTGCCTTCTTTTATCACCACGATGCATTTCATGCGAATAATTTGGCTTACTGGATGCACTAGACCTATTATCTGTTTTCAGCTTTGGCATGTGGCGTTGTACCCTATTATAGGATTCTAACTTTTCTTTGAGTTCGTCTAAAGACCTTGCTTCGTACAATAGTATTTTGTTATTTGGAGCATCCGGAATATAATGTACCAAATTGTTGACGATTCATCTACTTTACCTCGGTGAGCAATCTGCGTCATCACATACATTCTGTGCACTTCGGCGGCTGAGGGACCTTTTCCAATTTCCCTATTAAACTTTTCTTTTAATGTTTTCCATTTTAAAATACCACGGGAAGACTCAACAGCCAGTTTTGCTGGTCATAGAGGTATTTTTGGATGTCATTTCACTCACAAGATGTTGAAATGTCTTGAAATTCCTTAACCCAGTCCTGGACTCTTCTATGTCCCTGAAAACGAAATTATTCTGACTGGCCATTTTGTGCTTTCGAGAATTGTTTCCTTCCTCTGTACTGTCGTATTCCTGCGTGCTGCTTCCTTCGTTAACGTTGTTCTCTCTCTTCAACGTTTACTTCGTTGATTTGTGCCTTACACAACTCGTCTGCTTCGTTTTCTTCGTTCACTTCGTTGTTTTGCAATCAATAATCGTTTAGTGTTTTACACCTTTCGTCTACTTCCTGAGCGTCGCACACTTCTTCTTGCGAATTCTCTTTACTTAAGTTAGAGATACAACTTTAGTCTTATTTTAACTCTAACAACACTTCACTCACTTTCAATGACCCGAATGCCACCTGAATACGTTTGATTAGATCTGTCTTTACTACGTAACGGTAGGACAGTCCTTTACTTTGTAAAAATGCTTGTAGTTGCTTCATTGTGAGCGAGTTGAACTCATCCATTAATCAACGTGATAGAAAACAAAACAATACACAAATTTCGATAAACCGGTGGATCCCGGTTGAGCCCGCATGTAGAAAAAGATTTGGTACTATTGGTTTAAAATGTACTTTGATTTTTCTTAAATAAATCTAAGCTACTACAATTTTAGTTGTCCAGTTGAGGTAACGTAACGAACTGCCTTCTTTCTTTATTTTAACTCAGCTCATCACTTTCGGTTCCTTCGCACGACAGCGACCAGATATTTAACCCGTTGAGTAGGGTATACCGACCTTATCCATGGGTATACCATGGATACCTTGGTAATCCATGACCATACCGCTCCAGCCACAAATAAGCCAACGACCAGTAACGTGAATTTCCTCCAGTTGGTTATCTTCGCTTAATTGGTTTTCATTACTCCATGTTCCACTGTTTATATTCCACATTGGGTCAACTACCTTCATGTTCAGCGGATCAATACATGGTCAAGTTGATTCGTGTTCGGCAGGTCGTTACTCATCGATTGATGGCCCATTTGTGTCATCTAGCTGGCGACATATTCTTCGTCATCGTATTGCTTTAATGGATTTGCTTGGATTCAATATATCGTATTCGGATCGGATTCGTTGGTGACTAAATAAACATGTTGGAATCGGGTCGCAATAGAAGGTAATGAACCGAGGATGGTCGATCAAATATAAACAATAATCATAATAAAAATTTGAAGCGATGAGTCGTCGATGGTCTGAAAATTAAATAATTACATGGAGAATAAACTAATAAAATAACGATGTGTCGACTTGGCTTTTCATTCATTAACTTCCGAGTAACAAGGAGTTAGAGAACACTTTTGCATTATCAAAATTCAGAATTTTTCACTTTCACATTTATAATTATTGATTAACTCCTCACAGCTTTCCCCATCTTTGTTTACCACCGGTACTCTTTGACTCATAGGCTCTTAATAAGTTACTTGATGTATCTGCCATTATATTTGTTTATTTTATTGGTATACGTACGAGCAGTGACTAAGTGTATGGAACTACTAATGAATAACTGGTTGAGTGTGAATTTTGTTGGTGCAATGTTTCATATTGTTGTTAGGGTATAACACCTGCAACAATTTGATTCGGTAAACCAACGTCAGAATTTTCACTTCGCAGCCTTGCTTCCCGTCGTCGGTGTTTGTGTTTCTTGTGTTTGTTTGAGATTATGACTAGGGGATTCAGGGTGGACGTAGTCAATATACGCGGGCTAAAAACCTCTCAGATCACGCTGATTCCGTGCTACTGTCTAGGATCTTGTGCTATTATTCCCCTCTCAGCGCGCTTTCGCCATTTACATGCGTAGTAATGGTGCTTGCCAAACTCCACCTGTAACACGAAACTTTAGCTCTTGCAGGGATCGTAGGAGAGGACAACGCAGGAACATCCACCCAATAGAACGCCGCTTTGTTGGATTCTCTGCCGCGAGTTGTGCTGTTCGAAAACCGCAGCAATACGCTGAACCGACAATCCAACAAATGAATGTCAACCAACAAAAAAAAAAAAAAAAAAATCGAGAGAAGAAAAGAATAAGAATGTGTTTTCTTATTAACAAATTTTTCTTCAATTGTTTTATTTTTTATTTAAACGGAATTTGGTATAAAAAAAAGAAAATTAAATTCTACTCGTACACATGTGTATTTGTTGTTATGACGGTGGATAACCTGACTGACTTTGGCTTTGATCGTGCTCGGCTTTTATTCACTACTTCGATGTGAAGAGGTACTTTTTTGAAAAAAGCTTTTTGTGGAAAAGCTCCCTGGCTGTTTATTATTCAAGGGTCGCCATTACAATAATAATTATATACAAAAGTTCATTATTAGTACTTGAAGTTAAATATTTTCCATTTTATAACAAAAATTCATTACATTCATTACAATTAGGTTAATTTTATTAGGTAAAGTTTATTGAAATTATGTTGTGTTACAATCTACCCCTCTGGCGCTTTGATCGTCTCGATGATGCGGCAGGACTGGATGTTGGCTCTGTCGTCTTCGGGCGTTCGCGTCTTCGTAATGGTTGCACTGGTTCGTCATTCAATTTGGATATTTGGTTCTAGAGGGGACATGGTATTTCCCCAAAGACCTTGTGTGGTCATCTTTTGATGCTACTTGTTAAGTTGAAGCTCCGATCTGTTTTATGATAACGTAAGGACCGTCTTGTCTGGGTACAAATTTAGAAATGACTGACTAAAACCTGGTCACCTATCCTTAAAGGAGTCTGCTTCCTTGGTTTTTTTCGATATGGCGTTTGTTGCGGTCTTGTGATTTTTTGGTCTTTGTTTTTGACATCTTTTCCAATATCGGAACGATTTGCGGAGCGAAGTTGTTGTTTTGTTGTATTGGCCTAAGATCGTATTTGACGTCGTCAATTTTTCTAGGTTCTCGTCCGAATGTAAAATATGAAGCTGAATAGCCGGTGCTCTGGCATTTGGCCGTGTTCATCGTGAACCTAATTGCAGGAAGAATTTCGGCCCAAGTTGTGTAGTTGTTGCCTACCATAATTCCTAGTTGGGTCTTCAAATCTCTGTTCTTCCTCTCTCTTCTTTCCTTTCCACGGGATTGGGTTCTGGGTAGTAGACAGGAGTCAAAGTTTGCTGGATACCGATATAATCAGCTAATTATTGCATTAACGCAGATATAAACTGAGGTCCATTGTCTGTTATTAGGCGCCTTGATATACCATAGCGTAAGAAAATTTTTTGTAGTAATGTTATGGCACAGTTTTCAGCGGTTGCTTCTTTTAGCTGAAAAATTTCTACCCATCTGCTGGCTAGGTCTTCAGCTATCTAGATTCATTGGTAGCCATCTTCTGTGATCGGTAATGGTCCAAATATGTCAGCTATTATTACTTCAAAGCGTTACTTGAAAGCGTTTGGAGTAGGCCACAAGGTTTCATATTGCTTGGTTTATAGTGTTGACAAGCGAGGCAATTTGCTATATATTTTGTTATGCTATTTTGCATTCCAGGCCAATAATATCGAGAGGCAATCCGAGCTAGTGTTCGATCAATGCCGTAGTAACCTGAAGTCTTTTCATCGTGATAATGTTTTAAGATAGATTCCCGCTCTAGGGCTGGGACTTCTACTTGCGCAGATTTAGCATCAAATTCTGGTGAGTAACTGTATAAGATACCATCGCTTAATAAGTATCCACGGGAAGTCCATCTTATTAGATTTTCGTCGCTTTGTTCGAAAGATTCGATGATTAATTTAAGTTGTCTATCTTTCAATTGAACTTCGCGAATTTCTTCTGCATTCCTTGCAGGTAAATCGATCTGGAAGCTGCAAATGTCGCATTCTGATCAGTATGATCTGTGTCAGCGCACTGTGGCCTGGATAACATATCGGCCACGCAGTTAATCCAACCGGGTGTACAACCCAAGTCAAAGTTATAAGGCTGCAGTTGCAGTGCCCAACGTGCTAATCTTCCAGATAATGAATTTAAGCTCACCAGCCATTTCAGAGGTTGGTGGTACGTTTTAAGAGTTACTATATTTCGTGCCTTCAATGTACCCTCGAATTTTATTAATAGCCCATACAAAAGCAAGGTCTTCACGTTCTGTTGTCCATAATAAATATGTTCAGCAGCTGTGAGGAGTCTCGAAGCGTATTCGATGGGATGTCCATTCTCTTTCTCTCCCTGGACAAGAACTGCCCCGAAAGCGTATTTGCTAGCATCTGTTTTTAATGCAAAAGGTTGGTTTTCTTGAGCTTGTCGTAATATGTGTGCAGAAGTTAATCAATTTTTTAGCGTTTCAAATGCGTCAATTTCTTCCTTGTCCCACTTCCATACGGAAGTGAAAGTACTTACGATGACGGTCCCAGAAGTACCCGTCCCAACAAAGAAAACACAAAAATTTTGGAAAAAAAATTTATTTATTTTGCAACATAATCGCCTTTTAGCTCTGTACATTTTTCCCAGCGATGTTCAAAAAGTTCGATACCCTTTTTATAATAAGAACTGTCTTGCTCCTCAAAATATCCATTAACTGCCGACATCACTTCTTCATCGTTGGAAAATCTTTGAAAACTGGGCCATTTTTTCAAGTTTGGGAACAGAAAATAATCCGAGGGGCTAAATCTGGTGAATAGGGTGCATGAGGTAGTAATTCCAACTTTAATTCAATAATTTTGGCTATTGCAATAATGGATTTGTGAGCTGGTGCATTGTCCTAAGGAAACATCACTTTCTTCTTAGCCAAATGCGACCGTTTTTTCTTGATTTCTTTGCTCAAACGTTGCAATAAGTTCGCATAATACTGGCCGTTGATAGTTTTTCCTTTTTCAAGATAGTCAATGAAAATTATCCCACGCGTATCCCAGAAAATCGACGCCATGACCTTGCCGGTAGATGAAACGGTCTTCGCCTTCTTTGGAGCCGATTCTCGGTTCTCCCTTTTGAATCCATTGTTTTGATTGTTCTTTTGTCTCAGGTGTAAAGTGAGCAAGTAAAGCAAAAATTCTGCTTTGTTCCTGTGAAACTTCGCTAAACACTAAATTGAAACATCTTCACGACACTGTTTTTGCTTGAGTGTGAGCAAACGCGGCACCCATCTTGCACACAGCTTTCTCATGTCCAAATTTTCAAATAATATGCGATGTACCGCACTTTTTGAAATGCCTACATTGTCTGCTAGCTCGAGTACTTTCAATCGACGATCATCCAGTACCGCTTTGTGGATTTTCTTCACCATTTCTGGAGTCGTCGCCTCATTTGGTCGACCATTGCGATGCTCGTCTTGGCAGCTCGTACGGCCTCGTTTAAACTCAGCAACCCAAAATTTTACTGTTGTTAACGAAGGAGCAAACTCACCCAGAGTAGAATTCAGTTCAGCTTTTATATTGGTTGGTGACTTAGTTTTGTTAACCTTTAGTTTGAATTCTTTAAGACGATGGAATAAATTCTTAAGGTCAATGTAATATTCTTCAAAACTATCTGAGCAAAGTATTATGTCGTCAAGATAAATTAATATAAAGGCAGTAGGAATTCCTTTCCGGAATTTGTCCACAAGACTTTGGAAAGTAGCTGGAGCGTTTCGGATGCCAAAAGACATTCGTTTGAATTGGAATAGGCCAAATGGTGTTATAAACGCGTTTTTTTCACATCCCTTTCATAAATTTGTATCTGATAGTATCCAGTTTGAAGATCCAAACTACTCTTAAATTTGTTTTTTATAGTTGAATGCAGCAAATCGGTAGCGGATATTTATCCGGTACTGTTATGATATTAAGCTTTCTGTAATCTCTTCACTCTCTTCGATTATGCCCATATCAAGCATCCTTCTTAGTTCTTTTAATTGGTCCTTTCTGGTAGACGAAAGCTTATAAGGTGTTGTTGCTATTGGCTCGTGATCACCTGTATTTATTTTGTGTTCGGCAAATGGGGTGGCTTCTGTTGGTGCTTCAAACAAGGATTTTTCTTGCAACAGCAACTCATTTAACATATTTTTGTCGTTCTTATCTAAAGTCTTCTCTTCATCGCAATGTAATTGAACATCGAACGCTAATATTTCGGTAAAGTAAGGTTCAAAATATACCTCTTCTTCTGCGCGTACTTATGCAGAGAACAAGCTTGATTTTTCTCGTTTTCGCTCTGGTGTTATTTCATTTCTTAGTGAGTCGTTGGAAATTCTCTGGATCAAATGGGGTGAATAGTCATTAGTTGTTACAACTTTTCGTTTAGCTGGCGAATGAATGTTAGTATTCGCTTTTGACTTTGGAGTAGCGGAGATGAGAGACATCACTTCGATGGCCTTAAACCACTCTAGGAAAGCGTTGGCCTGCCTTATAGGAGTTTGTCCGGTTGGAGATTGTTTCGGCGATGTGACATCTGCGGTCAAGGTTTTTAAACCAGAAAGTAAATTGGTTGGGACCTCAGATTTTACCAGCTTAGTGTGTGTGTAGAAGTCAAATTTCTTTGTTGGCTTATCATCGAAATATCTCAATCTTTGTCCTCGGTCAAGAACCATTCCATTTTGTTCCAGGAAATCAATCCCAAAGTCCGATTTCCGGTAGTTTTTGGTAGTGCGATAAATTTAATGGGTCTTAATCGATTACCAATTATGATATTGGAATTGTGCGTAACTAGGTCCCAATTGTTGATTGGATGCAGATGAAAAAAACAGTTGAAGGTCATTTTGGCAGCATGTCTAGCATAATTTTTTCCTCTGGCTTGGGGTCCACAAGTTTTTCGAGTGGAGTGCGCTTTTCGCAAATCAAATAATCGGTCATTTTGTTCGGTCTTTGCTTTTGTGCGAAAATTTCTACGTATATTTGATAGGCTGGCTTAGCTGGAGAGTGGGCATTTCGTAAAAAAGAGACTACATCATACCAAGTTTTCATCTCCGTTTTAACCCCTTGCCACAGTAGCTAGCGCTTTCCTCCAGCAGTAGAGGAAAACCGCTTATCGCATCTTTATCATTTATTCGTTCTACGTCTTTGTGGACGTTTATTGTTGCGATGAAACCCTCTACAGTAGGGGCGTCACTCTCACCTTTAAAGCGTGCTGTGCAATAGCTGAAACTACCTTTAATCTTGCTTTGCGCCTGCATCGCTTCAATGAATTTTTTCAGCTGCTCATCCGTAAACTGGGCCATTTCCGTGCCTTTTTTTCGTTTTGCGGTAATGCGCTTACCCTTTTCTCGCGTCCGTATTGGTGATTTTAGCAGACCTGACTGACTAGTTGAGTGCTAGTTGTAATAAGTGACCTGGTCCCACGTTTGGCGCCAATTGTAACGAAACTAGCTCTCGCAGGGATCATAGAAAAGGACAACGCAGGAACACCCACCGAATAGAACGCCGCTTTGTTGGATTCTCTGCCGCGAGTTGTGCTGTTCGAAAACCGCAGCAATACGCTGAACCGGCAATCCAACAAATTAATGTCAACCAAAAAAACAACGAGGTCGAAGAGAAAAAAGGAATAAGAAAGCTTTTTCTTATTAACAAATTTTGTTATTTTTTATATATTTTTATTTAAATGGTATTTTGGTATCAAAAAAAAAAAAAAAACAAATTAAATTCTACTCGTACACAAGTGTATTTGTTGTTATGACGGTGGATAACTCTTCCGAATAAACAAACAAAATTCGTTTTATCGCGCACTGTGTGACACTTTTCAAAGGCAGTGGTAGAACCCAACCGTAGTTTACTGAACATCACGATATAAAACGCCTGAACTGTCAAATGTAAAATGTATGCTTTTTCTTTAGCAGCGTCTAAAGCCAATACGAAACATCTAGTCGTACTAGTCTTGCTAATTCAACCTTTTTATTATTTTCCGACTTAAAAAAAAGAGAAAGCATACGCCTAAAGCTCCACAAAGTTAATAGTCTCATCTCTAACTTCATAGTCTATATATGAGCATTATCGAAATTAATGTAATTGGTATAAAACAGAATGTACATGATGATAAATATCGTTACAGGAATATGTAAAAGAGTTCATTGACCCATGTACATAAATGTAAAGCATAACACCTGTTCGACACCGAAGTTTCTTTAGATGTAGCCGAATTTATGCGTACGTCCACGTCTGTAAATATCAATCAGCACTTAGTGAAACACAGGTAGATCCCCTATTCACGTGCGTAGTAATGTAGCTTACCAAACTGTAATTAATATTACATCTTCCTAAGCAAATTATCCACTACTAACAAAAGCCCCAAACTGGACAGCAATAACGAGTTTGATCTGCTGTCTGACTCCATAAAAAGAATTGTATTCCTGTATCCTTCGACATTCTGGACAGACAACACCCGAAGTACGGTGTGTTGAGATCTTCGCTGCGGAAAATAACTCGACCCAACTTGTAAATGGGCCCACAGGAATACAAGACGTTGAAGAATATGACCAAAAACTGAGACAAACAATACCACAATGTCACAAAGGTCATTCGTCAAAAATATTAGAAATTCTGCCTCATCCTTCAGCCCAACGCTCATTTATACATAATGTCAATATAATGCCAATCTGCCAATATTTAGTATAGTATTCTTCGATATGTCGAATGAATGCTTCAATTTTTCCTATTATTTCTCCCTTTAACGTCCAGGTTTCTACCCCGTACAACGGATGTGGCCAAATATACATATCATTTAACTATTCTATTAATATGTAATTTCCCTAGTTATTTCTTTACTATGTTTATAGTCTGGTCTTACCAGACGCACAGCATTGTCATCCTGACGAATCGATCTGTTTTTGCAGTCGAAGTTGATGGTTGTCCCGGATTAACCCATGATTTTTTCCGTTAAGGATTCTGAAAATAAATCCATCCAAAACTAATTTTTTAAAGTGTCTTTGAAGCAAAATTCACAAGTTGTTTTTCGGTTTTCCATCTGTCTTTCATTCAATTCATGTGGCACCCATTTTCCAGACTTTTGGAAGTTTCCCATAGCTTTTAAACGGCCAGAAATTGTTTTTTGTGCAATATTTAACATTTCTGCCATTTGTTTCTGACTCAAAGTGTCATTTTCATCCAATTTTGTTTGCAACTCGGCGTGTTAAAACTATTTTGGTGGTATTCCACGTTCTTTATTTCTCACATCAAAATCGTTATCTCTGAACCGCAGAAACCATCTTTTGCATGTTGCTTCTGATAGAGCATGATCACCAAGCATTCGATGCGACTCTGGAGCACTTTTCCTCAAATGAAAACAAAAAATTAATGCTTTCCGCCAGGCATCATTTTTTGGTACAAAATTCGATATTTTTAACACGATGAAAAAAATATGATGTTTGCTCAATGACTTGATGTATACTAAATATGTTTGACAGGTTTTATAGCAACCAAACAAAAAAAAAATTAAATAATAAATAAATAAAAAAAAAAAAAACAAAGGCCCGTTCACAATAAATGTTCTCTATCGAGATATTTGTATCTTGACGCTCACTTCATACCGGTACACCTGGTATTATTGGTTTGGATAATAAACTACTCCTATAATGGAATTTTATTATTATTTCTACCTATTTTAAGGGATTAGGCTACTCTTAGGGCCGTAAAAATAATCTTTTTTTTATTTTTTGTTTTAGGAAAAATATAAAATAAATCTAGTTTACAAAGGTAGAAGTTAATTGTACATACAATACCATTGACTGTAAAATATAATTTTTATAGAGTAATTTATTTAAAAATGACGGCTGTTCAGCGTTTCTCAGATGACCTCCCTTTTTTGGAAGGGTCTACGGCCGTACCAAGAGCTCCTGTAAATTTTGAATTATGATGAGTCACTATATTTTTTTTTATTGCATATAACAACAGCTAGAAAAGTACAGAATTTTTTGATATACTGGTTTTTGGCCGAATGGCGCACTTCCAAAGTCAAACTTGCAAAATTAACAGAAAAATCGTCAGAAAATGAACTATGCCATATACAAAAAATCTACGTACTTATTAAGGCAATATATTTTTAGAGATTTAGTTAAAATTTCAAATAAATTGGTTAAAAAATTTTTAAGTTAAGTTGCGGCCTACTTAAAAAATGGAGTTTTGAGATAAACGCGTTTAAAATTTTAAGTTATAGAAAGCCATGAAAAATTTTGTAATAATTTTGCTTTATGCGCTCTTAATCAGTCTCCAAGCTATTCGGGCCGATTTCTAAATCCATCGCCTATGTGCAAAATTTAAGCAAAGCTGCAATATATATAGCTATATCCAACACAGCTTTACTACTAGAAATAGATTTTGGAGCAAATGCGAACACAGTCGAATTAAAACTTTTACAGTTTTGAGTATAACCGCCGATGCATCGGCTGGTCAATTCTTCGTAGACTGGCTTGATAACTTGACACACTTCAATTGGAAGAGCTGGCTTATGTTTGTATTCAGTCAAACTATTTGTAGCTTTAGCCTTTTGTCATGTTTTGTATCAGTAGATAATTTATGATCTAGTGTAGCCCATATACTGTTTCTCAATTTCTTAATAATAAATAGGAGTTCGTCTATTAGTTTTCCCGGCAATTTGGCCCTCCCATTGAGACCTTTTGAATTTTTTTCTTTTTAAATTACGTAGACCTATTCGCTTCTTGAGTAAGTACTGTGACATTCACATAGGGCTTAGCATCAGTATCACCAATATAATGGGTGTGTTTCACCCGGTGCAAAGCTTCGGATCGCTAAAACATCTCAACAACTGCATCGATGACCCCCCCCCCATTTTTTCTGCTGATCCATCGTATCTTCTTCATTTTTCCAGTACTCACACACCTTAAAGTATTTTGATTTCACTGCGCAGTCTATAATTTTTGCATTGTAATTGTCAATAAGAGTCACTAAGTCAAACAAGGACGTAAACCCACGTTTTCTCCAGGAACCATCGCCTGATACCATAATTCCATTTTATACTTTTTTAATATAAGTAGTTGTCTCATCTTTTTCTGCTTTCATCACACTGTTTTTGCAAACTAGTTTAGTTGCAGTTGCAATTCTTTTGAATTTTTTATCATAGAAAGAGCGAAATATAGGTCGAAGTTATTTTTATGAATGCACCAAACTTTTTTATTTCGTGCAAACCAATTCCAAGTAATCGCATGGAAATTACAATTCCACGGTTTATTGGATAACCTTTTTCAATAAATGGACTACTAGGTTTATCAGTCTGTACACATTTTTCACAGAATACTACTATTTTGAATCTCAAACCGAGCTTACCACTTTCCGTAAACTTCACTTGCGATTTGCACACTTTATATTAGACTTAGAACCCACAGCAAATTTTGGGCATGAAAATATAACTAAAAGATTTATACATCAACATGAAAGTCTTCAATAAACGATATCATATATCCCAAAGTCTGGCAGCGATCTGTCGCAGCTGAGGTTATTAATGGTAGGTTGAAAACGTGTTTTTTTCCGAAATCTGGATTTAATATTGGTATAACCACTTGAATGTTGCATTAAATGAAAGAAAAGACTGCCCCGATCCCTTTTTGAAATAACTTGTATAACCAAATATCGGTTACACCAAAAAGTTTGTGAGAACGTCCTGATCACAAATATATGGGTCCCAGACGTTTTACGCGCAGCCATACCCTTGCCAGATTTATGATAACAGAAATATATCTTATTTGTTAGAAGCAATGAAAGTGCAAGTCCTTGACTTAGATGCAAAACAAGCAAGTGTTTTGTACAGTTTTTGTTAAGTGCGTGTATCGGCGCTGAAATAACAACAATTGCTCATCTAAAGTATGACTTTTCCCCATCTTTCTGGCAATTTGTGGATCCCATCCCAAAAGAACTACGCCGGCTTGGCAGCCAAGGATGAATTAAGCCAATTTTTGCTCTGATGTGAACCATATTTCAGTGAGGGCGTTCTGCATCGACCGGAACAAATGGTAGTCGGAAGGGGCAAGGTCTGGGCTATAAGGCGTA
>OU026153.1:87354344-87425820 GCA_907269105.1 Volucella inanis | reverse complement strand
TCATAGCTTCAGATGGGCAATACTTTGAATAATACTATTGTTCATGTTTTTCTTAAATAAACGCTCAAATTTTGAAAAAAAAAAAGCGTTCTGTGATAAATGTTTTTCGCGTGATTCAAGGAACTTACGGTGCGCATAATTGAGGGGTGGCATTGGTGTAGCGGTATATGCATAGACTCCTCAAGCAGAGGGTCACGGGTTCGAATCCCATGCGAGGCAATTCTCTGAAAAAAGTCTTTTCATAGAATTTGTATGTGGTTATATGAAATTCCGTCGGCGTCAACTATGACATGAAGGCATAATACTGATGTTGGAGTGGTTGCTGGCTGGGCTAAATATAACGAACTAACAACTAGCACGTACTTAAGACCCACTGGTTGAGGATGCAATGGCTCGTCCCGTCAACCACCTCTGGGAAAAATATCGAAACCTAATACACCTGAGTTTCAAACTACTACACAAACCGCCCGCACCCTGTAGAAAAGCCAGTAAAAGCGTATTCATATCCTCTTGGTTCGCGTGCGGGATTACATACAAAAAAGATAAATAAATAAATAATCGTCCTACTGAAACCACTATTGCCAAGACCATTCGCAAATTTGAGACCCAGTTTACATTAGTGGATGATACTCGACCAGTTAGGCACATCCAGCACGTAGTGAAGAGAGTATAGCAGCTGTAGCTGACAGTGTACACGAAGACCGTGACGAATCGATTCGTCGTCGTTCTCAGCAGCTTGGCTTGGCGTATTCGATAACTTTGCGTATTTTAATTGAGGATCTCGGCCTAAAAGCGTACAAAATTCAACTTGTGCAAGAATTGAAGCCAGGCGACTTGAATGTTCGTCATATTTTCAGTGAATGGGCTCTGAAAAAAATCCATGAACATAAGGCGTTTAATTGTGGAATTTTGTTCATTTCTGACTCAATGGATACGTTAATAAACAAAATTGCCCTAATTGGGGTGATGAGCAACCCGAAGAGTACCAAGAGCTACCATTGTTCATATTTATTCAATTTCTTCATTTTTTTTCTTCCTTCCTTCAATATTAACCGTTATCGCGCCATGCTAACGGAGTATGTGCTTCCTGAAATTCAAACACATGGTCTCGGTGAGCTCTGGTTTCAACAAGACGGCACTACGAGTCATACAGCGCATGAAACAATGAACTTGTTGAGAAATCATTTTGGTGAGCACTTAATTTCACGTTTTGCTACGGTAAATTGGCCGCCTAGATCGTGCGATATTTCTTCGATTATTCCCTCTCGAATCTACAAAACGACAGAGATATTACCACTCCTCATCTTTAAGAAATACGAAAACTAAGAAAGCAGCAGCTATGGCAGTAGTACTAGCACTAAGAGCTCGAATTGGTTTATTAACACAGCAACTGAGGGAAAACAGATGTAAACACAGTACGTAGCAATTAAAATGCGTTTCGAAACATCACAACCGTGGAACAACATCCCGAGATCAGACTCACAATCTTCGATGCAAAAGATATAAACCTTAAGCTATTCGAATCCCTGCCTTAACTTAACGGCAACAAAGCGGAGTACAGGGATAAGTCGAGTTTAGAAGCTAATGGAGGATATAAAAAAATTCCAAGAAAGCCGTCAGTATAATGCTCTTTTTATATTACACTATAAGATAATGGGACCAGCAACAGACATTCTTACCAACCATAACACCAAGATGAATTTCTGCTCAATTATTGAAATCGCCTCGACTATATAGTACTTACGCTGATCAAAGGCTGTTATATGTACTTCTGGATGAAATAAAAAAGGTAAGACAAGGAAGGAAAAACTTGTCTGAGTATCATGATGAGATTAACCAAGCACTTAACCTTATACTCTCGAAAATTGATATGTCTATAAAGCCGGGAAGGTAACTCTTATGATCTACGCTAACCAGGATGCTGTCCGTACCTTCATTAAGGAACTTAACAATTCATTCTCCATAGGAACATTCCAACAATCCGAAGGGTTTAGCACAAGCCTATGCCATTGCATGCACAATATACCACGACAATGAATACCAGGATACACTGAGCAACCACAAAGGCGTCCACAGCCACAATGCCCTAATTTCAATCTACACACACCACACCAATGGAAGTAGATGAATCAAGATAGTTCGTGCGTCCAACATATTACAACAACCAACAGCCTAGACGGAACAACAGACCCAAACAAAATCCTCCAACCACCACCACTTCAGATCAACAAATCCAATACAGAAGAAAGAAAGAAATTCTTCATCACAAAATTACAATCAACACAAGATCCAGCGGATATATCAAACTAAACAAGCTGAAATCAGTAACACCCCAGTACGAGGAGCTATACGAAACAGTAAGTACTTTTTTAGGCGAATAAACGGATTACCTTGTCTTCAACGACAATGCGGATTCACAGGTACATCCGTTATTTTATTATATGATAGTGCTTCAAAAAATAATTATATTGGTTTCTAAGTGCAGGATAGGGATTTCTTTAAATATTAAGCTTATTAAAACAAAGTCATTACGTGGTGACTCGATAAAAAATGTGAAAAAAGTAATAACATTATTTGATCAGCATTTAACCTTTTATGAAACTGATGAGCTTCAAAATTTCGATATGATTCTGGGCGAACAAGGTTTGATAGCTATTAAAGCAGAAATTAATTTAATTGATGATAAATACAAAATACAAAATAAAGAAAAGGGAAATTGTGAATTTTAAACAAAAAATTAATTACAGAGTGGACATTGAAAAATATAGGAAGAATATGGAATATTCTTATTATGAAAAGCAATGAGGACATTAGTAAGATCCTGCCCTTCACTACAACCATTCAGGCTACGATTAGGACGAAAACTGACGAACCTATTTGGACGAAACAATATCTGTATCCCATAACTGACGATGAGTTTGTTAACAAAGAAATCCAAAAATTATTAGATAACCATATAATACAACTTATCAGAAGCCCATATAACTCACTGATCTGGACAGTGCATACGTATACATGGATGCTGTGTTGATACATTCCTCCTCACCTGAAGAACATAAAGAGCATATCAGAACTATAGTAAACGCCAATATGAAACTCTCTAATGAGAAATAATCATTTTTTCCGGGACTCAGTTGAGTACCTTGTTCACATAATAAAATACAATAAAATGACCGTAGATCCCAAGAAAATTCGAAAAATAAAAAAATATCCTATTCCAAATACATTACGAGAAATCCTGGGGACTAGCAAGTTACTATAGAAAGTTCATTTAAAATTTTGCAGCTATTACTAAACCTCTGACTGTACACTTAATATACAAAGGGAAAATGGCATCATTAGCAAATATCAAAACGCTAAAGTTGAAGTGTAATTAGAGGAAGTAGCTCTGGAAGCATAAGAATGTATAACAAGCTCAAGTAGAACTTTATCAAACTGACTACAAAATCTTTCGATTTGACTACAGACGCCAGCAATTTCGCTATAGGTGCAGTACTGTCTCAAAACAGACAACTTATTACATTTATATCACGAACACTACATAAAACCGAGCAAAATAATAGTGTAAACGAAAAAGAACTGTTAGCTATTGCATGGGCCCTACAAAATTTAGCAAAATATACAGACCAACAATCTTTTATTTACTCTATATCTGAAAAAAAGACCAAATAAAAATACCAAACTAAAAAGGTGGATAAATCTAATAGAAGAATGCGGTGCAAAGTTGGTATATAAACCAGGGCAACAGAATGTAGTTGCTGATACTATGTCAAGACAGCAAATAAATATTACAACTGATTGTTCAGAACACTATGCGGAAAGTTTACCAGTTAACTGAAACGAGTTAAACAGCCACTTGTAACACCCCAACATTTTGAAGTCGTTCTATTGAATTATTTTGTGTTATTTTGAATTTCGGATTTTTTTTTGAGATATGTGTTTTTTTATATTTTTCTTTTGCCATACTGGCAGTATTGTTTTTATTTAATTTGAAAGCCTGGCAATGCCATCAGCTGTAATAAAAAGCTTTCTTTTGTTATACTGTAGAAACATGAAAATCAGCAGTAGGAAAAAGCTTCCTATAAAAACTTGAATATCATTTTAAGATAAAGCTTTCTGTAAAAGGGTATGGATAGGTCCAAGGACAGACCCTTTAGGAACTCCAAGATGAATAATCTTAGGGAGACTGAGACTTATCCCTACTTTAACCTCTTGTATCCTGTCTTTGAGATACGACTTAAATCGATTATACACAAATACGCGACATCCTGCATTATCTAATTTTTACAAAAGGATGCTGTAATCAACCACGTCATGTTAACATATATCAACAAAGAACACAGCGCAAGATTTTCTGTCATCCAATCCTTTATTTATAAAGGAGCAAAAGTCCAAAAGAGCATCCTCAGTGGAAAGGCCTGTTCTAAATCCAAATTGCGTTGGACTAAAAATATTGTTTTTGCCTGAATATTCTAAAACCCTGTTTTTAACCGCCTTTTTAAAAATTTTAGGAATAGGCCTGTAATTATTTTTCTCTTTTCTATCCCCTTCTTGAAAAGTGGTATCACAAGGCACATTTAAGTTTTTCGGGGAAAACTCCGGACATAACACTCAAACTAAAGATATGTGCTAAAATGTCAACGATGAAAACGGCAATATTTTTCAGCACAAATTTAGAAACGAAACATCATCACTACTACAAGAATATGAATTTTTTATCACTGAACAAAATTTCACGATAAAACACCGGATTTTCATTGAGTTTTTCCAGAGCCCATTCACTGAAAATATGACGCAAATTCAAATCGCCTGGCTTCAATTCTTGCACAAGTTGAATTTTGTACGCTTTTAAGCCGAGTATAATTTGTTACATAAGGTGTGCCCCAGTCTCATCCTGCAGAGTTTTATTGATTGTCAGCGGTTAAATGAGCTATTAATGCTGGTAGGTTGTTGTTTTCTTAGAAAGGAACTGGATTGCTGCCACCGGTGTTCTGATTCTTCGTGCATCTCACTTGCTACTTGATACCATAATGTTTTTGCAAAAGGAGGTATACTGTATATCACCAATAGCATTTGAATAGCATTTCTGGCCCCTGTGTCAGCTTAATCATTGCCAGCTATTCCAATATTTCCAAGTGTCCATATTAAATAAATTCGAGGTGAGTTCCTAGCAATGATGGCCCGTAGACTTTTAATGACAGGTGTTTTGCTACTATTTCCTTTAATAGTACGTATTACACTCAGGGAATCGCTGCAAATGGCTGTTCTTTCGGTTCCTGCGTCGGCGGGTTTGAATGCTTCCATCAGAGCCATTACTTCTCCAACGAAGGAATTTTGGTTGTTAGCTGATAATTTTGTCACATTCATCGTCCAGTCTATAGACGCAGAAAACTGTTATGCCTTCGTGACAAGACGCATTCGAATTTGCCGGTACATAAAATTTCGGCGAATTTTTTCCTGTAGACTTCCATTGGTATGCATTCTTTTTTTGCTAGGTCTAAAGAGGTGTTTATCAGGTATGCTGGAAACAACCAGGGCGGTGTTTCCATTTCATAATTAATAGCTTCTGGGTTGGGTGCATTTAAAGCGCTTTTATAATACATTATGATTTTTCGACGGCAGACCACCCAATTCTACAAATTTCGTCTAAAGGATGTCTACTTTTGGTAATGGCTTTTACTACAATTTTCGCTCGAGGAATTTATTTTATAACTACAAAGCGGATCATGTTTGTTTCGGCTAATAGGGCATCTTTGAGTGTAGGCGGTAGTACACTGATCACTATGCGCAAAATTGCATTTATTTTTGTTTGTATATCGTGATCGCTTTTTTTTTTTTGTCCAGTGCGAATAAATAGTAAGGCCATGCTGCGTTGCTCCTCTTATGAGTGTTTGTGCTATATTGATCGCAGTGTTTTGCAGATGATTTTCATCAAGTTCTGAGTTTTCAACAGTTTCTCTGCAACAACTTTTGAGTGGGCTTGATATTTCTACGACATTTTACACGTAAGGCCAAGTACTTTTTTTAATTTTTTCCAGGAGGGGTAGTGTGACATTCCCAAATTACATTGTTGCTCTTTCGCAGTGTTGTTTAAGACATATGTGAAGCGCTTCCATTTTTCTGGTCGGAAGTTTTGCTCCGGAGTTTTCACACTATTTCGTTGCTCTTATTATAATTTTGACAATGGCATTTCTGACCTGATGTGGCTCACCGGATGCCAAAACAAAAAAGTTGTCCGCATATGCTAGTACAGTCTTAATGTCCATGTCGTCTAGTCTGCTAGTAGTGAGTCTACATAGGCGTTATAGAGTTTTGTGGATACTGGTGAGACTTGTGGGACACCGTTTTGAATGGGATTTGCTAAAGAATAGTGTCCATCAACTATTAACACGATTACTCTATTCCACATAAGAAGGTACTTGCTAACTCCTCAACTTTCGAGTTGTCTTATAACCCTGATTTCTCGAATGCTTTCTCTCTAGAGCTCCTGAGGGATTCTATGTCTCCACTTCGATTTAAGGCATGATGAGAGAAATTCTCATCAGAGCTGTAGCCCGCCCATATTGTCATTGGGGTCTGTAATGGATATTGAGTAATCTCACCCCTTGAATGGATTCCATTGACAGGTTTAACTTTTTTCCAAACCGTTCTAAAGACTGTAGAGACTGAGAGATTCCAGAAACTGTGACCATGCATTGCATTAAGCGTTTTCAGTTGTCGGATGTCTTTTGTAGTTATTCCATGCATTCATTTTGTCGTTTGAAACCAGTTTGATCTGTTAAGCCAAATAGGTTGGCTATGATCAATGAGTGGGTGTGTAGATGGGATCGAGGTTGACGCAGCTACCCTTATAATTTTCCTCAAATTTGCTGCCTCTTTGTTAATGTTATGGAAGAAGGATATTGAAAGAGTTTGCTTTAGGCTCAGCGAAACGAGAGTGGAATTTTCTGACAAATGTGTAAGTTGTCATAGTCTCAATAATAATGGGAAAGTGGTCACTACTCAAAAGGAAATGATGGGTCATCCATCTCTTCCTGGACGCAACTTCAGGTGAAGCAAGTGAAAGGTGTTCGATATTTTTGAACACATCTTTACTGTTAGTTCGTTCAACTGCTTTGGGTACGTTCTTTTAACATTATTTTACATTCGCCCGTGTGTGTGCTAATTTCGGCACATGAAGAAAATATGTTTGATGTTTCCTTGTAGTGATATTTGGTATGTCTAATTCGTTGACATATCCTGCAGGATATTGGACTTGGGTAATACGGGTCTACATTCAATAATTGCCAACTGAGTTTGATGGCAGCTTCAGTTGCCTTTAGTGTTCCTACGTCGTTTTTAACGAGTTTTTTTCACTTGAGTGACATTGAAAATTCTCAGAGTCTTTAATATCTCACATTCCTCTGGAGCGTAATGCTATACGAGAAAATTTGGCCTTGACATGAATTCAATGAGTGGTAGAATTTGATTTCGACAGGGATTGGACCAAGAGATTTTGACTTGACATCGCCGTTTCTAAGTGCTTTGATGTCGCTGTACTGCATTGAAATTTCATCGATTCCCTTGCCAACAATGATCGGGTGTTTTGTCAGAGTCTGCAGCTGTATTAGTAATAACCAGAAAACGTGAGAGATCCGTCGATGTTTGCATTTTGTCTTTTAGGCTTGGCAACTGATCATACACCTCTGTTAGTTTTTTTTTTCATTTCGGCGAGCGATCAATTTGTTTACTCTGGGCTTAAGCTTTATTTCTGAATGTTTTAACAGTTACAGGACTTCAAGAACTTATGTAGTTTTTAAAGGTTTTCAAAAATAAAACATAAGCCTTGAACATTCTCTTCAGCGTAGACGTCCACCCAGTTCTCAAAAAGCAATAAATTATTTAGTTCCAAAAAATTAGTTTTGGAAACTATAGGTAAGTTCGAATTTTTAACGTCTTTCTAATGTTTTAAACCATTAAACAGAAGCCCTGTCATGCAATGATCAGAAATTCGTAAATCAATGTTAAAACAAAGATTAAGTGAGATTTCATCAAAACGACAAAGAACATGATCAATACAAGTCCCTCAGTTTGGTCTAGTGAACTCATTTACGAAGGAAGTTAATCCATGCTCAGCAATAGGAGTAAGATAAGAATCTGAGGAGGCACTTGAAGTTTATAAAATTATAAATATGTAAAACAAATCTTAATGATACACTTCTGTGACTATTGCTTAGTTGAACTGTGGAGTCATGTTTCTTGCTACGTAACACTTTCGGTTTCCAG
This sequence comes from Volucella inanis, assembly GCA_907269105.1. NCBI lineage: Eukaryota > Metazoa > Arthropoda > Insecta > Diptera > Syrphidae > Volucella > Volucella inanis. Next base: position 87,417,555 of record OU026153.1, on the reverse strand, counting down.
CAGTCACTGTACAGTATGAAACCATGTGCCCACGCAAAATTTATATAAATACTCGATTAATATCAATACAGAAAACAGATACTTCCGTGCCCTATCGAAGGCAAAACATATTTATTTTATTTTAAATATACAACATATTACATGGCGATGCTGCCAGTCCCTACAGAAGACTGAATTGGCAGCTAGATCCCATTTTTTTCCAAAATTTGTTGGCATTTTGATGCCTAAACATTGACATTGGGAAACCCTGCCTAAAGAACACCATTAATGTCGAAAAAAGAATTCGACCAAATATTTAAGAAGTGGGCAGCCGTTCTGGCTAAAGAAAAGCCACAACAAAAACAAACCGGCCAGCAGAACCACCAGACTAAAAAGATGACCTACTCAAACAAGCAGCCAAAGTACGATTAATTAAGTCAGATTAATAATGATAAAAAAAATAGACAAATCTCAGATAACAGAACTAAGTGGAATAGAACAAGGAGCAATAAGATCTCTGGGTGTAGTTCCAGCAGACTTAATATGTAAAGAACTGTTAATTAAATACGAATCTTATGTGGTACCGAATGATTCATCAAAAGGTACAACTCTTTATCAGATTATAAATCCAATCAAAATAGATTCATACTAAGACTCTCTCTTCAAATGACAAACGCATCTAAGGTTAACACTGTAACCAATCTAACTAATCTAACTTAAAAGCTAGATCGGAAGTTTTACGGTTACTTAACGTAGAAGTTTCGCATACCGAATTTTTAATACCACACCAAGAAATAGCACTGGATATATTTTATGCAAATATCATATCAACTAAAAATAAACCATTTGTAAGGGTAATTAAAACAACCAATGCAAACGAAATTATACAAAACTATAAAGTTCGTACAGAAAATCTTCAAGACTACATAGTAGCAAGTAACTCACATCACCCAATAGACCCAAATAACAAAACAAAATTAGAAAAGTTAAATAAAAATTTTCCAATATTTGCAAAAGACAAACTTCACATTTTAATTTCTGCGTTCGTTTATATATTCGCGTTAGAAACTGAACCTGTTACCACTAACAATTTTTAAAAACAAAAATTACGTATGAAAGATGATGATCCAGTTTATATTAAAAATTATAGGTCATCAAAAGCAAACAAAGAAGAAATAGGAAAACAAACTAGTAAGTTAATTCAAGATGATATAATGGAACCATCGGTTTCGGAACACAATAGTCTAATACTATTGGTACCCAAAAAGCCACTCCCAGGCACAACTCAAAAAAGATGGAGATTATTAATAGATTAAAGGGGATTTGACTAATTATCTGACTAATTGCAGATAAATTTCCTCTACCAAGAATAAACGATATTTTCGACCAGTCAGGTAGAGCGAAATATTTTTGGTGTCTATGTTTACCATCAGGATTTCATCACATAGAATTAGAACAGCAATCTCGTGACATAACATCATTCACAGTAGACGGTGGCACATAACGTTTCAAGAGGTTACCTTACGGTCTAAAGATAGCTTCAAATTCATTTCAGAGAATGATGACATTAGCATTCGCAGCTCACGCACCATCTCAAGCATTCCTATACATGGACGATTTGGTCATGCTAGAATGTTATGATGCGAAATCTACGGGACGTTTTCTCAGTTTATCGGAAACACAATCTTAAATTGTTTCCTGAATAATGCAAAGTGCAGAAGTCACTTATCTTAATCACAAGTGCACCAGTAAAGGCATTTACCCGACCCAAATAAATTTGAAGTAATTCAACAATACACCGTTCCCAAAAATTCTGATGAAGCAAAACGATTCATAGCTTTTTGTAACTATTACCGAAGATTCATACCAAATTTCGCGGATTATTCTAGACACCTGACTAGGCTTAGTAGGAAAAATATACAATTGGAATGGACTACAGAATGCACAAATGCATTGAACTATTTAAAATCTGTGTTACCTAACCCTAAAAAACTTCAGTATCCTGATTTCGAAAAAGAATTTTGCATTACAACAGACGCTAGTAGTTACACGTGTGGAGCAGTGCTTAGTCAACAGCAATTTAGGACTTGTAAAAATACAGTTGTCTTTAGGAGACAAATTGTTTAATTATACTCGAGTATATGAATTTAAATCAAATAAAATGGTACCCAAGTTCTCAAAGGAATTGAAATAACGTTAACTCCGGTATTAACGCAAAACAGACGTTGAAAAAATCAACATAATCCTTAGACAGTACCACGATGATCCAATTCGGGGAGGCCACCCGGGAGTCGTGCGTACCACTAACAAAATTAGGCAACATTTTTAATGGAAAAATATGAAAAAAGATATCAAGAAATACTTTAACAATGCAAAAGGACAAAATAAATTCAGACGCATTAGAGAACCAATGGTTATCACAGAATCACCAACTAAAGCGTTCGAAACCGTTCAAATAGATAAAATTAGCCCCCCTCCCAAGCTTTTAATGGGAATGAGTATGCAGTCACAATCATATGTGACCTAACAAAGTATCTCACTGCAGTACCAATACCGATCAAACAAGCCAAAACAATAGCTAGAGCAATATTTGAAAACTTTATTCTCGTAGTACTTAAATGGTCCCTAATCTTTTTCTATTAAAAAAATATAAATTCTGAACTACCATTGATTCAATGAAAGACCCATTTCAATCGTTATAAAATGTAATTTATTGCGTCGAGTGCTCTCCTAGAGCTGATTCAACTTAGTCACCTAAAATACAATTTTGGTTCTTATGTCTACCCTAAACTGTTGAGCTGCAGTTCACACGCAGACTCACTATGTGTAATCTACTCCGTATTATGTTTCCCGTTGGGAATGACTTTCAGGTGCAAAGCGTTGTTGAATTTCTGTTAGGTGTGAAGCTGGGCGGGGGATGCGCTTTCGGCGAAGAGACAGGCGAAGTTCCGGGATGTTGACCTTTCCGTAGACCTTTTCTATAGTAGACAGATGGAAATAAGTATGGCTATGACGATGAACATTTCTGTAATAATAGAAGATACGTTAGCCAGGACAGCAGGAAGCGCTTGCCAACTCGAGACCGACCTCCTGTAATATGCCTGCTCCTTGTGAGGTGACTGTATCGTTGTCCAGTTGGATGAGGTAAGTGCCTTCTAGAGGAAAATAATTTAGAATTGAACCATTAATATTTGTCATTGGTGGTTTTGAAATCGCATGTTGCAGTGCCACCTTTTAAGATTCTAGGCAAAAATGAGTCTTCTGCTAGCTTCTTCTGTCTTCGCATACTGAAGTGTTTCCTATACGGAAGCAGTCACCCTTAAGTCTGTAAGTTATGTCATGGTTAGGTAGTAGTTTCGTGTAATCTAGGTCGGTGTGTTTCCGCCTCTTATCGCGGCGCGAGCTTTCACAACATGCAAAATGTTGGTCCCCACCTTAGGGATTGACAAAACGTATACTAATAAGGTTCCATTGCTTTACACGGACGGTCGTCCATATTCCACTTGTACGCTTGTACGGCGTTTTGGGAAGGAAGGGTTTCTTCGTTTATTATAGTGTTAATCTCCTCAGAGTCTAATATATTACGTCGTTGATCTTGTATTGGTCGTTATTTTTCTCTACTATGTCTGCCTGTTTTTGTAAGAGTTTGTTCCAGTCAGTTGCGTCAATGACATGGACCAGCTCAAAGTAGCTGGTTGCGTTGCCTTTTCTAATAGTCAGGATTGGTGACCTATATTCAAATATGTGCACGGCCTGCACGGGTACCAAGAGAACTGCAATTATTTAATTTTATGACTTTATTGATTACTTCTTTTTCTTTTCTATACAAAGGTTTATTTTTACCTTTTATTTGCTTTATTGCAGCGAACACCACTTCAACCACACGGTATTTCCTGGGCGCTGTTGTTTTCAAGTTAAACCTTGAAAATTCCCTGAGGTCTTTAATAATTTTAGAACGGATACTAAGAAGGTTTTGAAAATTGATCCTCTGAGACCTATTGAAGAATACGTCCGTTGGTTTTCCTTTGATTACCGAAAGAATGGTGTTGTTATAGCGATCTACCGCTATGTGCACAAGTTCTTTAACCTTAAGGTCTGGATTTTCAACCATGAGACACCGGAAAATCTATAATATGGTGGAGCCAACCCTTTCTATTTGTCCATTTACCTCGCTCCTATTGGATGGAGTAAGGTAGAGCCTTATGCCTAATCTCTTGATAAAATTTAAAATAATTGGGCTGAGGAAGCCCCTTACATTCTCCGTTATTAACATCTGTGGAACTGTGAAATAGTGCAAAATTTTGATTAATTTCGATCTGATGTAAATGGCTGATTTCACTTTAATATGAAAGAATTTAGAGAACTTGGAAAATCTATCAACCACCGTTAGGAATTTCTCGTTCTAGATTTCCACAATGTCTATGTGAAAAATTTCGCAGAGATATTTGGGGGTAATGTCGTTTGCAATTCGGGGATTGGCGGATGCCTGTCATATTTGTTGGTGTTACATATTTCACAAAGAGCAGAGAATTTCCTAATCTGAGCCATCATATGGAGAAAGTAGAACTTTTCTAGGACTTGCTCCCTGTTTTCCCCAGGAGCACGATGGGATCTTCTATGTTCTTTTTATACAGGGTGAGTTTTTTAACTTAAGACATCAAAAAAAAACCGATATCGTGAAATATGTTTCAGACAAACGTCACAAGGTTCTGAAGGGGACATAAGATGGTGACCACGAGTTTGACCTTGAGCCCCATTTGCAAGGCCAAACGAAGGTCACTTTTGATTTTTTAATGGGAACCCCTATTTGATAGATTCGTAATCTGCGTGAAAAATTACAATTCTTTTACATGAAACCCTTTTTTGAAAAAAGCGTTCTTTTCCCGTCAGAGGACGCCATAAAACTTAGGACATCAAAATTACTCGAAAAGTACAAAATATCGCGAAAAATGTTTCAGACAAAAGTCACATGGTTCTGAAGGGGACATAAGATGGTGACAACGAGTTTGACCTTGAGACCCATAACCAAGGTCAAACGAAGGTCACTTTTGATTTTTCAAATGATAATTCCTGATTTTCCTTGCTCAGTCGTATTCCTCAATGGAGCACACGACTTTGTCTCAAAGGTCTTATTCATTCCGTGCTAGATACCACTGCACTGGCACGACTAAATCATTAATCGGTTTCCAACGTTGTTAGGGTGTTAGAAGGTCGAGATTTGTTTAAGGGAAGTCATTATTGCCTCGAGTGAAGTTAAAACTCAAAGAAATTTCAGATAGAGACAAATTGTCCTAAACTTATCTGAGAGTGTATGATGTGCACTCTGCCCTTTTTTCTACTTGAACGGAACTGTACTTCATTTAGAAGTTTGATATTTGTTTTGAGGAACTGATTATTATTAGTAACGTTTTCCAGATTAATAATGAAGGCTACTTCAATTCAAGAGAAAATTGAAATGAAATTGATTTATGGAGAAAGTGGAAGGAACATCGATGGTGCTGTTGCTCTTTACGCCTAACGTTTCCCAGACCAAATACGATCTCGCGCTTCCTTTTATCGGGTAATCCAACAATTCACTGGTGAAGGAAGTCTGCAACCAAAGAAAAGGAATCGATCAGATAGGGTGGCTGTTGAAGACAATGAAATAGCAGTGTTAGCTGCCGTTAAACACGATCCTCACATTAGCACTCGCCAAATAAGTCGTGAATCAGGAATTTCTCAAACGACTGTCTGTAAGATATTACATCTGCATAAATACCAACCTTATCATGTTTCAGTGCACCAAGAACTTTCTAGTGAGGATTTTCGCGACCGGGTTTCCTTTTTTTAATGGGCACTTCAGCAAATTGAAAGAGACACCCTTTTCTTCGCCAAGGTGTTATTCTCTGATGAGTCGACTTTCACCAATCACGGTACGGTCAATCGACATAATATGCATTACTGGGCTACCGAAAACCCTTTTTGGTTGCGACAAGTTGAACGCCAGCACCATTGGAATCTTAATGTTTGGGCGGGAAATATTGGGGATTAATTAATAGGTCCATATTTTATTGAAGGCGACTTGAATGGCGAAAAGTATGCAAACTTCTTGCGAGACCATCGTCCAGTATTACTAGAAGAACTGCCATTGGAGTTGCGACAAACAATGTGGTTTCAACATAATGGTTGTCCAGCCCATTATTCCCAAGTAGCCCGGGGCATATTAAACAATGTTTATCGTCAACGATGGATCGGACGAGGGGGTCTGAGGGATGGGAAGAATTCAATGATTCAATAGTGGGAGGCAAAGGGATCCACTCTAATTAATCACCCCGAAGAAACCAAAATACTGCTACGTCTACGTCGTTGTTTCTGGGTTATGCTAAACGCAGTTTGTAAAAGCAAATGACAAGCCTACGAGCAATTAGACTGAGCAATAAAATCAGGAATTATCATTTGAAAAATCAAGTGACCTTCGTTTGACCTTGAAAATGAGGCTCAAGGTCAAACTCGTGGTCACTATCTTATGTCCACTTTAGAACCTTTTGACTTTTGCCTTAAACATTTTTCCCGATATCGCGTATTTTTCGAGTAATTTGGATGTCTAAAGTTAAAAAACTCACCCTGTATAGTAAGGAACTTGCGCTCCTGATTATTGCCATCCTCAATGACTCTTTGCGTTACCCGCAACTTGAATTTTGCGAAATTCTCCAGATAGACTTTTTGAAGCATTCCAAGGTAGTTTTTCGGGATCTTTATCCCGTTTACCAAATTATTGTTGAGATCCTTTCTCAATATCCCTACAAGAATTTCGTAGCTGTCCGTAAGATGTAGTGGCGATGATAGCCAGGATGCGGTTCCTCATTGGTCCGGGAGAATGCCCTTTGGAGTAACCAGGTATCCGAGGAATTCGACGCTGGTTTTTTTTCCCCAGTTTTACATTTAATCCAGCCTCGTTCAATTTGGAGAACACGGTCTCAATGTCCCTCAAGTGATCCTCTTCGGATTTGCCAAGGCGATTACATTTTTGATAGACATTCTTGAGGCCGAAAGGAAGTCTCAGCTACTCGTACTCCCCATTCATCGTTGAGAAGGCCATCTTCGGAATATCTTTCTTGTTCATCAAGATTTGATGAAATCCTGAAGTCACGTGGAAGGTTGTAATGAGCTTTGCATCTCCAAGACTAGCCAGCGTGCTACTGATATCCGGGATGGGATAAGTATCCAGAATGGTTACAGCGTTTAGACGCTTGTAGTCAATTACCACTCGGTACTGTTTGTTTTTGGAACGGCCCATATAGGTATATTATATGGGCTGTTCGAGGGACGGATGATCCTTTCTGATAGGAGTTCTTTGACTCGCCGCTTGACTTCTTCCCCCATGCAAGTTGGATAGCGGTAACTTTTCGCATAGATGGGTTCGTCTGTGTTTTTGCGGATTCCAGCTCTATTGTTAATTTCCACCTTTTCATGGCCCACTGGACCAAAGAGATTATCGAATTTTTTACAAATTCCTTACAATCTGGACCTTGCAGATGTCGAAATGTCCCCACCTAAGGTCAGAATGTGATTTATAGCATTTGAAGGGCTATTCTTTAAGATAATGACCTTGTTGGATTCGATGGTAAGTGTATTTTTATCCCTGTCGATCACGGCTTTTAATTGTTTCAACGTGTCATCGCCGATTATGCCATCAAACGATGTTAAGCCTGGGCGAAGGAAGAATGTAATATATAATTCTCAGCTTTGATGATTAAAGAATTTTCCACAAATTCTATTTTCGATGCGAATCTTCCCGGCGGGGCTGTTCACATAAAATGGTTTTTGCGCAGGAGCGGGGCGTGGAACCAAACTGGGCTTAATAAAATTTTTATTAACACAGGTGTCCACTAAGAATTTCAGCATGCCCCCGTCCCGCGTAATGTACTCTATATATGGTACGTGGGAAATAAGGCTCCCACAATAAAATCTTCTGGCTCCTCGTAGGGGAGGTCAGAAGATTTAAACTTTTCTGATGTTTGCTCCTCGTGGGGAGGTCGGAAGATTCCCTATCCGGTGTCTCTTAATCCACGGTCGTAACATGGAACAACCGCTGCTGCTTTCGAGAGTTATAGTTATCCGACCGGGGTTTCCGTTTGAAAGGGTTAGGTCGATTAATATTCTTAGATTGAACTGTACCATCCACTTACATTTTAATTGGAGGCTTTGAAGCCCATTGCCTTTGAGGCGGAGATTGTCGTTGGAACCCAAGGTTCCCATTATAGTGAGGTCTCTGGGTAAAGTTACTTCTTACAACGGGTGGCCTATCGGTTTTATTATGGGGTACTGTGTTGTTTCTGAAATTAAGGTTCTGCATCTCCAGATAGACTGAGTATGCTTCGGACAAGGTTTTTGGTTTTTGAATGACTAAGTTTGGAAAGGTCATCACTCAGCCCTCGTACGAACACATCTAGTGCGGGGTTTCGATAAGTTTACACCAAGGCGTTCATCGTTTCTGTGGAATAGTCTTCAGCCTTAATTTTACTAATAATTTCACTATTACGAACTATTTGGTAATCCTCCAGTACCGTCTCGACGCTGTAGACCCAGGAGACGTAGTGCACTAGGTTCCCGTCGAAGGCTTGAAGTTTCTTAACGGAATCAGGAAGTTTAGAAATATCCTTCAGGTCTTGTTCACTGGTCGGCCTGCACAATATCTCTACTTGTTCCGATTGTGGATTGGGAATCCTTTCTGATTTAGATTCTAGGACTAAAAGGTGATTCGAGATGTCGATTAACTGACTATTTACAACTTGCATTGCTTCTTGGGAATTGGATTGTTCAATCCTGCCCATTCATCTTTCAAACCCTCGGAGTTGTTCGAGGACACTATTAACTGCACCCGTAAGTTGGGTTACCGAATTCTTATTTCTTAACGCAAAGAAACAAACATTATTGTAAAAACTTTAATATGCATATCATTTTACAAATTATGAAAATGCACAAAAAAAACTTTTTGGGCTGAAAAGTCCGTACGGTTTCTTGAATTAAATCCATACCATTTTTATACCTTCGTACCTTCAAAAGATACGTGTATAAATTTGACAGCTGCCAGACGATTAGTTCTTGAGATATAGCGTTGTGAGTGAAGCAACTTTTGTTATTGTGAAAAAAAAAATGGATTCAAAGCAATTTCGTGTGTTGATTTATCATTGCTTTTTGATGGGAAAAAATGCAGCCGATGCAAAGAAATGGCTTGATAAGTGTTACCCGGACTCTGCACGAGACGAACGGACTATTCGCAAGTGGATTGAAAAATTTAAAAGTCGACATACAAGCACCGAAGATGATGCCCGCAGTGGACGTCTAAAAGACACTGTTTCAGATGAAAAAATCAAAAAAGTCCACAAAATGATTACGAATGACCGTAAAGTGAAGTTGATCGAGATAGCTGAGGCTCTATATCATACACGAATATTTGAACATGCGAAAGCTCTGTTGAAAGTGGGTACCGCGTTTGCTCACAGTCGACCAAAAACAACAACGTGTTGATGATTCAGAGGAGTGTTTAATGTTGTTCAACCGCAATAAAGCCAAATTTTGCGTCGGTATGTGACAATGGATGAAACTTGGCTCCATCACTTCACACTAAAGTCAAGTCGGCAGTCAGCTAAGTGGCGAGCAGGCGACGAACCTCGTCCAAACTTCCAAAAACTCAACAGTCGGCTTGAAAGGTTATGGCATCCGTATTATCCGTAGACTATCAACAGCGACTATTATATTGCGTTGTTGGAGCGTTTGAAGGACGAAATCGCAGAAAAAGGGCCGCATTTGAAGAAAAAGAAAGTGCTGTTTCATCAAGACAATGCAGCGTGTCACAAGTCGATGAAAACGATGGCAAAATTGAATGAATTCGGCTACGAATTGCTTTCCCACCCACCGTATTCTCCAGATTTGGCCCACAGCTACTATTTCCTGTTCGCAGACCTCAAAAGAATGCTCGCCGGAAAGAGATTAAAGACCGATGAAGAAGTGGCCTATTTTGAGGGTAAACCGAAATCGTACTACAAAACTGGTTTCGAAGGATTGAAAAATCATTTCAATCAGTGTATCGCCCTTGAAGGCAACTATATTGATAAATAAAGTTGAATTTTGCAAAAATATTGTGCTTTACTATAAAACGGCACTAACTTTCCAGCCCATGTGTTATTAGTAGAAAAAAAAAAAAAAAACTATTTATTAAGTGTCATGTGATCTGTTGCTCCCGAGTTCAAAAACCGGCTGGTATTATCGTTGTGCTTTTCACTTACGAGAGTAAAGATGAACGCAACTTTGTTGTTTCGACTTTGACTTCATCTCTTTGGACAGTTTACCTTCCAGCGACCTGTTCGCTTGCAAAAGAAACATTTACTACCACCACTTCTTTTGTTTAAGCGAGGAATGAATTGTGATGTTCTTTTTTTCCTTTTTCTGCGACGAAAGCATTTTGTTGTGTCCCTGGATGCAACGACATGCACATTTCTTGGATGACAAATCGGTTAGTTCGATTGACTAATGTAAGATCAGCAGAGACCGTTGATTCCCAGGCTGTATGCAAATGTTAGTATTGGTCTGGTAGAGTCATAAGGATTTTAGTTATCAGTATGTTGTTGGAAACTGTCTCTACTGTTTCCAATTTGAATATGTGCGTCGCCATATCATCCGTTTCGTCTTTTGAGAACGCGTAAAATTTTTGTTGCAGCATATGAATATTGGTCTGCATCTTTTGTTCGTACACTGCCGCCAACTTTTGCCACATTTCTTTCGCTGTGTGATAATTCATAAGATACACAAGTGGTTGCTGCCTAACGGGTGTGACAATTATTGTTTCAGCATTGCAATCCTTTTTTTTAAGAAAGTCTTAGTCTTCCGTGTTTTTTTCTGGTATTTTTGCTTTACCACTTACAATTTGTCAAGAAAGTCTTTATATAGGGTTTTCCAATAGGGACTTGACTATTTTGAATTTAATTTGTGAACGCACTCTTTCACTAATCATCAAACTGTCGTTGTAAATTTATTCAGTAAACTCAACATTTTCATCATGGTACAGTACACTAACGACCAACGTCTGCAAGTTATAAAAATTTTCTACAGATATTTGGAGGCGGTGACTGCAACTTTAAGAGCGTTAGCTGCAATTTTCGGTCGTAATTCTCGCCCTAGTAGACAGGCAATAACAAATTTAGTGGAAAAATTTGAGTCTACATATTCGTTGTGTGATGTTACCGTGTCAGTGAGACAACGGGTTGGTCGAATTGTCGAAAATATCGCTAAATGGTGAATGGTCAGCATTTTCGCGCCATGATCACCGATTATTTTCGGCTCGAATTGGAAGATATGGACTTGGACGACATGTGGTTTCAACAGGATGGTGCCACAAGCCACACAACACACGCTACAATCGATTTATTGAAGAGTAAGTATGGTGAGCGTGTTATCTCAAGACATGGGCCAAGTCGATTGGCCGCCTCGTTCGTGCGATTTAACGCCGCTTGACTGTTTTCTGTGGGGCTACGTTAAGTCATTGGTTTATGATAATACACTGACGACGTTGAAAGAGCTCAGAGCCAATATTGAACGCGAAATAGCGGCCGTTTCGGCCGAAATGTGTGGCCGAGTCGTTGAAAATTGGGTCCAACGAATCGACCGCTGCAAACGTGCCCGCGGTGGACATATAAACGAAGTCAAGTTCTATTCTTAAATTTTTTGATTGTACTTCAACCCAATAATAAAGTTTTTGAAAGTTACTACAAAGCTCATCACTGAATCAAGCGAGTACTGGGATGATGTTTGATTTTATGATCAAAGAAAAATAATTCTGTACCACAATGAAGGACCTAAAAGAGTGTGGCGTATATCTCTAACAGCCTTGTATAACAAAAACTACATTGCAACGGTCAAATTTGAAAAGTTATCTGTGATGGTAAGGGGGTGCATATCCAGCAGGGGCGTCGAAATCATAGTCTTCATTGAAAACACAATTGACGCGAAGACATATCTGAGGATTTTGTAGAATAATTTGCTTGCTAGTGCCAACAATTTTGGATTTAATGGCGGTGATGGTAGAAGGGAACTACAATTTAAGTTCTATCAAGATTACGGCCCCAAACACAAAGAACTTCAGGAAGACGTGGCTGGTCTATAATTGCACCAAAGTGTTGGATACACCAGCTCAGAGCCCATATCTTAACTTTGTAGAAATTTTTTGGGTTCATTTAAAGAAAAAGGTGGGAAAAAGGAACCTCAAAAACCGAAACCAACTGACGCAGTACATCAGAGAGGAATGGGCTAACATTCCAACTAATTATGATGTTAAAAATTAAATTGGATCAATGACAAAACGATTAAAGGCTGCTATTGATGCTAAAAGTGTTCACACCAAATATTAATATGTAAATTTTTCAAAATTCGTTAAGTTTGGAATGATTAAGTTTCTGATAGGATGTGTAAAAAGACTTTCTTGACAGTTCAATTTTGTCTTTTTTGCTTCTTGTTTATTTTTTGTTGTTGTTGTTGTTAAGCGTATGAATTTTTTTTTCGTTAGGTATTTTTTATAATATGGAGTATCAAAATAAAAAAAAAATATTTAAAATAAACTTTCTAGAAGTGTCTTAAATTATAACGAGAAAATGGAAATTGCTGGTTTTTACCTTGGGTAAACATTTTCGTGATAAACTGTAAGACATTATATAACTCATCTACTTTCAGCATGATTTTTAATTAAAATTACCTGGTCGCCCATTGTTCTGGCGTCTGCAGCTTGTTAATTTTTGATTCTGTTTCCATTCTTGACACACTAATCTCCGCACAAACCCTTTTCGATCAGAAATAATTTCTTTATTTCCAAAAACACGAAAAATTATGTACGTATTTATGTATCCCGTTTTTTCTTTTATACTGTTCCTGGACCCATAACCTGTAGCAGAATTATGTTTGATACGAAAAACACGTCTTGACTTGGCGAATATTTATTTGGAATTAATTTAAAACGTATACAACATAAAAAGTGATACAATTTAAAAACAGAGTAAGTAAACATATAGGAGTAAAATGAGATAAGTAGAACAACTGTTAAAGAATCTCTTTCAAAATTTACCCCCTCTGATCTTGCCTCAATATAAGAGGCATTTATACGCCAGAACTTAGAGTACAATGGACACATCTGGTCAGGCGCTCCTAAAACATCTCTGCACCTACTAGATAGGATTCAAACAGGTGCGATAAACCATTGAACACCGACTTTATATCTCCTGTTTCACTTTGTTTTATCGCTATTTCCACCACTAGCTCCAAATAAATCGCCAGCATCATTTCCCCCCTTCAAACCTTCAACCGTAATATCCTTCTCACTATTAATGCTCATCAAGCCCACTTTCGGACGTACCTACTCTAAAACATCGTGATTCGTTCCTAAGTCGTACAAGTCATTACAACCTACAAACATTTAAAACAAAAGGCCGTCAGCACCTCTTTTTCCATCTCCCCTGATTTTCCTTCGCCCGCGCTGTGTGCAAGAATTTTAAGGGTACTAAAATCCCTTGAGCGAGAGCAAATTATATAAAAAAAGGACAAAAACTGCCTACATCTTAACAGTTTTACAGATGAAGAAATAATTAGATATAAAACTAATTTTATGATTCATGGTGACAATATAATATAATTTACACTTAAAATGCCATCCACAGTAATTCTTCAGTTTGGTAGAAAGTTAATTATTATAAAATCACAAACTGATTATAAAGAAATAAATACAGATTTTGAATATGTTTTAGAAATACAACATCAAACTTATACATTTGAAGAAAATAAGCCGACAGAAGAATTAAACTGAATATTGTTTTGCCTGGGCTTTACACGAATTATATAAAAAATAAATAAAAGACGCATGTTGGGTTTTTACCTCCAGTTTTACCGCTATGTTATTTACACGAAATAAAAAATGTTAGGATTTTAGGTATCTATGGCACTTATTTACAAATACGGTACGAATATCTATGATATTTTCACACTAGTCACTACCCAGAACAATAACAGAGATTCACTAACCAGAACAAATAAACATAAGATTCTCTTAATATTAGGTTTATTAATGCGCTTTGAAATTTTTGCAGAAATGAACCACAGAATCATGTTGCGTACTCCCTTTTATAATTAAGTTTTGATTACCTTGCACTTCTGTTTATTCGCACAAGTGCAATAGTGGTAAAACTAAATTACTTCTTGTTGCAGTTTTTTTTTGTGGGAATCTTTATTCATAGACATAGCCCTGTGTAAAAATGTACCAAAAAAACTGTGATCTTCTAACTAAAATTAGAAGAAAGTATATGTATATAATTAATTATTAGCTTACTAATTCTTAAAAAATTTTATAGACAAAATACTCAATAATATTAATAGTAGTAATAGTGACGAAAGAAAAATTTTGTTTAAAGGAAATGATTCTGTAACGTTCAACAATCGCAGGCAGAAATATATTTCAAAGCAATATTTAAAAATATAAAGAAAGATTTGTCATTTGGAAATAAAAAATTTACTTATCACTAGAAATAAAATAACATTTGAAGGAACTGCAATAAGACAAGAGAAAAATATTTAAGCTATTAAAGAATTAAAATACCATAAACTTGTTAATTGTAGTATAGGGGGTTCCTCTACTCTTATTATTATAGTAGTAATAATATTTTTTCTATCAAAATATCATAAATAAAAGGCGACTAAAGTGAAAATAAATAATAAGATCCAGAAGAATCTTAAATCTAAGAAAGGAGGAAGTTTTTCCATCAAATTATAAAAATGATGATAATAGTACGTGTGGCGGAAATGTTGACGCTTATATTCAAGCGTATATTATATAATTAAATCAATATATAACACATGGGAATTGATGACTGGGGAAATTTCCGTTCGACAACACTTCTTCGATAACTCAATTGTAAAAAATAAAAAGTAAATTTATTTTAAATCATACCAGAGAAAACAAAAATGATAATAAAATAAATGAAATAAAGAACTACAATATTTAAACAAAATGTTTCAGTCTCCGTCTGACTTTCAAACCGTTAGAATCAAGATCTAGCGTGTATAATCGCGGTCGTATATATGTTATGTACCCCATAAAATCTGACATATCATCCATTTTTTCCCTTTCCACATAACTTCAAATAAAGTATTTTCCAACATGTTCCGCGATCATGGCAAACTAATATCAGCAAAAATGTTGCAAGGAAGTGTCTAATGTCGCAAAAGTTCACACGCGTTGCATTAAAGATAGCTGAGATAGCAATATGAGAATTTATATAAGGGAGTGACGAATGCTTACCAGTTAGTTAGTATGTTTCAGCCAAAATAAAAGTTCTCTTCTCTTAAAAGTTGTATCTTGTGTTTTTTCTTTTTTTGATTCCCTTCGCGAATAAATATTTTAGTTATACAAGTATCTCCGCTTAAACAATATTTTGTTCCTTTCTTTCTTAAGAACAAGATTAACTTTCCCAAAAGTGCGCCTAACCTATTTACAACTAGAAGCCTACTATATAATGTGGAAATGCCATCGAGGCCAAAAAGTACTTCGGGAACTGGTTCTCTGAGCTTGCAGATGATCCGCCACTCGAGCCGATACTTAGGAAACCAAAAACCAAATTAATTCCCCTCTCTGCCACAAACTTATATAAAGAAAAATCCTCGTTACATAGTAATCTCTTGCAAAAGCCGTGACAAACTTTTTTTAACTCTGAGAATATTTGTCCTAAAAACATCAATTCACGCCATCAGTTCCGAGTATACAAAAATAACTCAACTCAGAGATGGTGCATATTGCTACTGGTAAAAGGCGAAAGAGTAGCCAATAGATTATTAGAAATCAACACACATGCCCCGTAACAACAAATCAAACTACATGAACGCCTCAATAGCACCAAAGATATAGTATACTCCCCACGCTTAACCCTGGATGGTTTTCCTTCGTCGAATCGACGAACACCTCTTTCGTTTTATCTGTTTTCTCTTTAAGTACTCACCCCTTTCAATTTTATTTTTAAGTGCAGAAACCATGTCGATAACATACAAATCGTATTTATTATTCAAAAAACATGTTTAAGAGCTTTAAGCATAACTTTAGTGTGAGTTAAATATGCATTACCATCCAGGGTTAATCAACGTTGCCGATACATAGATAGATGAAATCACAAGGCATTACGACAGTAAATATTTTTACAAAAAAACGCGACAGAAAAGATCATCCAACTGGACTCATGTTGTTTACCTCCGACCGATATCAACCACAGGAAGCACCAAACCAAACACATGCTCCCGCGTATGTGAGCTAATTGCCTTTCCCCCCACCCCTCCTCTGAAAAATCTTGCCAAAATACGGAATTTATTTAGAAAATTAAAAATACAGGTTTATTCATCTAAACCTATATTGTCCCCTTCAAAGTAATCCCCAACGACTGCAACTTATGCCAACACTTATGCAACATTTTTTATATTCGGTTTGCGGTATGTCCATCAGTGCTTCCCGCGATTTTTCCATTACTTCCTCTCGGCTGCTGATTTTACTTCATCAATGTTTTCGTCGGTTTTCGATGTCGATGGTCTGCCACTGCGTGCAACATCTTCGATTGACTCACGACCACTTTTGAAGCATTCGTGCCACTGGTAAACGACCGTTCGTGCACCATTAAATCCGTTTTTTGCACAAAATTTAATACAAGTTCATTGTCGCAAATTTAAACCCGTTTCTAAATTTGTAAATATATCGACAACAACTACAACTCTTGGCTAAGATTTAGAGGGAATGTCAACAACAGATGTACCAACTTAACAAAAAAAAAAAAAAGAACAGAACTCAAATCGGAAAAATGGGAGCGCCACACGGTGACGCTACCGGGAACTTTTTAATCAAGGTGGTATATCCAAATGAAGAAAATACTTACTATCCAAACCAATAACACAACGAAAAACACTCCATCCATCTCAATTCAATTATACCATCATATGCAAGAATAGTAAGCTAATTTAGTAATTTAATAGCTAAAAAAATTGCGACAATACGAACCATATGAACCAACAATACCATAAATATATCTACTGATATACACTCCACAAAAAACATAAAACAATTTCTCACCTTACCACGAAAACCAACTCCACCATCTGACTCTTACACAACACATAGAAAAACGCTTTTCCTCACCACAAAAATCAATACCACCATCTCACTCATCCAAAAACACAAATAACTTAAACACGAATAATTCTCACAACCAGGCACAAAACAACTTAAGCTTTCTACATCAAAAACTGTATCTAGATAAATACATTATATCCCCCCCCCCCTCTACCATTAGCAATTATGAGAGAATACGTCCGTTGTACCACTGTTAGCATTGAATCATATGCTCTGCTTGATAAGAAAACAATGAGGCCATTATACAAACTAAATGAATAGAATGTTTTTCGTTTAAAATTTAATTATCTTTCATTTTTATAACTTTAATTGGCCTCCGAGCCATAGAAAGCGCGATATTCGAAAAAAAAACTTTTCTTTATAACCGTTTTCGTTTTTTAATATATATATTTTTAAAACACCGAAATAAAAAATTGATTAACAAAAATTTAGTATATAATTTTTTAAATTTTTAAAAAGTCTAATTTCATTGGGCTATTAGGTTAAACGAGGACGGATTACTATGTATGTATGTTTTCTCCGTTGCAAAATAAAATGAGGTACCATGTTTATTAAATGAACGTGCCAAAAGGTAATTTTTAATCCATGTACAAATGTACAAAATGTACAAATTTTTGACGAAAGAGTCTGATGCCAAATACTTTAGAAATATCAAGTGCATATCTTACTTTGGCCAGATTGAAGTACGCTTTGGCTCCACTTTTCGGAGAGATGTGCCATCAACATTTATCAGGGTGAGAGGTTAAAAACAAGCCTAGGGTGTTGGCGGTATGACTATCAACGTATACTCAACAACGAAGAATTCCAGCATCCCGAACCAAAAGATGATGCTTAGAATCATCTTAATATTGTAAATTCAAGTTTTTGTTTTTGTGAAAAAAAAAGTGAAGTAAACACGAAATATTATCAGAAAATATACCAATATAACTAATATACGCATAGTGAATAAGTAGGTACACACAATATTGTTACGCACCCACACGCTAATAGTAGTAAAGAAAAATAAAAAATAATAAACAAATACTGCAAATTATAAAGCAGAAAATACGAGGTGAAGCTGACCCTGCCCTCATTTCTTACAACTTATTTTCTGATAACTGGTCTGCCATCAAAAAATGCATCTCTATGCAGACAAGAGAGACATAAGAACTCCGGAATACCAGCTAAGTTTACTTATACAAGGAAGCTCATGTATAGATGAGTACTATTCCAATGTGAATAACGAATTCTCCCTCATCATAAATAAAATCAAGGCTATAGACTACAGTGCTGAGACGATTAACACACGGATTAAAAACTATAGATATCGGGCTCTCAGACTAATCTGAGGTTCAGTCTAGGAACCGGTCGGAAAACTATCCTCCCAAGCGGCAAAGACTGTTAAAAACAGAAACACAGGAAATAGAAGAGTAGGAAGTCGAGGAAACAGATCCTGTACTTAAAGACACGACAGAACAACCGGAGGAAGAGGTCACTGAAGTAAATTTTATAATAGGTGGCTCTTCAGCATACCCTATATGAATTACTTCACCAAAGTTGGTTCCGTTTTAAAATTTCTGATCGACATAGGAGACAATAAAAATTTTGTGAGACCCGGACAATCAGCCGGAGGTGAATTTCGAGTTGAAAGAAAAATCTCCTGTCCATTTTTCAAAAATGTAGGAAATGACACCATCTTCGACTACTTTATCTTACCTAACTTAAAAACATGGGTGATGATACCCTCAAACATTTAGAGGCAATCGTAGACAGGAAAAACAACATTTTAATTATAAAACCAGGTATTAAAATCGCTCTTTTTTTTATAATACCGCGCGCACACCAAGGGGATATGAATATCCTTTTACTGGTTTTTTCCAAGGCGCGGGCGGGTGGTGTAGTAGTTTGAAAATCAGGTGTATTAGGTTTCGATATTTTTCTCAGAGGTGGTTGTCAAACTGGACCGGACGAGTTAGTACATCTTCAACCAGTGTGTCTTAAGTACGTGCTAGTTGTTAGTTCGTTACATTTAGCCCAGCCAGCAACCACTCCAACATCAGTGTTATGCCTTCATGTCAGAGTTGACGCCGACGGGATTTTCATATAACTACATACAAATTCTATGAAAAGACTTTTTCACAGAATTACCTGGCACGGGTTTCAAACCCGCGACCGTCTGCTTGAGGAGTCTATGCATATACCACTACACCACGGCCACCCATGGAGGCTCTGGAGGAAGAAAAATCTCTTCAAGTCAATAACATCGAAATTAAGAACTAACATCTATCCAATGGGACAAGAAAACTTCAGTACATACTAATGTATTTATATTATTGTGTATAATGCCTAGGTGTGTGTATCAGTGTATTGTGTATGTAGGTTAGGTAGACTAAGATTTATTTAAAGTTAGATATTAAGTTTTTATAAAAATAAAAAATGATGTCCATATGCAAAGTTTTTTGTTAACAATTTTTTTTCTTAGCCTAAAGTATAGAAAATAAATATTTAAATAAAATGTAAATAAAGTCGAAAGACAGTATAGATATAAGAATTTAGAGTAGCTTAGAGTGCCTGTGTGGTTCTAGTAAGTTAGTTTAGTATTGTTAAGTAATTTTAAGCTAGCATTTAAACATTTCTTGTTAGTATGTAAGAGTTAATGATTAATAAAATAAAATGCATTTAAAACTTAACAAGAAAACTTCTTCAAAACATAAAAAGTATTTGGCCCAATCAGCGATGATGATGATGATGAGCTCATAAATACCAACATAAGAGCTAAAATCAAAACGACGACAACTGAGGCTATATATACGAAATCCTACCCATATTCAGTAAATCTGAGGCCGGAGGTGGAATCGCAGGTTCAAAAGATGTTGCAAGATGGAGGTAAAAGGCCATCAAAAATCCCGTACAATTCTCCGCTATGGATAGTACACAAGAAGTCAGATGTCACTGGTGAGAAGAAATATAGAGTGGAAATAGACTTCAAGAAACTTAACATAATCACAGTATCAGACACATACCCTATTCCTGATTTTAGCAACACGATAGCCAGTCTTAGAAAAGCAGAGTTTTGTTACAACTTTTGACCGGGTTGAACCGGCTTTCACCAAATAAGAATGAAGGAAGCAGACATCCTGACGAGAGACTTCGCTAAAATATGAGTTTCCTAGGCTCCCATTCGGGCTTAAAAACGCACCGGCTATTTTCCATAGAACTATAGATGACGTTCTGAAACCTTACATTGACCTAATATGTTATGTCGACACCGACGACATAATAATATTTGGCAAAAAGGAAGAACACCTTAAGGAAATCAAAACGGTGTTATCTGCGTTGAAAGCGGAAAACCTCAGAGTAAACCTGGAGAAACACAATTTCTTAAACGAGAAACCCAAGAAAAAAGAAAAAGAACTAAAAGAATTTCTTGGACTTAAATCCTACTACAGACGTACAAAGGGACTTTGCCAGGATTGTAAAGCTTTTGCCGAATTTAACAAGAGGGGGGAGGGCCCAAGTAAATTTGAAAATTTAAAAGAACTCTTGACATCTTCCAAAATTCTGGCATTTTTGCCTTCGAGAAGCCCTTTATATTGACAACAGATGCTTCAAACACTGAGTTAAATGCAGTACTCTTACATGGTGAACACGGTAGCGACAGACCAACAACTTTTCTTTAGGAGAAACTAAATCCGAATGTGGTAAATGGAGTATAAATTCCTGAGGCATTTATTCCAAAAATTATTAAAATTCTTCACTATTTTTCAGTGCCTCTACTTATCATTACTTACTGATAACGAGAGCAGCTTCATCAGTCCCATAATTTCAAATTACACTAAGGCACTAAGAATAAAAACCCACCTGAATCCTTCTAAAAAAGCGAGGTTTATGGAACTATAGAAACGGTTTATTCGACGATATTAGAAATAACGGAATGACAAATTTCATGACTTACGAGTATTCATTCCCAAATTTTCAAATGTGTTTTTCTCAAAACGACTTTTTCATTTGTCATAAATCAATACTTTCAAAATCGGCAATCAATTCAATTCAAATTTATTAAGACATTCAAAAATCAGTACATTTCATTAAACTTACGACTATAAAGTGGCCGACTTTCAAGGTATGTCTGGCTGAAGTGATATATAAATGAAGTGATAATAAATGTTTAATTTTACATTAGATACATAAAGTTATTAAATCAAAGTTGGTTTATGTGTTTGCTTGCTACCGGCATACAACCTCAATTAAGCTTCTTCTGAGCATTTTAAACTAACTAAAATTAAAAAATATTACTGAAACGAAGTGGGTCAAGTATTACCCATCAGGAAGATAAGTAAATCTAAACGTATTTCCTTGCTCCTCATCTGCTTACTGAATTATATATAGCTATAAAAACAAAAACAATGGAAAAAAAAAAAAAAGTTAAGCTACATATTTCTGAATTTATTTTTAAACCCTATCTTCCAAAATATCTTTCTAATGTGAGAATGTTATCTTTTATTATCTGGCTTTTTTTCACCGGCCAAGAGAGTGGTATTATCAGCATATAGCAAGCCAAAAGGTTCTTGCATTGTTAAACTTGCAAAAGGAAAATCGTGCAGAAAAATATTAAATAATAATGAACCCAGAATCGACCCTTGCGCTACGCCCAAAAGAACTGGGATATGTTCAAGACTCCGATCCTATATAAACAGAGGTGAATATGTCTGTTAAGAAACTTCAGATAATTCTAGTTAACCAATTTGGAAAACGTAATAAGATAAGTTTGAATAATAAACCCTCGTCCCAAACGTTATCAAATGCCTTTTCGAGGTCTATATCTAGGCAGAGTGTAACTTTTTTCCTTCTTAGGTTCTAAATTATTCTGTTATGTAAAACCAAAAGGCCGTGTTATATGGAGTGCCCTTTTTTGAATCCAAATTGGTTACCAAATATGGTCTGCCAAAACTCTTTCGAACAGTTTTTCAATATTAGGGAGTAATAATATTGGACGAAAATCCTTAACAATTTTTATTTTTCTTTATTGGGATTAAAATTGTAACTTTCCATAACTTGGGGAAGTAACCATTATTAATGCAATGGTTGAATATCGATGTCAAGGCCATATCAAAGGAAAAGGGGCATATTTTTAGCACATAGTTGGATATTTCGTCCACTCCCGCCGATTTTTTGTTGTTAAGATTATATCTTAAATTTTGGACATTACTTGGACATGTAAACGGTGATTCATTCGAATTTGTTGTATTATGAAGTGGAATGAAGGTTCTTAAAAGTTGGTCTGTTTGTGTTTGGTCAAATTCAGATATCTTAACTCTGATTTCATTTGTAAGACTTAAGTCAACCCTAGGTGTTTCTAGTGAATATAACTCTGAATAGAAGTTTTTAAATGCTTCTAATGTTTGGTCAATAGTTTCTAAAGCAATACCGTTGTTACTAATAACAACTTTTCAGATGTCTGTGCTGAAGCACGTCTTACCAGTAATATAGTACTATCGATCTTTCTAAAAGATGGTTTAATATTTTCCAGTCTCTTTTTGTGTTCATTAAGTTCTATCCTTATCCTTTTATGATTTTATTTAAACAATTTATCCTAGTGCAATTGTTGATATTCCGAACTGACTCTATTACAATGCCAATGAAACAGTCTCTTTAATTGCCTAATTAGTTGTATAATCAGATATGTTATGATATCGAAGATTTTTGGTCTGGCAAATTTCAGAGTTTCTTTCGATGCATTCGGAAGTTGTTTCGTTAACCTGGCATATCAGTGAATTTATTTCAGAATTAGATATATTTCTTTCATTCAGAGTATTAATCCTAGACACAGCGTTATGAATATCAAATCGGAATCTTTCCCAGTTTGTATTTCTAAAACTTATATATTGTATACTGGAGAGGGTTGTACGAGCGGTGCGAAATCCCTAAAGTTAAATTCAAGTGAAATTCCAAAATTATCGGATATAGTTGGAAAAGTGGAGCATGCGGAAGGATGTGCGTACGCTAGGCTTGTAGAGACCAGATAATAATCTAGGACTGACGACGGTCTTGGAAAAGTAGGGCTAAATGGGGATATAAGATCTAAATTTAGGAATGGACCACCGAAAAACCAATCCTGAAGCATCTTCCCATTGCTGTTATTCTTAGAATCGCCCTGTAATAGCGCTGTAATTCTTACCTAATCTATCGCCAGCATTGGAAGGAATATATATGCTTCCAATAAGAAGCTTGGATGGTACATCAGAGGCATTGTTGGAACTTAGCGTTACTTAAGTCACAGATAGTATTTCACTTGAATATTTTATTTCGCTATATTTGTATTTTTGTTCAAGGATGATAGCTGTCCCATTAAATATTGGTTTGTGTTTAGGACTTAATCATTTTTCCGATATGAAACATATTTGTGGTCTTTTTCATGTTAAGCACGTTATAAAGTGCAAGTCTTCTATCATGAGAGATAAGTGAATTAAAATTGGCTGATATTATTTTCCATCAGGGTCCATCATACTACTATAGAAGCAAGAAATTCCAGATATGCAAACATTTTTTCTTCTTTGGTTTTTAGTTGTTGGTATTTAGGCCAAAATTTACGAATTTCTATTAAGAGCTCTTGAAATGAAATATTAAAAAGGTTTTGTGATTCATTTAAGAAATTATTAAGATCTCCAGAAGGAGGGCTCTTCGGTTTTAAAATATATATATATATTTTTTTTTTTTCTCTGGGTTTAAAGGAATTAAGGGATGTTTTGGCCATATGTGCATAGGAGATGTTTGCATCTGTGAAACATTTTATACTGTTGTGTACAGCCAGTCTGTTTTCCTGTTTGAGGATCTTGGTTCCTTGCGCAAAAGGAATCTTTTTTATCTTTGTACCTTAAGTACGCCGGGCAGTCCAAATAACTAGCTGCGTGGCCTGGTTGGTCACAATTAACACACCTAGGTGAAGGAATCTTTTCATTGGCTTCCTTCAGGCTTTTGTGAGCTGCTATACAGACTTCAGTATCGTACTGTCCTCCACACAGTACACATCTACTTTCATAAGCGCAACATTCCCCAGAATGCCCAAATCTTCGACACCGATAGCATCTTATAACGAACATCCCGTGTTTTTTTCCCAGTATATACGCTAAAGGAGTAAGTACTTAATGCCTGTTAAATCTTTAGTGGATTCACCCGGTTCTAGCTGTACAGTGAAAATGTTCAGTTTAACATTATTTTCCCTAGTTCTAGCCGTGGAAAATGGAGCAATTTAAGAAATTTTAATATCTGGAGCAGCAGCCTCTAAAACTTGTTTAACTGCCTCTATTGGAGTGTCCCCATCGAGACCTTTCAACAAAATTGAAGTGCGTTTGCTCTCTTTCGGAGAGAACGAGAATGCACCGATACGAGTTCCACGTATTTTTTGAATTATTATTTTATGGACATTTGAGTTGTTCACATATACTTTTGTCTTTTTATAGCCTAAATTAATAAATTTATATTTGAATTCAATAATCTTACATTCTACAGCAGCAAGCAATAACGATTGACTTATAAGCTCACAATTTGAACCAAAAATAAAAATTGGCTTTTGTCCGCCAATACATTTTTTAAACTACAATGGTTACTTCAATTTAGCGATGTGTTTGGAGTAACGTAAAGAGATTTGTTAGTAGGTATTTCATTAATTCTATTGTAAGTAGATGATTCTGGTAGGGCTTCAAGGTTCAATAAAGGAGCATAGGAATTGTTGGATAAATGTCCGTACTCATTTAAATCAGGTGATGGTTCAGCTTTTGAGTGTTTATATTTTTTCTCAGGATTAGATTGGAAATTACTTGCAGAACGCTTAAGATGCCTTATCACTGTTGATACACTCCGTTTGCTCGGGAGAGTCATTGATCTCATCCATTGCTTGACACTGAGTTTCGTTTGAGTGTTTTTCTGTATATGTTTGCGAGATGTCAGATTTTTGAAGCAGATGAGGTTGAGCGCGGAACAAATCTGCGCCAGCAAAGATGCGTGCACTAGCACGTGTTGGTGAATTGTCTAAGTCAATATTGCAAGTCAGAGCACATATATTTAAACGATTTTTTACAAAATTTTTATATTCCAGCGTATGAGGTTGAATATTTGAGTTTAAATTTGCACTATTTGCCACTATCAAAGGTCACAAGTGGATTTGGGGATTTGGAATTTGGCTTAGTAGTCTTTTTCCAGAGGTTATTTTTAGAAAACGTCAGTGGGTACCGTTTACGCATATATTATTTTTTGTACGACGCGCACTTCAAGAATCATACAATATCGTTGTATATTTTTGATATTTTTAAATACAATAAAAGATATTAAACACATTTCTGAATGTGTATACTTTCAGATAGTTAAACTCCCAATCCGAAATTTCAAATAGTTTTCCTTAAAAAAACACAGAAAATTTACCTTTTTTTTCGGCTCCTGTTATTGGTTCCCCAATAAATTGTGCTGTTAATATTAGATTTTAATGAGCTTAACATACGCTTCTGCAAATGTTTTACACCCGAAGAACAGAAAGAAATATGAACAACAGAGGGTAATTACGTCAGCAAAGGAATATATTGGATTAGAAGAAGCAGGCAATAGATCATTGATGAAGACTTAAAAGAAGGTCGGACACAGAACAGAGCCCTGGGAATACCAATCAATAAGACATTCGTCGTTTTTCAACATAAGAGCTTGATGCCAAACTTCGTCAAATGCCTTAGAAACATCAAGTGCAACTATCTTGCTTTCGCCAGATTGATGCACGCTGTGATTCCTCTTTTCGCGAAGACATACCATCAAATCACTGGCGGTCCTGTTTCACTGAACCGGGAATTTTCATGTTTAGACATATTCTATTAGCAGAAGGTTTATCAGCGTTTCCATGACCTTGGATAAAAAGGGACGTAATGGGTGTGCAGAAGGAGAGAAGGCTCGACTTTTATAGGGACAAATGCTCTTTTCCATATACTCTGAAAGAGCTCTAAGCCGTAGGCTTGGTGGAAAAGTTTACGCAATTTTTTTGCCACCAAATTGATGAGACAATAAAACGAATAATGGACAAAAGGATACAACTGCATGAACACACAGAAAATGAAAACTTATTCCGCAAACCAACTACAGACGCACACTGTCGATATAAAGGTTGGTTACTGTCAAGACTAAACACCTTGTGTAACAATTTATTGACAGAACAAAATCGGTGGTGAGGACATTGAAGTCGTCTATTAAAAGCCCCTAAATACTCTTAAAAAAAAAAATATATATATATATAATCCTTAAGCTTGTATTGGAGGAATATAATTCTAAATGTTCCCACATGTAAATAAAACAATAATAATCAAAACAAAGAATAATCAAAACGACCTTCCGTGTCCTAAAATCGGCCGAACAACGAAAAAACATACACTTTATTATAATACACTTTAGTTCTATTAAAAATATACATACTAAATGGAGTGAAAAGTAACCTCCTTAACCTGCCTTTTTTTTATTTTATTATAAAACATAAAATTAAAATCCTACAAACTACTTAAAACTAAATCTTAATCTACTTAACCTACTTACAGCTAATACATACATACACATATGCATACAAAATATATAGAAACTTAATATACAAATATATGTATATATATATATGTTCTTTTTTAGGGTAGTAAGCTCCGGAGATTAGGTTGTTCGATGAGGTCATTGCTCTTGCAATATGCCTTCGAGTCAACTTAATGACGAAATTGTCCACTCTTATTAGGTTCGCCCTATTGTAAAAGACCTCATTACGATAGAATTTTATGTACTCAGATACTGGTGTTCTGTATAAGCGAAGACAAGTCCTAAGACAGGCCCTCTCAAATACCCGAATCTTTTCCAATGAACTTGCTCTCACGTTGAACCACACAGGACATCCAAATACGAGC
Source organism: Volucella inanis (assembly GCA_907269105.1). Classification (NCBI taxonomy): domain Eukaryota; kingdom Metazoa; phylum Arthropoda; class Insecta; order Diptera; family Syrphidae; genus Volucella; species Volucella inanis. The sequence continues at coordinate 87,390,501 of OU026153.1, read as the reverse complement.
ATAGGCCGGATCACCTTCACCCTCGCATCGAGTTGGCTGTTATAAAACAGTCTCTTTGTAAGGGCAAAAGCACCTTTGGCTCTGGCCAGAGCAACATCTATATGTTTGTTAAAATACAGATGTTGATTTAGCCAGATCCCAAGGTATCTGACTACATTTCGACAAGCAAGTGGCTGTCCAAGTTTTCCCACGATAGAGAACTTTCGCCAATTCTTTCTGGTATCCCTAGAGGCCCCAGACAAAAGCGTCCTAAACAGAATGGTTTATTTTCAACTTCCAGTTGTCGCAATATCGCTTAATTTTGTCGAAGTCACGTTGCAAAAGTGTATTAATGACCTCAACATTTGGAACAGATCTGTACGCGATTAAGTCGTCTGTGTATGCTATGGCATGGTAAAGTGAACCTATCAAATCACTTGTGTAAATGTTGAACAGGATCGGCGAATTTACCGCATATTGTTGCAGACCGTTTTTAATGTTAAATGTTCCAGCAGAAGTCACATCGCCATTCTTCACAATGAACTGTATACTGGAGAGCATATCAAAAAGAATATACAGCAGTGGTTTACTAATGCCCAACCTGTCAAGCTTGAAGAAGAGTCCCTCTAACCATACGGTGTCGAAGGCCCTTTCCAAGTCAATCAGACAGGCACCACTGCACTGTTACTTGCCTTTGTTCCATTGGATATCAGAAACCAGTTTAGACGCAGCATGAATGATAACATGCCCCGCCTTTAAACCGAATTGATTATCCGGAACTATATGTTTATCCTCAACCCACTTAGTCAGGACTCTATTGATCACCTTCTCGAAAACCTTACAGATGTTTGGAAGAAGACTGATCGAGCGGAGATTCGCCGGATTGGAAGTATCTTTATTCCTTTTGGGAATGGGATGTACCACCGCAGTTTTCCAATGCGCTGGATAATATGCATTATTCATTACATTATTAAACAGGGTGGTATAAATGTCCACCGCTTCTAGTGGGAGATGTCGAAGCACAATGTTCGGTATTTCATCGGTTCCCACTGATGATTCGAAGATCGTTTGGAGCTCTTCCTTCGAAATGAACGGTGGTAATACCCTTTCGTTGGTGATGACATTATTTGCCATGTTCTCGTCACTGAACTGGGTGAAACCCGAGCTCTCGAATCGCCAATTCACAATTTCCTTTTGAAGGCAGAAATTGTGCACAAGGACTCGACTCTCCAGATCGTGGTTCGGGCCAATGATGTCATTCGCCTGTACACTTCCTGAAAAGTCGCTCCTGTAGCCTCTACCTTCTCCTGCGGATCCTCGATCACAAAGAAGTTGTCATCATCAACTGCCTCATTTGGATCGATACCCGCTGCTACAAGTATTTGTTCGTTGTTCGTCGTTCGGGCGATTTTGAGACATGGAAGGTGAATTAACATTCACTGGAGGTGCGTTAGGCCCGGCAGCAGCGTGTATATTTGATCTACCCGCGTAGCCTGTTCCTGTATTTGACGCTGAAGCTAAGCCATCTGCCCCTGAATAGAGAGCAAGATAGCCAGCATGTCAGGTACAGGCTCTGGTGCTCTAGGCGCTGGGGCCTGAGAAGCTACCTTTGCTTGTTGTACCGTAGTTCCCCTACCTGCCACCATTTGGGCGTAGGTAATTGGGGAGTGACGGCTGGTGTTTGTATTTGCACGGGTGGATGCTTGACTTCCACCTTCTGCTGTCGAGCCAGATTTACTCTTTTTATGTATTGGAATTTAGGACAACCCCGATAATTTGCGGTATGCCCCTTGTTCCTTCATAAGGCACAAGAGAGTTGGCTTTTTTCTGAAGCTCCATTCATACCTAGAGCGCATTACTCTGACTTGTGGTTCTTTCTACACTTCACGAATCGAGGCTGCATTTCGCAGTTCGACGCGGCGTGCCCGAACCTTTGGCAGCGAATACATTGTAAAATGTTTTCACTCCTCTTTAATTTTTCCCAGTGTACAACCTAGTAGTCTAGGACTTTTATACTCCTGGAGCTGAACCAGGAAAAACGGTAGTTTCCGCTTCTCCCGTTTGGCTCTAGCAGTGACGAAAGGCTTAACTCCCAAAAATTTGAGCTCTTCGCAAGGAGCTCCTCCGGATCAACCGAATTCAGCAGCATTGTTTGCAGCTTCTCTCTCTTCGGGGTATAGGAGAAGAGCTCAGTCGTTGTGTCCTTCAGTAAACTTTTAATTTTTTGGTAGCGCTCCACTGTATTGGTTGCAATTTCTGTGTCTTATGTTTTTGTTGCGCAGTACTTTGTTTTTTTGGCTGGGACATATTCTGTGTTTGTTTTTGTTGTTGCTTTGTTTGCATTTGTCTGCTGTTGTTGTTGTTAAGAAATTTGGGTCCCTTGCAGTTCTCTCGTCCTTCTCGCTATTTGTTTAGTTTTAATTACCATCACTCGCTCTTGCATCTGCTTAATACTGCTGTTGAGCGAATTCACTTCTTCTTCTTCGTCCTCTGATTCCGAAGCCATCAGAGAGGCGAAGCTGTTATTTGACCCCAAGTATTGCACATCGCCACCATCGGAGATGTATGAGTGATCACTACCGTGTTGTTTTTGTTTTTCTTTTTCTTTGTTGTTTTCACATCTTACCTCACTCCAACTTCCGGTTTCGCAGAAGAAGCAGATAGGGCGATGCGTTTAACGGGGCTGGGAGCCGGCTTTACCTTTCTCCTCCTCTTGAACCTTGTTGAGACAAGTTTTCCGCAAGTACTGCCTCATCGGCTGAAGTGTTGGCGTCATGCGCTAATCCCGCTATTGGGATTATCCATCTCCTGATTTTATCTGCCTTGTAAACACTTTTATTATTGTACAAAAACAAATAAAAACTGCTCTCTTCAAACGGATTAATTGTGTTCGGTAGCGTTGTCCATTGATGGTTTCACCCGGTTTTAGCAGCTCATAATACTGCACACCCATCTGATCCCTCCAAATACAGAGCATTACCTTCGCGCCATGGATATTGGGCTTTGCCGTTGATTTGGCTGGTTGGCCGGGTTTCATATATGATTTTTTGCGCTTGGGGTTGTCGTAATGGATCCATTTTTCATCACCAGTAACAATCCGATGCAAAAATGACTTCCTTTTGTGGCATTCCAGCAGCATTTACGGACATGCAAAACCGCCTTTCGACGTCTATCGGCTTGAGTTCATGTGGAACCCAATTTCCTTGCTTTTGAATATATCCAGCTGATTTTAAACGTTTTGAAATGGCTGCTTGAGTGACACCCAAAGATTCTGCGAGCTCTTCTTGTGTTTGGCAACAATCTTTATAGAGTAATGCTTCCAGTTCTTCATTTTCAAACTTTTTTGGCTGCCCAGGACGTTTATCGTCTTCCAAGCCAAAATCACCACTTTTAAATCGTGCAAACCACTTTTGGCACGTTCGCTCAGCTAGCGCATGTTCACCATAACTTTCACCAATATACGACAACTTTCGACAGCAGTTTTCTTTATATTAAAGTAATGAAGAAGAACTCCCCGCAAAAACACTTTTTCAGGCACAAAGTTCGACATATTTGAGTGAAAAAAATTATTATTATCTACGCTTCAAATGAATGACATATACTGAAATGACGTACAATGACAGTAGCTTTCCAACGCATGTTCCAATGGAATAATACAAGTTACGCCATCTCTTAGCAAACCGCACGAATAGACCGAAAGTTATAGACCCAATATTTCCACAGCTTCATGTAATCGGAGCTTGTAGAAATTACAATTGGAACTTCAGCTTCGGACGCTTTTCGGCCGATGTATTTTACCTTAACAATCTCATGGGCATGCCGGCAACGAATTGGGTGCTCCTTCTCTGTCACTTATTATCCGAGTAGGGCTGCAGAAAACATTTGACCTTTCATCCAGTTTTTTCAAAACTTCTTCGCATCCAGTAGACTTCGTGGAAAAGAGCCATACAAACTTTGTAAAGCCATCGATTATACCAAAATCGGTCCCAAATGGTCGACATGTAAAATATGTAACGGCTTGTCTCCTTTTTCGATGCAATATAGATGTACCTCTTGTTTTCCTGTTTTCTTCTTGTGAATGATGCATCTTATACATGCAACAACAACTTGTGCGACTTTCCTCTCCATATGTTGAATCCAAAACTTTTGTTGTAGATTATGCATCGTTTTTGAATCGCGAAATGACCAACTTTGTGTGCTTTAGTTTCACGTTCCCTTGACTTAGGTCATTGCCATTAATACTTTTGTAAACGACTCCACCATTTAGCTTAAACTCATCATAGGGTTGCGTTTTTAGTATCTCTAGTAAAACTTTTATGTTATCGTCTTTCTTTTAGGCTGCTTTAAGACGTGCTGAAACTTCCGATCTAATGGTAAGAACATCTAAGGGATAACGACTAAGGCAATCAACATGTTTCATTTTTTCTCTACTGCGATGTTCGATTCGGGTGTCAAAGTCCTGTTCGTATAGTACCCATTGCGATACTTCTCGAGGAATATCTTTTTTTGTTTTTACAGTAATGCTGAGCAATCTACCACCAGCAAATAGCAAATAGCGGCTTCAACATCTAGCGTATAGCTATGGCGCTTTGAATCATTCGGCGTTGCTTTTTTACTCCAAAAAAACACAGGATGTAGTTGCTCTTCAAATTTTTGTAACAATGTGGTACCGAAACCCTCAAGGGAAGCGTCTCTGTGCAGCTCTGTAGATGCACCTCTGTAATAGATTCGCAAAACCGGTTCATTTAACAAAGCATCTTAGTCCATCCATCGCCATTTACTCCGTCGCTTCAAATTTAAACTGAACATCCTTTTTTTTACAGGTTTGTCAAGGGTCGTGCGATATTGGCATATCTCTTGATAATTTTTTTTAAAAAAGCCCGTTAAGCCCAAGAACGATTGTACGGATTTATGTTTTTAGGCTAAGGCCATTTTTTTAACAGCTTGCGTCTTCTCACGGCCTGGCCAGATTTTGCCATCCTCAACTGTGTGACACAAAAAGTTTATTTTATTCTCCAAAAAATGAAATTTTTTTTCCACTTGATACGTAACTTGTATTGGACAGCCTCTGCCAACATTAACTTTAGCCTCTGAATACACTTATCTTTCGTCCGTGCATAAATTATGATGTCGTCCATATATAACTGCATAACATCTTGGGCGATGAGATTCTGGAACACGTAGTTGACAAAGAGAATAAGCGCAGCAGGAAAGGTGTAGAATTCAAATGGCGTTCTGTTAAATTCATACAATCCATCTTTTGTAATGAATGCGGTGTATTTGCGGCTTGACTCCTCGATTGGTACATGAAAAAAACTGTTTCCCATATCCATCACTACAAATACCTCTGGCAGCTTGCAATCTTTCCAGTACACCGTCGATAAGCGGTACAGGGAAGTAGTCTTTAAGCACCATTTTGTTAAGTTGCCTAAAATCTACACAAACCTGTATGTAGCGTCTTGCTATTTTTACGACAACCACTCTGCTGGTGAAATTCGAGGTCGACTTACGAACGATGCCGTCGACTAGCCAGCTGCTTTCACTGCTTCGTTCTCCACTGGTGTTAGTCGTCTTGGCTGTTGATGAAACAGTGTAATTTGGCCATCGGGAACAATTTTTAGCAGGACGGCAATTCTTGTAGCTTTCTGCTTTCAATAATAGAATCAGTGGTTTAAACTGTGAAGGAGCACGTACATCATTTTTAATTTCAACCACATTATACATACATTATACAACGTGCAGTGAAATTTCGAAGTAAAATCGAATCCTAGGAGTGCGACAAATTCAACTTTGTTATTATACACCACGATAATCTTTTGTTGAACATCTAGACCATCGATAACCACTATTCCAAAACACAGAGACACTTTTTTGCAGTTCCACGTTGGTCAGCGTTATCGCGCCATGATCACCGATTCTTTTTGGCTCGAATTGGAAGATATGGACTTGGACGACATGTGGTTTCTACAGGATGGTGCCACAAGCCACACAGCACACGCTATAATCGATTTATTGAAGAGTAAGTATGGTGAGCGTGTTATCTCAAGACATAGGCCAGTCGATTGGCCGCCTTGTTCGTGCGATTTAAAGATTTAACGCCGCTTGACTATTTTCTGTGGGGCTACGTTAAGTCATTGGTTTATGCCAACACGCCGTTGGAAGAGTTCAGAGCCAACATTGAACGCGAAATAGCGGCCGTTGCGGCCGAAATGTGTGGCCAAGTCATTGAAAATTGGCCAAACGTGCCCGCGGTAGCCATATGAACGAAGTCGAGTTTCATTCTTAAATCTTTTGATTGTACTTTAAGCCAATAATAAAGTTTTTGAAATATCTCAAATGGTTTGCCTTTTATTAAAAAAAAAAAAGAAGTTGTCGAGTCGTTATTAGAAAACCCTATACATAGATCCTTAGAAATATATTTTCTAAATAAGAACGTACATAGTACATTTGTTATTAACAATTTTTTGGCGATTTTTCTGCTAATTTTGCAAGTTTGATTTTGGAAGTGCGCCATTCGGCCAAAAATCAATATGTCAAAAAAAAAAAAAATAAAAATCTTAGGTACTCCTCCTCTAGCTGTTGTTATGTACATACAATAAAAAAAAAATTAGTGACTCTAGAGTTACCTAACGCCTTAAGTAGGGTAAAAAGGTTAAGATTTAGTTTTTAGGTAATTTGGAAGTTTTATATTATCAATAAAAAAAATACGTCTATTTACTAAGTTTTCGTTAATAAAAAAATAGTACTGTAAGAAACGTCGAAATTTGTACTTAGTTTATGTATTATTTTTAACTTAGAGAGCTCGCATGGCGAAAAATGGTTAGAGTAAAACAATTTTAAGTTAATTAAACAAATTTTTAAGCCTTTTTGTATATACTATACAATAATTAGTTTGAAATAATGAATTGAAATAAAAATGCATGTAACATGAAATACTAGAAGTCTGTCCGGATAACAATTCGATTCCCGGTCGGAACCCAGCAATAGCTTCGCTTCCTTAGAGTTGATTTCATCAATAGCAGCATCACAATTTTGCACCTAAAGATTCAAAATATAAACGCCAATCAAATCCGAAGAAACCAGAGGGAACAGGAGGAGAATCAGAGCTTCAAGAAGTAACAAGAACAACAAATGGAAAAACATAAGTTACATTAGTAACAACAGCAGAAACAGCAACAAAAGGGAGGCTATTTTTCTCGTTCAACTAACTCCCAATAGCAAATGTGGTGTCTGTACATTGGGGAAAAGTAAGAAGGTGTGAAAACATTTTAAAATGTGTTCGCTGCCAAAGATTCGGGCTTGCCGCATCGAATTACAAAATACAACCTCAATGCGTTAAGTGTCGAATGAATTACAAGTCTGAGGAATGCGCTCTGGGTAGAAATGGAAAGTTCGACAAAGGTCAACTCTCGTGCGATTTATGTAAGAAGAAGGTACAACGCAAATTATCTGGGTATGTCCTAAATTCCAGTACATTAGGAAAGTAAATTTGACTCGGCAGCAAAAAGTGAAGGTTTAACCACTCATACACATTCAAATACCAGCTGTTATTCCTCAAATTATCCACGCCCAAATGGTTGTAGGCAGGGAAAGTGAAAAAGCGAAGGTAGTTTCTTAGATCACAGTGCCTAAAGTATCTAAAGTCTTGGCTATCTTGCTCTCTTCTCTACCCAAGAGCTAATGTGTCAACTACAAATAATCGAACAGGATACGCGTGTTGACCAAATTTATGTGCTGGTCCTGATGCACCTCCCATCGTAATGGATACGCACATGGCAAAGCGAACCTTTAAGGCATGAATAAGGATCGAACGAAGAGCCGTATTGTTGTGGTTTTGGTAAGCGAAACTCTGCACCAGCCGAACGAACCATTCGCAAGTGAATTGAAAAATTTAAAAGTGGTCATACAAGCACCGAAGATGATGAACGCAGTGGACGTCCAAAAGAGACTGTTTCAGATGAAACCATCAAACAAGTCCACTAAATGATTACGAATGACCTTAAAGTGAAGTTGATGGAGATAGCTGAGGCTCTGAAGATATCAAAAGAGCGTGTTGGATATATCATACACGAATATTTGGACATGCTCACAGTCAACCAAAAACAACAACGTGTTGATGATTCAGAGGAGTGTTCAACCGCAATAAAGTCGAATTTTTGCGTAGGTATGTGACAATGGATGAAACTTGGCTCCATCACTTCACACCAGAGTTAAGTCGGCAGTCATCTGAGTGGCGAGCAGGCGACAAACTTCGTCCAAAACGACCAAAAACTCAACAGTCGGCTGGCAAGGTTATGGCATCCGTATTTTGGGATACACATGGAATAATTTTCATCGACTATCTCCAAAAGGGGCAGACTATCAACAGCGACTATTACATTGCGTTGTTGGATCGTTTGACGGACGAAATCGCAGAAAAACGGCCGTTTTGAAGAAAAAGAAAGCGCTGTTTCATCAAGACAATGCACCGTGTCACAAGTCGATGAAAACAATGGCAACCCACCGTATTCTCCAGATTTGGCCCCCAGCGACTATTACCTGTTCGCAGACTTCAAAAGAATGCTCACCGGAAAGTGATTTAAGACCGATGAAAACGTAATCGCGGAAACAGAGGCCTATTTTGAGGTTAAACCGAAATCGTACTACAAGACTGGTATCGAAAGATTGAAACCTCGTTTCAGTCAGTGTATCGCCCTCGAAGGCAACTATATTGATAAAGTTGAATTTTGAAAAAAATTTGTGTTTTACTATAAAACGGCACTGACTTTTCAGCCCATTAGCTAAAAGGGCATATTATTAATAAATAACACCATTTCATTTTTATTGTGCCATAGATCTTTGTAAAGGAGCTTACTTTTTAAGCTCGATAACAAGGTGCAGAGTTACTGGAAATAAGGCATCTATGGAATGCACCAGATGATGTCTTGTGATCTATTAGGTAGTTGTTTGCGTTCATTGAACTGGTGTAAAACACTAATTCCACTTGGTCGAACAATAAAATGCATCGCTATATCACATAACTTAGGGAAAATTAGGGTTTTTTTTTTTTAAATCTCCGCACATTCGCCGTAAGTACTTTATACCATCTGATGAATTGAAGTTACATTTAAATTCATCAGCAGAGATATCGGTGGATCCTTCTTCTCCTTCGGCTTTTGGCATAGCGGAACGTTCGTGATTATTTTATTTATCAGTCATTTATAAGTTTAAATAATGGAGAAAAAAAAAAAAAGAAAGACACTGTATTTTACTGGGAATCGAACCCATGATTTAGCTATACAGGCATACTACCTCTGGAGCCTCGTTTAGTGCTTATCGTACTATTAGCATAATCCAAATTAAAAGCCGAAACTCTTATATATATGTGCAAAGAAGTCAAGTTTCTCTCCTTAGCCATCTTCTGTCGTTCACAAGTTTAAAAATAAAACGAAATAACAATCGCCGATTGGGGAAGATAAAATACAGCGAAAACTTGGCATCGTAAAAGAGAAAGAGCGTATGAACTTTGATAGGAACCTCATAACCAACGATAATCATAATCACTTAATGGGCGGTTTCCTTTTTTATGTTTAGCGGTGAAAAGTAGCCTAGGTTGTAATATACGCAAAATTATATTCAAACATTTAAAGCCATAAAAAAAAAGAAAAGACAAAAATTGCACAGCCGCCATTTTAAAAGAAATTATTCTATAAAAATTATGTTCTACAATCAATCGTACAGTCCGACGCTTAACATAGTTTTGTTTTGACACCCATTTAAAAACATCGTGTTAGTTTTTTTGCGACCATGTTGGCTAAGATAGCAGGCATCTCAACTGAACGCGTTAGCCATATGCTGCACGAGATTATGGGCATGAGAAGACCGTGCCTTATAATAAGCTTCTACCTTAGTTTTACGGCCTCTAGAGTGTTCTAACCCCTTAAGTAAAACTCTTGCAATTCATATGGAACCCAAACATCAAGTTTTTTACGAGTCCAAGAAATTGTAAGTAAGATTTTTCAATTATTTTTTGTGATGCATTTAACCTCTCTGTACTATAATCCCTGGCACGGTCATATGACTATCTGATTCAACTATGGTTGTCTGTGATGCATTTAACCTCTCCATAATCTTTGGAACGGTAATATGACTATCTGATTCAATTATAACTTTGAATTGGTCATATCAACTTTAATTGGTCATCTTTAAGTGAAAAATTTCTTAAATTAAATTTCTTAAAGCAATTCTGACACGTGCTTTTTGTTAAGAGGCCAACACTGAACAGTTTAAAACTAAAAAAAGCCTTATAAAAAGGAGAGCGCAGTGTATGAAAGAAAAGGAAATTTTAACCTTCTCAAAAACGACGTTCTATTAGATCATTAAATAAGTCTGAAACCCTTCAAAAATTAAGAGAAATGTTTGACTGAAAGTTGTTAAGAGCATGCAAAAAACTAAGATAAACCTTTTTGGATTTGACGGCAAAATATTTGGGTGACTAGGTGTATTATCCTTTTTACAACAGAAAGACAGTGACGCATGATTGTGATTATCATCAAGGGGCTGCTTTTAGTATTTTAGCGTTATCTCTCTATTTTGAATTACAGGCATTGTTTGTAAATATGGGCTTGTTAAAAAAAAAAAAAATGTTTGCTCCAATTGTTCGGTTTTGATTGATCTTATAATCATACCCTTAGTATTTTTTATGAATTTGTATTGTAGAGAAATTGTTTAGTGTGCAAGATCGATTTCTCGTCCACTTGGATTTTGATCACAGAAGTGTTCTAGAAGCACTACCAAATATTAAGTATAATAATGATTTATTATTACAATAAATTAAATAAATTAGGCATATATTTTCACTGTCCCTATTATTATTATTTTTTTTTTTTCATGTTCTGAATAATAAAATGAAGACCACGTTCGCAAAAATTGAAAACAAGTTTTCATTAAGGGGGTAAGGACCTGAGGGCATATTTCTTAAGGAAGACAAATGATTCATTTTTTCAAAAAAATCAAAATTTACATACACATATTTTAGTCAATTTAAGTGCAGGATTTTAAGGAAATACAAAGTAGATGTTTTACGGAACGTTTTAAGTTTCTTCCTTTTTTTCAAATTTTTTTTACGAATATGTTTTACCATAAAGTACCAGTGATGTTACCAACATAATTACAACAATTACAACAATCAGAACTATAGCATTTGTAGGCTTGAACATAATGGGGCAAATGTGCAAAAAAAGCATACTTTTCAGGAGACGTAAAAAAATAAAAGCGTTTTATTTTTGTTACTGAAAAAAATTAAAAACTTCTTTTTAATAAATTTTTTTTGTTGATACAATAAATAAACAAAAATAATGAACCGTTTTGTGGTAGGTAGCACAGCGTAGCACGTTGTTTTTGGATTCATGCATTGCTCCCCCATTTTGACTCAAATTTTAAACCACTTCTAGAAGTCGTAAAAAGATTCATTCATTTATTCAGTTCCATATTGAGTCCATATTAAAAAAATTAAAAAAGTCACTTTTGTTGTCCTTATTTCCTTAAAGACAAGAAATGTAAGTATAACGTTAAAAATTAAGTCTTGAATCGTTTAGTCCCTTTTTTTTCCTTCCATTGTATGATATATGCAGTCATGGATGGATAAATGTTCGTAGCATAAACATGAAAAAAAGTTTTTTTCAAAAGTTTTATTTCAAATACATACTCGTACTACAGAGTAATACATTTTATTGCAAAACAATAATAATAGCTTAAATTAGGACCAATTAGTCCCCAGAATAAGTCCAGGCACGAAAGAAAAAAAAAGGTACGGATCCCTTTTTGACACAAAAATAGCAAAAAAAAATTTATATGCGACCAGACACGAGGCAATAATTTTCCATCATGACAACGCTCGGCCCCACGTTGCTATTCCGGTTAAGAACTATTTGGAAAACAGTGGATGGGAAGTCTTACCCCACCCGCCTTATAGCCCAGACCTTGCTCCTTCTGACTACCATTTGTTCTGGTCGATGCAGAACGCCCTCACTGAAATACGGTTCACATCAGAGCAGAATATCAAAAATTGGCTTGATTCATTCTTTGCTGCCAAGCCGGCGCAGTTCTTTTGGGATGGGATCCACAAATTGCCAGAAAGATGGGAAAAAGTACATAGCTTCAGATGGGCAATACTTTGAATAATACTATTGTACATGTTTTTCTTAAATAAACGTTCAAATTTTGAAAAAAGAAACCGCTCGAATTAAAATATATACCCAACAAATAAATGAAGTACAAACCAACTAGACATCTTATTTTAATAATTGATTTTGATTTTATCAATGAGCCATTTCCATATCAAAAGGTTTCATTATCGAACTTGTAAAGAGTGTTCTATTAGCACCCAGATTCGCCGTGCAATATGTGCAACAGTTCATTTTTTGAAGTAGTATGTTTTTTCATTATTTCATTAAATATTCATGTAGTCATATTCCCTTTTAAGAATCAAATTCAAATTTTTATTCAGTTTGCCAATGAACTTTGTCCGGCATCCGCACTCCTCCATTTTCTAACGTTTAGTCCGACTAATCCCATTATTATGCAAAACTTTCATGTGATTTAAGTATTGTTGTATATATGGCATTGATGTAACACATGGGCTGAAAAGTCGTTGCCGTAAAACACAAAATTTTTGCAAAATTCAACTTCATTTATCAATATAGTTGCCTTCGAGGGCGATACACTGATTGAAACGATTTTTAAATCATTCGATACCAGTTTTGTAGTACGATTTCGGTTAAGCCTCAAAATAGGAATTTGTTTCGGCGATTACTTCTTCATCGGTCTTAAATCACTTTCCGGCGAGCATTCTTTTAAGGTCTGCGAACAGTAAATAGTCGCTGGGGGCCAAATCTGGAGAATACGGTGGGTGGGGAAGCAATTCGTACCCGAATTCATTTAATTTTGCCATCGTTTTCATCGCGACTTGTGACACGGTGCATTGTCTTGATGAAACAGAACTTTTTCTTCTTCAAATGCGGCCGTTTTTTGCGATTTCGTCCTTCAAACGCTCCAACAACGCAATGTAATAGTCGCTGTTGATAGTCTGTGTATCCCAAAATACGGATGCCATAACCTTGCCAGCCGACTGTTGAGTTTTTGGTCGTTTTGGACGAGGTTCGTCGCCTGCTCGCCACTCAGCTGACTGCCGACTTGACTTTAGTGTGAAGTGGTGGAGCCAAGTTTCATCCATTGTCACATACCGACGCAAAAATTCGGCTTTATTGCGGTTGAACAGCTTTAAACACTCCTCTGAATCATCAACACGTTGTTGTTTTTGGTCGACTGTGAGCAAACGCGGCACCCACTTTGAACAGAGCTTTTCAGAGCCTCAGCTATCTCGATCGACTTCACTTTACGGTCATTCGTAATCATTTTGTGGACTTTTTTGATGTTTTCATCTGAAACAGCGTCTTTTGGACGTCCACTGCGTGCATCATCTTTGGTGCTTGTATGACCACTTTTAAAATTTTCAATCCACTTGCGAATAGTTCGTTCGGCTGGTGCAGAGTTCGGGTAACTCTTATCAAGCCATTTCTTTGCATCGGCTGCATTTTTTCCCATCAAAAAGCAATGATAAATCAATACACGAAATTGTTTTGAATCCATTTTTTTTTTTCACAATAACAAAAGTTGCTTCACTCACAACGCTATATCTCGAGAACTAATCGTCCGACAGCTGGAAAATTTATACACGTATCTTTTGAAGGTTGGTACTAACTGTAAATGAATGAAAAGCAAAGAATTTAATTTAAGGCAGCAATTAAAGAAGCCTGGAAAAATGATAAATAAGGTAAATGCTGTCAAAGTTTAATAAATTCTATGCCAAAGATCCCGGTGGATCAACAAAGTATAGTAAAATGTTTGTGTGGAGGTCAAATTATAAAATTACTCCCTTTAATACAATCTATCCAATACAACTACAATTTATAATTGAATCACTTTTCTCAAATATCTATCAAATTCTCGATATCTAAAAAAGTTTGCATTGTCGATCCAATAGATGAGACTTTTACTTTTCAAATATATACGGCGCTCTCCACATTTTAAGCGGTTATTACACTACTCCTTCCGTAAAGTTGTTCGTCTCGAATTCGATTCGATTATTCATCCATCCGTTGAAATGACACATTTTATACACATGAACCATCTTCATTTTCCCTCGATTCACACGCTGAATCCGACAGACAACGTCATTAACGCGAGTTATCACCTTGTATGGACTTTTCAACTCCTGATGCAATTTTATTGATCTGCCCCTTTCACGCAGGGGATTATACAGCCTCACCAGATCCCCTTCATCGAAGCCGCACCTATTCTTTATGTGGTTGCTCGCCAGTTTTAGGACTTCGCTTTTTTTTTTTTTGTTCCACTTAAGTCCTTCCCATCATGAAGTCGCTCTTATTTTCTGGTTACATCAAATTGACTCGATAGTTATCAGCACTACCATCCACGTTTCCCCAAACAATTGCTTCCATCGAAGGCTATAGAAGCTGACTTCGGCAAACAACGACTGAAGTGTTGGCGTTTTCGTATACCATTGATATCTCCATGTTTTTGTATTTCAGCAGGGTTTGCGCCACAAAATCTATTGCTAGTTCAAGTTATTTCATGAAATCTATACCAATGATGTACTCGCCACACATAGCAGCCAGCAGAAAAATGTGAGAGAAGGCTATTCCGACTAGGTGGATCTTTATGAGGAATTCACCATTTACTTTAGCCGTTTCTACCGTAGCTCTTCGCAAACTGTATCTGCTGGTGTTATACAACCAAGATTCCTGCAAAAAATCTTGCAGGATGATGGAAGATTTAGCATCGGTGTCTATTGTTTCCATCCATTTTTCCTTACCGCTGGCTACACTACCAGAAGACTTTCATTGCATGGTTTTTGTTTTCGCTCTGTGTCGAGCTTTTTAGCTAGTTGCTCAACTTTCGGTCCATTTGTTAGAATTTTTTTTCGAACTTCCGCTGTAGAATCTTTTAATTTTCTTCCAGACTTTTCTTTTGCACGTCTAAATTTCTTTCTGCTCGTCCAAATTTTTCGAGACGATTCTGTAAGTCTAGATTTTTCTTTTGTTCGTCGAGACTGTCCTTCTGTTCAGATTTGAGCTGGACGAGGGACAAATTGTAAGAGTTTTCGATCCATGGCAGCTTTAACACAGAAACACAATTTTAATTTATTGTGTAACTCCTATCCCACTTCGGACATCAAAGTAAAATGTTTGTATGGGTTCAAATGATAGAACTTATTCTTTTCAATATTCTTTGTAATACAATTACAATTTAAAATTCAATCACTTTTTTCAACCAATTTTACTTTACTTTACCTTTTACTTAAACCAGTTACTCACTTCGCTTAATTCACCCTTCAAATTCCATTTAAGAACTGAATTCACCTCTGTTCAATGCCATTTTTCGAGAACTAATTGTACTAACCAACTTCCCATTTTGCCAAATTATTTGCTATCAGTTCTTAAAGATTTTTCATTATTCCTCCAATGAATATGTCCTCTGATTTTCAAATATAAACGACGCTGATCACAATTTAAGTGGTCATTATACATAGTATTAATACTTCAGATAAAAAAAAAGTTAAATAATAAAAAAATATCAGAGGATTATTCATTAATAATTTATGAAAACAATTTCTAATGGGTTGACGCAACTAAAATTTTAAATCAATGCTTAAAAATAATAAAGTTGTGTTGGATCTTTATTTATCAAAAATAATTTAAAACACTTATTTTACGCATCGCGTAAAATTCGCGAGAAAATAATTGTTTAAATTGAACTTAACACGCGTCTAATTTTAGACATTTATTTTATTCATTCCGTTTTTCAACTCTCGAACTGTGTGCTGGTGCTGTGATTCGCCCCAACCTAAAATTTAACTCTATCCTTTATAAAAGAAAGTTAAATATCTTTTTGTTAGGTTAGTATAATAAAGTTCAAAAAAAAAAAAAAAAAAAATTTAAGGCATTAAGGCATATATTGTATTCATACTAGCTAAGATAAGGCAAACCACACCTGTACAAATAATGGGAAATTACTACATAAAATATCTAGAATATATGAAGTCATAACCCGTCTGTTTTTAAGATAATAAAAGCTTATAAATAGGAATAATCCATATATCTTTGATCATAAGTAAAATTTGTATTAGATTTAAGGTTTAAATAAATTTTTTTATAAAAAAAAGTAAAATAAATATTAATTTAAACTGCATTACATTTACATTAACAATATATATAAAACATTTATGGGTAGTAGAATAATATTTATAATTAGAGAATGATGCAGTATGTGTATTTACCTTCTTTCTTTATGCAGTGAAATTTGAGGTCTTCTAATGAATTTGTGTGAGAAGAAACACTCTTTTTAGTTATTTTAGATATAAATCTTTTACAAGCATAGCATGCTGTTGCGCCATATTTTTCACTTTGAATACTCTTACGATTTACTGGAGTATTACATACGCCACAAAATGTGTAAGTACCTGTGCAAGAAAGTTACAAAATAGAATTATATTCTAAGAGAAGGTAAATGCTTTAAATAGATTTTCGAGAATTAAAATATCTATATAGTTCACTAACAAAAAAAAGTTAATTTTTATACAAAACACAAACAAACTTAAAAATTTTCTTTTCTAAGGAATACATTTACAACATCTAATTTCGTAACGATGCTTTGAACGCTCATATATAAAATTACTTTACTATGTAAGATAGTTTAGATTTAAAATTTAAAAATGTAATCATGAAATGAATAACGTACAGTCTAAAATACATACATATATTCCTTAGTTACGTCTTACTTAATTCTAGTTAATTATCCTTAGCTTTGATATACTTTTATGTTACAAATATATAATTACAAATGTGTAATTAGGAACTATCTATATAATAAATATATTATTAAAAAAGTTTTCTTTGATAAAGAAAGTAAGATGACCAACCACTTGCTTGTAATGTAGTTAAAAATACCTTGAAATCTGTGTAGATATTCTATTGGGTGTATAACGTGCGGTTTACTAAGAGATGGCGTAATTTGTATTATTCCATTGCTATTATTCCATTGGAACATGCGTTGGAAAGCTACTGTCATTGTACGTCATTTCAGTATATGTCATTCATTTGAAGCGTAAACAACAATAATTTTTTTTTCATTCAAATATGTCGAACTTTGTGCCTGAAAAAGTGTTTTTGCAGGGAGTTCTATTATTGAAAATTCCCGAAAATCATCGTATTTTGGTGGAAGTTTATGGTGAACATGCGCTAGCTGAGCGAACGTGCCAAAAGTAGTTTGCACGATTTAAAAGTGGTGATTTGGTTTGGAAGACGATGAACGTCCTGGGCAGCCAAAAAAGTTTGAAAATGAAGATCTGGAAGCATTACTCTATGAAGATTGTTGCCAAACACAAGAAGAGCTCGCAGAATTTTTGGGTGTCACTCAAGCAGCCATTCCAAAACGTTTAAAAGTAGCTGAATATATTCAAAAGCAAGGAAATTGGGTTCCACATGAACTCAAGCCGAGAGACGTCGAAAGGCGGTTTTGCATGTCCGAGATGCTGCTGGAACGCCACAAAATGAAGTAATTTTTGCATCGGATTATAATCATATGTGAAACCCGGCCAACCAGCCAAATCAACGCAAAGCCGAATATCCATGGCGCGAAGGTAATGCTCTGTATTTGGTGGGATCAGACCGGTGTGCTGTATTATGAGCTGCTAAAACCGGATGAAACCATCAATGGACAACGCTACCGAAAACAATTAATCCGTTTGAAGAGAGCAGTAGTTGAAAAACGCCCGGAATATGCGACCAGACACGAGGCAATAATTTTCCTTCATGGCAACGCTCGGCCCCACGTTGCTATTCCGGTTAAGAACTATTTGCAAAACAGTGGATGGGAAGTCTTACCCCACCCGCCTTATAGGCCAGACCCAGAAAGATAGGAAAAAGTCATAGCTTCAGATGGGCAATACTTTGAATAATACTATTGTACATGTTTTTTTTTAAATAAACGTTCAAATTTTGAAAAAAAAAAACCGCACGAATTAAATTACATACCCAATATTTATTCATTTATTTAGGAAATCATGCCATTAAATTTAAAAATAAAAATATATATATACAGTTTAAACTTAACTTAACGTAATACCATATGGTATATTAGGTGCAACTAAGTAATCGTTGTTTTTTTTTTGATGAAAATTCAACTGCCCGTCGCTAGCTACAACTTTTTTCCATCTTTCTGTCAGAACTCGAATACCGTTATGGTAAAAGTGTGTACCTTTTGACGCTATCCGCGAATCAAGTGATTTTTGATGTCTTCATATGAGCGGAACTGCTGATCATATGCCATCAAACGCAACAAGTAATAATTGGACGACGCAATATCTGGGCAATATGGAGGTTGCGATTACACTTCACATTTAAGTATTTACATGTAGAAACGGGTTTGGCAACGTGAGGCCGAACGTTTTCATGTCATATAATCACTTTTTCCTGTCCCTGCTCATATTGTAGCCGTTTTTCGCGCAGTGCTTAACCAGGCCCAAATACACAGCATACGACATAGAAGCATAACCAAGCAGTCGCCATGACTTTCTTCCCTTTGAGTTACTGTAATGAATCCATTTTTTATCACCCGTCACGAGCTGGAGCAGTTGTTCATAAGCAAAAAACCGACGCACAACGTCCCTTGGCTTCAAATCATAAGGAAGCCAAGTTCCCTGTTTTTGAATCATTCCCAACGCATGTAATTGCTTGAAAATGGCTTGACGGTTAACTCCTAATGCTGAAGCAAGCTCTACTTGCGTTTGGCACGGATCCTCATCGAGCAATACCTCCAATTCAGCATCTTCATAGTATTTTGACTTTCCTTCACGCGGCGGTCATCAACATCCTTGAAAGTCCTTGAAGCGACGTAACCAATCACGCACGTTAATTCACTTAGAGCAACATTTCCGTAAACTTTTCGGAGCTCTCGATGTGCTTCAACCGCCGTTTTCTTCGAATGAAAGAAGAAAATCAAAAGACGATTATTTAACACAAAATCAGACATTTTCACACAACCAAAAGTACATGCCGCCAAAACAAAATCACAAATGTGTCAAATAAATATTTTGTATATGTAAAAATTGACCAGCATTTACTGCTGGAGCCATCTATTGACTTAAAACTTAGTTGCATACCTAATCATTTCAAAAAGTGTTTGTGATCTTATCAACAGTGGCATCCACGTCGTTATCAAGGAAACATAACGATCAGTTAACATTCCTAATGAAGCTGTTGGGTCTGCTTCAGTTGACCAATTAGGAATCTTTTCTCTAAATGGGTGTCAGTGTACCAGAAACTAGCTAATATGATACAGTAGACTGACGAGTTAATAGGTCAGATTACTGGTGTTATGATTATCAATGTCTGCCATTCGCGTATACTCATTTACAATTTGTGTCAAGTTGTCTTCTGCAGCGAATATCTCAACGCACCGTCCTTCGCGTGTTGTCTTTCCAGAATTGTGTATATTTAAATCGCCCGTAATAACGATCTCAGTATGAGAATTCCCTGGTTCACCGAATCAGATTTTTGTTTTTTTCTTACAACAATAAGAAACAGTACACCAATGAAACTTCCACTTACAACCCGCTATCCAACGGTTTTTACATGTACTCAATCATTGGCCGTCAGTGATACAGCAGCAGCAGAAACCGGCTACAAACAACTGCACTATGACCAGGGGCGGGAATTGGAGATTGCCCCGACCATGATATCATTTATTTTTTGAACTAAACCGTTTTTAAATGCTTTTTTTTTTTATTTTATTCAAAATAGTCCCCTTTTAGTTTGATACACTTATTCCAGCGATTTTCCAACAACTTGAATTTTCCGGAAGGTCTGCAAAATACTCCTCCGTGGCGTCGATGATTTCCTCGCGTGAGCTGAATTCTTTATTGATGAGCCATCTTTTAATGTTTGGGAAGAGATAATAGTTCGAGGGAGCCAAATCGGGCGAATACGGTGGATGCGACAGCAATTGAAGCCGTAAGTCATTGATTTTAGCCATGGTTGCGATGCTCTTGTGCGCCGGTGCATGGTCTTGCAAAAATTTCGCTTCATGTGAGGCCGTTTTGCAGCGATTTCGGCCTTCAATCGCTCCGATAATGCACAGTAATACTCGCTGTTGATGGTTTTTGCTTTTTCGAGGTATGCCATGACAATCGCAGAAAACCGACGCCATCACCTTATCGGCCCATCGAAACTCCCTCAGCCGCTACGGAGCACTCGTGCCGGCTTCGGTCCATTGCCGGGCACTCATTCTGTTCTCTGGTGTTCAACAGTTACCAATCGACGCGAAAACTCCGCCCGATTCCGCATCAGCAAGTCCAAACACTTTTTCGAAGTGCTCTCGCGTTCGTGTTTTTGGTCAGGAGTGAGTATGAGCGGCACCCAGCGGCAGGATGACCTTTTCATATGCATAATATTGCCCAAAATAGGGCGTGTGCGCTCAGTACTAGTCTTTGTGATATCTGCTAGCTCGCGCACCTTCACTTTCCGTTCAGCCAACACCATTTC
Source organism: Volucella inanis (assembly GCA_907269105.1). Taxonomy (NCBI): domain Eukaryota; kingdom Metazoa; phylum Arthropoda; class Insecta; order Diptera; family Syrphidae; genus Volucella; species Volucella inanis. Next base: position 87,369,922 of record OU026153.1, on the reverse strand, counting down.
ATGTATTTTTTTTGATATTGTCCTCTGTAAGGAGGCATCGGAGGGCCTGCCCCTCAACACTACTTGATCGGTAGTGGAGTTGCGGCCACCACGACAAAACCAATATTTGACGGTGTAATCTGACAGAGCATTAGCCCCATAATATTTATCCAACTTTTCTTTTTTTTTTCCTTCGCCGTTTTGCCTCTCAAAAATAATGTTTTATGAGAGAACGAAAATCGTTTTTGTCCATACTCAACATGATGCCAAACACAACAACAATCAGCTGTCAAAACAAAACTAAAGACAGTATCGCACTGAAATTTGGCATGTCTATCTAAATATGAACGCACTATAACTTTTTTGTAGTGGCAGCGCATTCTGGCGGTCAAGGAGGTATATATCGTATATATTGTTGGCAGCGAACGCATAGCCTCGCACTGTTTTGATTTATAGTCCAGAAATTTAGTAACCATTAGACTATACAGTTCGCTATTGGGAGTAAGTTGAACGAGGGATTGCTCCTTTTTATTTGAGCAGTGCAAGGATGTCTTCTTCATCAGCCAGCGGTTCTTGCTCCTTTACAGCCTCTCCCTCTTCAGGGTGAAAGAAAATAACTCCGTCACCATACTCTTCAATATAGTTTTTACTTTATTGCATAATAGCGCTCTACTTTATTACAGTGGACCACTTGCCTACATTTAAACTAATAAAAAAAATTATTTCTATAACTGAGTTACACAGTTTACAAGACCGGTTAACTTATTTTATAAGTATTGGTTTGTGGCACTCTTATTTTCATAGTTCTTGGTGTAGTTTATGTTATTGGTATTGCCGTATTGGGTCAGGTATTTGTTTTACTTGCTTTTTCTTCTGCTGTTGCTACAGTTCTTGTGTCTGTTTCTATTGTTATATTGTTATAAGAAAATAAATTTCTTAATGTCGCGACTTTCTACTTTCCTAAGCCCTATCTAAATAGTAAATCCAAACCGATGCCGCCAAAATAATCTGCGGAAAGTGATAGTGTGTGCACGCGTTTATAGTATCGCAAAAATTTCTCGAAAATGTTCCTTAAAAGATTCTGGTGGTGAGCTTTTTCTCTCCCCAATGATACCCTCAAAGGCAAAAACTATAAAGTTTTCCAAAATGGGTTCTGACAATAACTATTCAAACTATTTCTAACCTCTTCAAAGGTGATTTGGAAATCGAAAGAAGTGTCGAAAGTGAGCCTGCTGCTAAGGCAGTAAAAAGTGTTTCTCCCATTATCGTGTTAAAATCAAATAGTGAACTCCTGCATTCAGTTCTTAAAAAAATTAAGATTCAAAACTACCTTATAAAAAAAACATGTCATTAGGTCACAAAATATTATGTTCCTGGTTCGATTCATACGAAAGTGTCATAAATAAATTTAACCTTCTTAACTTTCAATTTTCTTCCCATGAGCGGAAAAACATCAAACCTTTCAAAGTGACTATTTCTGGACTCGATTTCTACAACACGGATGTCTTAAAAAGGGAATTGATCTCTCTCGGAATCAAATGTATACAGGGTGAGTTTTTTAACCTGAGACATCCAATTTACTCAAAAAATACGCGATATCGCAAAAATGTTTCAGACAAAAGTCACAAGGTTCTGAAGGAGACATAAGATGGTGACTACAAGTTTGACCTTGAGCCCCATTTTCAAGGTCAAACGAAGGTCACTTTTGATTTTTTAATGGGAACCCCTATTTTTTGACAGATTCGTGATCTGCGCGAAAAATTACAATTCTTTTACATGAAACACTTTTTTCAAAAATGCGTTCTTTTCCCGTCAGAGGGCGCCATTAAACTTAAGACATCAAAATTACTCGAAAAGTACGAAACATCGCGAAAAATGTTTCAGGCAAAAGTCACAAGGTTCTGAAGGGGACATAGGATGGTGACCACGAGTTTGACCTTGAGACCCATTTTCAAGGTCAAATGAAGGTCACTTTTGATTTTTCAAATGATAATTCCTGATTTTCATTGCTCAGTCGTATTGCTCGTAGGCTTGTCATTTGTTTTTATACACTGCATTTAGTATAACCCAGAAACAACCACGTGGACGTAGCAGTATTTTGTTTCCTTCGGGGTGATTAATTAGAGTGGATCCCCTTGCCTCCCACTGTTGAATCATTGAATTCTTCCCATATCGACGTTTATTTCCAGAGACTATTTCAACAAATGCTCGAAAATGTGAAATGACTGAAGTCCTACATGAACAACTCTAAATACTACATATACTTAGTCTATATCGAACGCGGAACAATTAAAATGAACGATCTTCGAAGAAAATATAAAAAAATTAACGCTGGGATTTAAAAAAACATAACTCTACAAAGATTAGGCAATGTCACAATCTGCCAGCTTTATGGACATGGCTCCATGCACTGCCACGTTCAAAGTCTTTGCGTTCAACACAAACAAACTGCATTTTTTGATTTCCTTATTAATGATAAGATTGATGTCGCGCTGGTCACGGAGACTATGTTAAAAAACTCCTCCGTAAAGGAGGAGGAGTTGCCGTTGTTATCAGAAAAGAATTAACACATTCTTTACAAAAATCACTTAACCTTCTGGTTATAGAAGCTGTTGGAATCGACATAATTCTAGAAGAAAGTTCTCAGTTGAGTATTATTTCCGCCTATTTCCCTGGACGAAATAGTAGGATAAGAGGGCTCATTTTAGAAGAGATCTAAAAAGAATATTTAAGTGTAATAATAAACTTTTGATTGGAGGTGACCTTAACTGCCGCCATCGAGCCTGGGGTTGTTTAAGGGCGAACTGCTGGGGTAATATTATCTCTACGATATTATTGAAACAGACGGTAGCATTCACTGCTCTCCACTTTCGACAGCTCTTTTGAAAATCACGAACTTACTTGCCTCCATTAATAGTTGACAACACTATAATTCTAAGACAAAAAGAAAAGGCAGAATTTCTGGCCCAAACTTTTAGCAAAATCAATTTGACTGCCACTCACTTTGATGACAATTACACCGAATCTGAAGTGGCTTTTACAGTTTCGCTTATCTCAAACATTTCGTTCGTCATTGACGAAACTTACTTGACTAACGCTGATGGGGTGTTGACTTTAATTTCTAATTTATGTATAAAGCTTTGTTATTTCCCTAATAAGTCGAAAACTGCTAAAGTCGTTCCTATTGCAAACCCCGGTAAGCCAAGAGATAAGCTCGCCAGTTACAGGCCCATAAGTCTACTCAGCAGCGTAAGTAAGGTATTAGAAAAAAATATTAAAGTAAGGATGGAGGATTATGTTGTTCTTCCTGATTCTCAGTTTGGTTTTCGTAAACGTCATTCAACCTGCCATCAAATTGCCAGAATCAAAAACCACATAAAAAATGTTTTCGTTAAAAAAATTCTTCTGGCTGGTACTACTAGATATAGAGAAAACCTTTGATATTGTCTGGCATGATGGACTTATTTCTAAACTCTACCATTACAACTTTCATTCATTCATGATATTCACTACAATATTAATCCAAGTTTTCTTAAAGAAAGAACATTTTTAGTTTGCATGGGCAATAATTACTCAACTGTCAAAAATATAAGATTCGAAGTCCCCTAAGGATTAATCCTTGGTCCAATACTGTTCAACATATATATATATAAGATCTGAAAGTAAGTAAGTAATTAAAACACTCAGCTAGCGACGTATGCTGACGATACCACCACTTTTGCGTCTGGCATTCTATTTTCCAACGTTTGCCATTTTTTGCAGAACTCCTTAAAAGACATCGAACAATATTGTAAAAAGTGGAAAATTAAGGTAAATACAGATAAAACTCAGGCCTTCTGGTTAACAAGACAGAAAAGAATGTTTCTTTCCCAACGGTAAAAAATTTAAATTGTAATCGAATTATAAAGGTTGAGCAGATTCTTGCAAATATCTCGGAGTGATGTTAGATAAACCATTTACTTTCAGCACGCAAATAGCTAGCCGTATAGAAAAAATAAAGTTTAGTACCAGAATCCTATATCCCTTTATTTATAAAAATTCGGATCTCAATCTCTGAAGACATCCTCCTCTATGGCGCCCCTAAGCTAAAACACATCAGCTGAAATTGCAAAGATGTCAAAATAAAATTCTAAAATCCATGGGATTTTCCAACCCTTAGTCACTATGATTTGGCAAAGGTCAAATTTATTACAACAATTGTTAACGATATGAAGATTAAATTTGACGAAAGATGTACATATTCAGAAGAGGCACTCATTACTCAATTAAGTGAAAAGGGGTTATTTGATATATTAGATTTTAAGATTCAAATAAGGGTTTTTGATTGTAGCTTTTCTCTTAAATAACAAATTTTTGAACTCTGTATTATGTTATTATATATATTATATATATCAAAATATAGAAGTTGTAAAGAAGGTTTTCCTAAATCTCTTGAATATAAAATAACAAATAATTGTACCTTTCTAGTAATCAAAGCTTCTAAATAAAATTCTTACTACTACGAAATATTTTGGAAGCACTTTGTGTTCCACTGCAGCATTTAATTCTGTTTCGGTTCCTTTGAAACCCGTTTTGTCGGCACTCAATCCACATCAGTAATCAATAAAACAATTTATATTTTAATCGATTTTGCTTTCTTTATGTTTTAAAGTTTATTACTGAGTAAGGTACATTTACGTTCTGGTGCTCAAACACACTTAATTTGCAGCAAAACTTGGGAAATTCGATTATATTGCCCCCAATATATAAAATATTTCGGTATAAAATATTTCGGAAGAGAGATCAAAACGATAACATACTGATAACAGTAAGCATAAAACCAAAAGAATTTTTAAAATTCTTTGATTTGAAAATCAAATCTTATCGCACAATTTACAATATTGGGAAAAATACTACAAACAATGTAATGGTAGAAAAGAGTGATTACCCGTTTTCGTTTTGAAGTAACGTTTAAAACGTTAAGCGGTGGACATTTATACCACATTAATTAATAACAATCTGACGCACTCAATACTCAAAATTACAATCCCGCAAATCTGCATAAGATAAACAGCTAAGTATTCGAAAAGGTGATTAATAAGCCTTGACTAAGTGGGTTGAGGATAAAAAGATAGATAGGTAAAGATAGATACATCATTTGATTTATTACTTGTCTTAAATTTTTTTTAAAATTTTAGTTAAAATTTTATTTAAGTTACTCAAAAATAAACTATACGTAATGAGCTGCTTTTGAGTAGTTATAAAAGGCTTCGTTTATGATGTGATCTCGATACTTTATTGCTGTTTTATAAAAATGAAAGAGGTGAGTGTTGTTATTCTCGCAATTAAAGAGTGCTAAGACTTCTGCTTCTATTTTGACGATCTATGTATTTCTTTTAAAACAGGACATTTTTCGATAAAATGGATGACATATTCCCTCTCCGAAAGGTTGTATAGGTTGCAATATATATTGGGTTGTTCCACATGAAATGGTTTATAGTAAAATTTAAAAGCCAATATTTTTTTTCGTAAATTTTTATTCAATCAAAATAGGATCCGTTGGCATCTATGACATTTTTCCAATGTGATACAAGACAAGGTCAAATTTTCCTTTTTTGTAGAAGTACTGACTTTTTGAAGCAATGAAATCTTCAAAGGCTTTTATGACATGTGCTCGGTTCCGGAAGACCTTTTGCCGGCAAAATAAATCCAGATTGCGGATAAATGGTAATCCGTTGGGGAAATATCAGGAGAGTACGGTGGATGTACAAAAATTTCAAATCCCACTGCAACAGTTTTTACAGCGTTACTTGTGAGGTATGGGTCTAGCATTGTCATGCAAAAGGGTCGGACCGTGCCGATTGTCCAACGCAGGTTACTTTTCAGCCAATTTGGCATGCAATATGTCAATTTCCTCAAAATATTTGATAGCGTTTATCGTTTCTCCTGGTTGAAGAAATGAAAAGTGGATTGGCCCTTTGATGTCCACCAAATTGTCACCATAACCTTTTTTGGGTGAAGATCGGGCTTGGGGGTGTGCTTTGGTTTTTCATCTACATTCAACCATTACCAGATCTTTTAGGATTATCATACAGTATCCAATTTTTATCACAAGTAACTAACCGGTGCAAAAACGGTTCAGTTTGGTTTTTTAATGTAAGCGATACGCAGATTTCCAGGCACTGTAGTTTTTGGGATTCGTCCAGTTCATGGGGTACCCACTTATCGAGTTTCTTTACCTTTCCCATGAGAGAAAGGTGTCGACTTTACGTACACGTACCGCGTTAATTTATAAAAAAAATGTAACCCTCTGGCGCAGATGTTCACTCACGAACTTCTTATTTCCGACTGAACGAAAATCATTTCATGTGGTACAACCCAATAGGTAAGTTCATGCGATGAGGAACGTAGTTTATCTTTTCAAGCTCCCCTCTCAGTTGAAAAATGAAAGAAATACTCGTATGTGCATAACTGTTCTTAAGGGGTTATACGCAGTTGCAGGTCGAAAAAAAAGTTTTTTTTATGATTTTTTCTGAAAAAGTATATTATTTTATTTAAAAAAAAGGTTAATTTAGTCGATATGGTGTGCTCCTGCAGACGATCTCCTGAAGGTCCTACAAAAAACAGGTGTTCGGCGGCAATCACGATATATCCGGTTTAATTCATTTTAAATCAAAAAACCTGAAACTTTTTTAATGGACAGATAAAACTAAATATTGATCGAAGGAAAATTGATTTTTGACAAATTTGGTTTCATAAAAAAAAAAAAAAAAAAAAAAAAATTCACGTAAAATTGTTAAAAAAAAAAATAGAAATAATTATCCGATCTTATTCGTTCGAGCAATACCAATATATCGAAGAAAGTTGTGTTAAAATTTTAGACCATTCGGTTGAATAGTTGTTAAGAAATCTTGATCACCGACTTCAAAAACAAAACACAGTTTTGGAAGAAGTTTGTCCATAGACCGAAACGTCCTTACAAATATACGTATACCATATCTCGAAAAGTACTAGCTGTAACGATTTGAAATTTTCAGAGAATACAGTCAGATATGTATATGTACATTAAGTATATATATCTGCGTATAACCCTTGAAATAGTTGTTTCCGCACAAACTGTGCTTAAGAATATGGCTTTAAAGTTTAAGTTTAGGGTAATAATCCTGTTACGATCTGTATCACATAATTGGGCGTGTTTTTGGGTACACGAAACTACCTCTTTATCTTGAGAGTTTTTTATGTATGTATGTATGTTTCATACCTAACATACCACAGGCCTGTACTGCATATACAATAACATGATGGATTCAACTACCGCAAAGTCTGTATACATCATGTCAAACCAGTTTTTTTGAAAAAAAAAGTCTTATAGGTAGCACACTTTAACTAGCTTGCATTTGGGTTCCTTCTTATCGCTACCCCAAAATACTTATAAGATCTTACTGTTTCTAAAGTTTCTCTGTGAAAGTTTCATTTCTCATTTCTGGATGTTCTGTCAAGACCCGTTTTGAAAATCATTAACTTGGATTTAGTACTCTACAAGTCGTTTTATCATTTATTGTAAAGTTTCAGGTGTATGTGCGAAAATAACGACATCGTCAGCAATTTCTATTTTACCAATCAAAAAGTCTATTAAATCATCGATGTACAAGACAAAAATATACGGACTGTGTGTGCGCACTTGCCGTACTCCTATTTTCTTTTCAACCATTCGGAAATATTTTCACCGTTTCAAACAGCTAACCGGTTACCTTCGTACACATCTTCTTGTACTACATATTTTAAATTTGTAACACGTTCCAATGTTAAATAACTTGGACATTAATGGTATCAAAAGCTGCTTTGGAATAACGAAGGTGTACAATTTATTTTTTTGTTTAATGAATAATCCGGTGATACTTTGCATTAAAATAATATTATCAACGGCCGAATAATCGCTGCCAAATCCTGATTGATATTTCTTTGGTAGTTTTCTAATATTAATCAGTTGCTCTATTCTACATATTTGCGAATACTTTATAGGACGTTTTAGAAAATAATCAAACTTCATCAAATTTAATGCCAGTTTCAAGTATTTGGTTAAAGGCGATAGTCATGTTACTTGTAAGGTTGCCCGTAATGTACTTTCATAAGTACTACAAACGAAACAAGAACAACGAACTTCGGATCTGCATGTGCAATGTTAGGTCCCTTAATAGAGACCTGAAGCGTGAACTGGACGCAAGAACACCGTCACAGATGAGAAAGACGACGACATTAAAGATAGCTTTTACGAGATCTTGGATAAGACATAGGAACAGTGCCAGATCATTAAAATTTCCTTCGGCGATTTTAATGCGAAGCTAGGAAGAGAAGGCAAAGTTAGGCATAGCCGGCACGACACCACCATCGATAATGGACTCAGGTTAATCGACTTTGAGCGAGGCGAAACATTGTCGTAGCCAGCCACGGTTCTCACATCTCGATATTTACAAGGGAACTTGTAGAACTCATGATCAATCAACAGTCAACCAGTCACTCCTCCGTTATTATAGATGTCCGAACGTTTCGATTCCATCGACTCGGACCCTTACTTTATTGTAGCCAACGTACGGTTGCGGATATCCTGAAAATCGCAAATGGAAGCTAATACTAGGTGGAGTGAAAAGTAACCTCCTTAACCGCCAGAATGCACTGCTACTGCAAAAAAGGTTATGGTGCCTTGAAGTCCGTTCATATTTAGGCAGACATGCCAAATTTTAGTGCGATACTGTCTCTAGTTTTGTTTTGACATCTGATTGTTGTTGACGTGTTTGTCATCAGGTTGAATATGGAAAAAAACGATTTCCGATCTCTCATAAAACATTATTTTTTGAGAGGCAAAACGGCGAAGGAAATAAAAGAAAAGTTGGATAAATATTATGGGGCTAATGCTCCGTCAGATTACACCGTCAAATATTGATTTCTGGAGTTTCGTGGTGGCCGCAATTCCACTACCAATTAAGTCCGTAGCAGCAGGCCATCCGATGCGGTTACAGAGGACAATGTCAAAAAAAAAAAAAAAAAAAAAAAATACATGAAATGGTGTTGGCTGACCAGAAAGTGAAGGTGCGCAACCTAGCAGATACCACAAAGATTATTACCGAGCGCACACGCCATATTTTGGGCAATATTCTGCACTGGCGCACAAGAGCATCGCAACCACGGCTAAAATTAATGACTTACGGCTCCAATTGCTGTCGCATCCACCGTATTCGCCCGATTTGGCTCCCTCAGACTATTATCTCTTCCCAAACATTAAAAGATTGCTCATCAATAAAAAATTCAGCTCACGCGAGGAAATCATCGACGCCACGGAGGAGTATTTTGCAGACTTTTCGGACGGAAAGTTGGAAAACCGCTTGAATAAGTGTATCAAACTAAAAGGGGACTATATTGAATAAAATAAAAAAAAACATTTACAAAATTTTTTTTTTCATTCCCAAAGAGGTTACTTTTCACTCCACCTAGTACTGTAGGGAAGTTCGACGTCGCAAAGATCGCAAAATCCTTAATCTTTTAAAAGGTCCTATGCCGCTAGCAACAAGTATCGAAGGCCAAAAAGCCATCAGAGATGCCGCTTCTGATGGGCTGGGGTATATTTCGCCACCACAACGAAATCCCTGGTTTAACACATGCAACTAAGCAAGATGTATATAAAACGGCACTACGTTTAATACAGGCTATGGATACAAACCCCTAACCGAAACCTGTAGAAATAAACAAGGGAACATCGTAGTAAAGTCACAGTCGATGCTGAGGATTTGGAAAGAGCATTTCTGTAGACTTTAAGCGGCATTGATAAACCGAATACTGCTGTCAGGCAGAATGAACCTTTCAACCTTGACGATATAAATCAACAATTCCGTCCACCCGACTTGGATGAAATGAAGTGAAGATAGAATAAACTTAAGTCCAACAAAACTGCTGGGGCGGACGTCCTGACTACGTCTTCAAAACGGCAGGCGATGACTTGGTAAGGAGCGAACAACAACTCCTCTGTAAAATATGGTCGGACGAAAACCCCAAATCGATACACACCATCTTTTCATCGATTTTAAGGCCGCTTATGACAGCATATATAGAAACGTGGTATACAGAGCAATGTCGGTATGTTGATGGAAAATGCAAGCTGCTCCATCAAGGTCGGTAAAGAACCCGCCGAGATCTTTGATGTCAAATATGGATTTAGACAAGGCGATGCGCTGTCATGCGATTTTTTTTTTTTTTTTTTTTTTTTTTTTTTTGCAAACACAAAAGGCACAATCTTTCAAAAATCCGTCAACCAAAAAAGATCCCCTTGACAAATATAAATTTAAGGTAGTTAAGGACTTTGTCTACCTAGGCTCCACCATTAATTCAGACAATGACACCAGCGCTGAGATCATACAAAGAATAACTCTTCCCAATCGCTGCTTCTATGGGCTTGGAAGGCAATTGACTAGCAAGCCCCTCTCTATGGCGTAGAGGCATGGACTTTATCAAAAATGGCTGAGAGTATTTTTGAGAGGAAAATTCTTCGGGTGATTTTCGCTCCCGTTTGCAAACAAGGTAAGTGGAGGCGGAGACACAACGGGAACTGAAGGCAGTTAGTTAAAGATTGAGCTGGTTGGAGACGCTTGTTTTTTCAGGCTCAAGTTCACCCCGTCACCCTAAGTAAATAAGTATATTCTGTTGCACTGGATTCTTTTCAAAAAATTTTAGGGGGATTGAATAATTCTTGATTCGTCTAGCTGGAAGTTCAACTTTAATAGGTAAATGGTCTGAGTACTGCACAGATCCAATAACCTTTTTTCAGGAGAGAGAAAAAACTTAATAAACCTTTCAATTTTTAGATTTTTTTTTTTAACTCAGTGAATTTGTATTTTCACACCAGATTAAAATACAAAACGATTTTTTTTAATATTATGTTCGAGTAGTAAATAAGGAAATAAGGTGACTTGTACTCATTTGACCATTAAGTTTTTGTTCGAAAGGTGACCTACGAGGGTTGACTTAAAAGATTCCGACCGAACTATGATCCAAGACATTTTTTTTTTTCTCTACATAGTCTTGTAACTCTACACACTTCTCCCAGCGATGCTCCCATCTCTCTAACTCGTCCAAATAGTACTTGGCGTACTATTCACGAAAGTGATTGTCTCCTCATTTGACGAAAATCTCTCGTCCGAGCGCAGTTTTTAGATGAGGGAACAAAAAGAAGTCGCTTGGGCTGGATCTGGTGAATAAGGCCAATGGTCAAGCAGTTAAAACCGTGATTCATGGATTTTCGCTATGGCAACCGCTGAGGTGTGAGACGGCGCGTAGTCTTGGTGAAACGATATTTTCTTTTTCTGCAAATGTGACCGTTTTTCCGCAATTTTTGCTTTCTGCTTCATGTCACATGTAATATTTAACTTCATAACCTCCAAGGTTATGAGCAGTCCGATTAAAAGCCCATAGTTGAGTTTGTAAAAAGCAACATATGTAATTGGATATGGAGTGGAAAAATGTTGTTACCGAAATCAAAAATTCGTCTTTGCTCGCCCTTCGTCAAATCTTTTGGAGTCAAAGGCTGCATCCGCAAGATCGTGGTGTTTTTTTTTAAATCGATTTGTATTTTCCTTCAGCTCCATCTGAGATTCAATTTTAATTCTCATGGCTAGAGTGTCACATGTATGATATGTATCTACTCGCGGAATCTTAAAATTGAGATTTTGGTTGTGAAATTAAGGTGAGATGGCAAATATTTTTACTTACTCGCCCGCCCTTGTATATTGTGATTCGTAGGAAGGAAATGAAAGAATTTTTTTTTTTAATAATTCCGCGCACACACAAGGGGATATGAATACCCTTTTACTGTCTTTTCTCCAGGTCGCGGGCAGGTGGTGTAGTAGTTTGAAACTCAGGTGTATTAGGTTTCGATATTTTTCCCTAGAGGTGGTTGTCAAATAGGAGCCCGTGCATCCTCAACAGTGGGTCTTACTACGTGCTAGTTGTTACTATCGTTAATTTCAGCCCAGCCTGCAACCACTCTATGCCTTCATGTAAGAATTGACGCCGAGTTGACCACTTTTCCATTTACATCAATATATTCCTCTCCAGTACATCGTTTCAACGTCCGCTCTGCCTTAATAGTTTTGGAAAATTTCTTTGTCGGAATTTCACGTTTTTATTTGAAGAACAGACACCATTCAAAATACTATACAAATGCTAATGACACTAATCTTGATGATAAAAATATATAGCTGGCTAATTTGTCGATATAACCAAAGCTTTTGATATGGTTGATCACACTTTATTGCTTGAAAAAATTTAAATAGTTGAATTTATTTAAAAAAAAAGTTAAATTGCAAGATGGTTACTAATCGGAAGATCTTGCGAAAAACGCACTCCAAAATGTGGTGAGCAGAATTGATTATGTAGAGCGCTTACTCATATTTCTTTAAAAGACTGAGAAATTTCAGTAAAAGTAACATACAAGGAGTACTGTTTGTTCAGGATTAGTTCTTTGTCTGAGTGATCTCTTCTGACAGAAAAAAACAACTTTGAGAAATTTGCTTGAAAACAAATTAAGAATGCAATAAAGAAAAAAAAAAAAAAAAAAAAAAAAAAAACTAAAGCATAGGTGACTAGTGGTACATATCAAATTACTGCTTTCTTGTGAGCATAACCAGGTAGGTTGCAATTTATTACAAAACCGGGTACAGATTTAATAGATACTAACTTGATCAAAAAATTGTTCAGAAAATTAAAAATACAAGCTTATTCACCTAAATCTATATTGTCCCCTTCAAAGCAATCCCCATCGACTGCAACACACTTATGCCAGTGCTTGTTAAAATCATCGAAACATTTTTATATTCGGTTTTCGGTATGTCCATCAATGCTTCCTGCGATTTTTCCATTCCTCTCGGCTGCTGAAACGCGTTCCCCGTAGTAGTTTTTTAACTCCATTGAACAGAAAGAAGTCACAGGAAGCCAAATCAGGTAAATTCGGTGGCTGTTGGATGGTATTTGTTGCATTTTTCATGGTGCAAAATCCACGAATTTACTACTCGGCCTTCTGGCAAAAATTCATGATGCACTACACCGTTGTTATCCATGAAAACCGTGAGCATTGCCTTTTTTTGACTAAAAACGACGTAGTTTTTTTGGTCTCGCGCTCATTTGGTGAACGCCATTCACTTGCCTGATGTCTGGACTGCGTGTCTTACTCAAAAGCCAACGTCTCGTCTCCAGTAATGATCCTTTTGATGAATGTGGGATCGGATTCAGCCTCGCAAATCATCTCTTTTGTGACGTCAACTTTTTTGCATGAAATTGAGGTCTTTTGGCACCATTTTTGCTGCTACACGACGAAACCCAATCATTAACCAAAATGTCTTGGACAGATCCATAGACAATATTCAAGTCCTCCGCTATCTCTCTGATGGTTAATTTGCGTTTATTGACCAACATTTCTCTATCTTCATCAATGTTTTCGTCGTTGAACCACTCGTGCCATTGGTAAACGACCGTTTTCTTTAGAGAATCGTTGCCGAAACACTTTTCCAACATTTCCAAAGTCCGCGCACCATTTAACTAAATTTTAATACTAATCACAGTTATAACTTTGCTCACTTTATTATGTAATTTGCATTGAAACATAATTTTCTGCAGACAAGCTACGGCTTCGCAGATACTTATATAATTGTAAATAAATAATAAATAAATAATGAAGAAAAAAAAAATTAAATCTGTGCAAAATTTAATACGAGTTCGTTGTTGCAAATTTAAATTAATTTCTAAAATTGAAAAAAATCGCCAACAAACACAGAGATAGATGTACTCTTGGCTACGTAACTTTTGCAAATGTCAAGCTATGACGCTAAGATTAAGAGGGCATGTCAACAACAGATGTTGTTGAACAATGGGAGCGCCACACAGTGGTTATTCTGAGATCAAGGTGGTATATTCTACCCGGTCAAACTTTTACAAACAAAGATTTGATAAACATCCTTGAGAAAGTCAAAACTACCATCCTACTTGCAGGTGATGTTAACCCTTGGAGTATTCGTTGGGGTTCGCCAACTACTTATAGCAGAGGCACTCTCATAGAAAATTTTATAACAAACTCGAATCTTTTGATTCTCAATGATGGATTTCCCACCCCATTTTCTATCTCATCACACCTTGACGCACAAGAAGGAATATGTTGTTTCCCGGAACTATACCCTTAAATCTCTTGGGAAATTTAAGATAATCTCTCCAATAGCAATCATTTCCCTATCATTCACTCTATTGCAATTGGTCCAGTTTACTTTCCAACATCATTAAATTTAAATGTAAATCAATAAATTTAAAACTGATTTTGCTAATTGAGTTTGCTTTAGTAAGCACATTATAGGAGAGTTAACACAACACACATCGATCACGTGCGAAGAAGGTGAAACGAATCTCCATTAATTCGCTGAATCAACATTTCAAGTATGTTCAGGTGTAGTCATGTTCCCACGATGCCTGTGCATAGGAACTGAGTTGCATCGCAGCGGTTACATGCACTGGTCTTAATTTGTCGATACAGCATATTCTATGGAGGAACAGCGGCGTCGTAGAAATTGCTAGAATTGTTTCATTGATTGTAAGTCGAACAGTTGAAGGAAGGTGCAAGTCTTCCAGTTCACGTTTTTTGTTGGATCCCACGAAAAGGAATTGTTTAACTGGCGCCCGAGCACGGACCGGCATAAAAACTGTTACCTTTTGGCTTGTGGATCAGCAATACGGGAGGATCAAAGCGCTCTATCGGGTGCACGTACTTGTACCATGGAACACAAGCACCATTCTGAATACTTCCAGCTATCCTTCCGCATACCCATGGGAACATGCGGATATACTAGAAGGCTAAAGGACACGGCAGTGAAGATCGTCCGTGCCATAGGTAGGTCGCTTACAATTATAAACGTTTGCGACTTAAAGGAACTTACACGACCTTTCCCCCGAGACGAACGTTCGAAATCGTTGATCTAATTTTCCTTTTTTTTTTTTTTGTTGAAATTATAGATTCTATCACAGATTCCCGGATTTACAAAATTATTAATTTCGCAAAAAAATGAAAATTACATTGATCGTACTAAAGTGAGTGAATTAGCACCCAAAAATTGAAAGTGGGGGAAAAAAAAATAACGGAAAAGAAGTTGTGAGATAAATTTAAAATATAACTGCTCGTTTAAGTGAAAAAAGAGAAAATGCAAAGAAAAAGAAAGGAGACAACCTTATAATAATAATAATAATAATAAATAATAATAATAATAATAGTAAATAATAATAATAATAATAAATAATAATAATAATAATAATAAATAATAATAATAATAATAAATAATAATAAATAATAATAATAATAATAATAATAATAATAATAATATGAATAATAATAATAATAATATGAATAATAATAATAATAATAATAATAATAACAATAATAATAATAATAATATGAATAATAATAATAATAATAATAATAGTAATAATAATAATAATAATAATAATAATAACAATAATAATAACAATAATAATAATAATAATAATAATTATAATAATAATAATAATAATAATAATAATAATAATAATAATAATAATAA